>CM049930.1:23507412-24107412 GCA_027405835.1 Asclepias syriaca
GAAATTCAACCTCACCAGAGAGAAGACGCAGTGAATTCTCTGGCTTACGAAGCCGAAGCACGACTCAAAGATCCAGTCTATGGTTGCGTCGGAGCCATCTCCGTTCTCCAGCGCCAAGTTCTCCGTCTTCAAAAAGAGTTAGACGCCACCAATGCCGACCTAATGAGGTACGCCAGCCACCACGAATCATATCCTCCTCCTAAAATTTCCGTCAATCAAATCCTAATTAATCAACAACAAAGAACAACTACTACTACGAATTCACAATACGGAAGATTAATTGGTCATCATCAGAACTATGATCATCCCCCATATCCAACATCATGGAACAACAATATTCATAGCTTTTCAGGAGACGATCCAGTCGATAAGTAATTGCTTGCTAGAGCTTTAATTTGATGAACTTAATTTCAATTAATTATGTCTATATTCTGTATGTTAAAATTTTTAATCCAGGAAAGGAAAGGAAAAAGACCTATCACGCGTTAAGTGTGACAAGGTTTCTTTGTACATCTTTATGACTCATTCTATCTTGCATGCATGGCATTGACCATATATATATTTATGTGTTTATATTAATGGTTTCGATAATATATATATATATATATATATATATATATATGAACACTGTGATGCCTTTTGAACCTCTCATTTTATTAATATAGTCATGAGAGCCTGGCAGAGTATCCATACCATTCACTGTGATCATGATCAGTCTGCAGTGGCAGTTTCATTAAACATCATCCTCTGCAAACTTCATAAGCGCATATATATCCAGAATCACATTTACTATGTGAATACAAATAAACGGGTATAATTTAGATTAATTAAATATAAATATATAATGATGTACTCCTATCTACTAAAAGAATTTTAATTTGGCTAAATTAGCTAACTATTGATCACTAATAGTAATGATTAATATCCACATATCTTGGCAAGGACGGTTTTTATTTTTTTGTGTTTGTTGCTCTATATATTGTGTGATAGGTAAGAAAAGGGAAGAAACAATTGTAATGATAATTTGGTGTACCACTTTCCCTTTGTTTGTATTTATATTATATTATATTATATCAAAGTAAACATTTGGCTCATACTTTTTTCATATAAAGCAATATGATAAATAAATTACTTTGTTGATTGAAAATAAAATTGCAAATAAATACAAAAAATTACCAATCTATATATATATATAACAATCTTACTAGAATTTGAATTATATTTTAAAATTTAATAATAAAAGGAGTGTATATTTTTAGAAAGCATATTATGTTAGAATGAAACAAAAGAAGAAACTTTTGAGCACTGGATATGTGTATGTATGTATGTATAGAAGTGAAGAAGAGGAAACGTGTAAAATTGGTGAGGTTATTACCAGTTAAGCGGGTTGCCGGTATTCTATGAAAATGCAGTGAAAGGAAAAGAGAGAGATGCGTGCCCCAATTCCAAGTTCCTGATTAAACAGAAGCCTAGAGAGAAGCCTAAGTTATAGGTTCTGGAAAAAGATTGTTCTACCCATGTGAGCCTACGCTTCTCTTTTTCTTTCTTAATATTCGTTCATTAGTTGCAGGTCATGTCCATGCCCCATGCTCATGCTCATCCTCATACTCATACATGAATATATATATATATATATATATATATATATATATATGTGAAATACTGTTTCAAAGTGAAACCCTACACGTGGAACCTCCATCACATCCGGCCGTCTGCCTGTACGAAGCCACCAATGTCATTGTCATCATCCTAGAACTATTTTGTCTCCTTTCGTGTATTCATATACCATGTACATATATGTACTAAATTGAGACGTTACTCATTTTCTTTTTATAATTTTATTTTTAATTAGTCAAATAAATTTTTTTAATCAAAATTTAATAAATTTTCAATTGATATAATATGCATTATTAAACACATGTAAGAATATAATAAGATTAGAAATCATAAAAGTATTTTTAAATTTGTCAAATATCCAATATTAAATATCTCATTTACGATGCATTAAACTCTTTATTTATTACGAAATTAACTTTAAAAAACTCTATAAATAGAGATAAAAATAAATATAAACTAAATTAATATACTTGAAATTTATTTTATAATGATTCATCCCACTATTTGTCGGAACCATAAAAATAGGAAGACTAAAACATCCAATCTTCCTCAGTAAATATTATTAATTGTTGTATAATATATATATATTATCCCCAGTAAATAATTGAATTTGTTTTGTGCTCAACTATGGACAAAGAAATAATTGAATTACTAGTTAAAAAAGAAGAAGAAGAGAAATAGAAATAGGGCTCTTGTTAAATCCTGCTTTCTTAAATCGACATCAAAATATGCTGTCTGTCTCTCTTTCTCATGCAAAAGTGGTGCACGCGCACGCGCACGTGAAGGCCACACAATGTTTTTTTCTTTTAATATTATTATTAACTTAGTAGAGCAATGTAGTAAAATTTTAAAAAAGGGGAAAAAAAAAAAAAAAAAAGCCCTAAGACTCGTCCCCGACATTTCACCCTTTTGGGTCTCCGGCGGTCCCAGGGGAGTCGGCCAATTCGAGAATTGGTCACATCTGTCTGTCTCAACTTGCAGCCCCCCTAACCGCCCAAAGCCCCCCATCAAGTTCAGGTGACCACCATGTTCCCTTCCCCAATTTGATTGATTGATTGGATAATTTGTTCTGACTCCTTCAATCAACAATACCTCACGTCCCCGGCCTTGCACTATCCGGCCCCTCTTTCCTTGTAGGTACTGACCGATATGCATATGTATATATACTGTATCCGAGGATTCTTCTACTGTTTGATTCTGCCCCCCGCCTTCCTTTTTTTTTTTAATTGTGCTTTTTCTCTATATCTGTTGCATTTGTATCCTCTGGGAATAGAAAATAATTGGGGGTTTTGGGAATTGGGATTGGGATGGGGAGAACCGATCGGGGGATTCAGGAGTCTCTCTAATCAGTATATATATTCAGCAAAAGTGCAGTGTTTTGCTAAAATCTGACTGTTACTCGGAGTTTTTCGATGGAGGTGGGGATATGCGGGACGGAGTTTCTTTGCTAATATTAAAGCTTTTCATTTAAATTTTGTCCTTTTCGCATTAATATGGTAGTTATATAATTTTATTCTTTTGTAAAAATAAAATTTATTTATATGAATTGAAGACTAAATGGGGGATTTATTTATTTATTTTCCCCTTCCATACAATGATACAAATTAGAAACGCTACTAAACAGCTGGCGTCACATTATTCCCAAACCCCCCTCATTCTCGTTCAATTTTTTTTCTTTTTTTTCTGCTTCAAAAATCAATTATGAATTTTGGTTTTTGTTCTTTAACGTCATAAAATAATAATAATAATAATTTTTAAAAAAAAAATCTCATACTAGCTAGTTCTTAGGTGTTATTATACTTAGAGAGTAAAATCATTATAGGATTTTTGGGTTTCTTTTATTTTTTGGGCTTTCATTTTTCTACTGGTTTCTGGATTAATTTAGGCCCAAACTAAGCCCCTTTTTATAGAATGAGATCCTACAGATGTCAGGACTGGCATAGTGGGCTCATTGACTGCAAATTTTTTTTTTTGAGAAAAATTAAATTATTTTTATTTAAAGCATATTTCGAATCCTTAAATTCTGGTGAAAAAGGTTGGAAGTAATGGGCTCAGTACATGACTTCATCATTAATACCTTTGTTCTTTCTCTCACCAACCTCACAGACAACAAAAACAAGTGAAACTCTTACTGTTATAAACATTGAAATTAGTCTTAGAATAAAGGAGAATAAAAAAGAAAAAAGAAAAAAAAAGGGAGAGGTGGTGTGGCAATTGAAAATGGATGGAGACAACCTCGTGCCACACACTTACCTTTGCAACTTGTTTCCCATGCAGAGCCATTTACCTCTTCTTTCAACACGTTTCACTTCTTCTTCTCCTTTATAGTTCCACCACCGTTCCTCCATTTCCTTCTTAATCCAATCTCTCCAATTCCTTCCTTCCCATCTAGCATTTATTTTAATTTCATTATACACACACATATAAATATAGCAATTGTTTTCTCTGTAAGTAAGTAGCCATGTCGACTGATCGCGATCGTGACCGTCCCCAACCACACCAGATTCAAGTGCATCCGCAGGGCCGTGGGTACGAAGTCGGTGCACCAGGTGCAGGTGGTAGGGGCATTCTTCCTCAGAAAGGACCTTCAACCGGTCAAGTTCTGGCGGTTGTTACTCTCCTCCCCGTCGGCGGTACACTCCTTGCCCTTGCTGGCCTAACCCTAGTTGGGACTCTGATAGGCCTCGCAATCACTACCCCGCTGTTTATAATCTTCAGCCCGGTTCTGGTCCCGGCTATCTTCTTAGTTTTTCTAGCCGTAACGGGCTTCCTTTCCTCTGGGGCCTTCGGCTTAACTGGGCTTTCGTCGCTATCTTGGGTTGTGAATAGCTTCAGGCAGAAGGCGCCAGAACAGTTGGACTATGCTAAGAGGCGCATGCAGGATGCGGCGATTCAGTTGGGCCAGAAAACTAAGGATGTTGGGCAGACGATTCAGAGTAAAGCACAGGAAGGAGGCCCTGGAAGAGATGAAAGAGCTAGAGAAGCGGTGAAATAAGATAAATAATCAACCAATCAATCGTCTTTGGCTTCTGGTTCTGTCTATCTGTCTCTCTCTCTCTCTCTCTTTTTCTCTACCGAGAAGAATAATAAATGGCTGGAATAATCATATATTATGTTGCAAGTTTGTCTTTTTTTTTTTTCCCTTCGTATATGTTCTTCGTTTCTGAATTTGTTTCCATTGGCCGGCTTTCTAGCCGTCACCCACCTATAATTATGTATATGTCTTTTTTCTTTTTCTTTTGTGTATTTTGCGATGTTGTGGTTAGTAAGTAATTAATTTGGCTGCTCAACTTTGGTTTCAACTTTCATCAAGAATGTGTAAAAAGCTTGTTTGGTTTATGTTCGTTCTCCCCCCCCCCCCCCCCCCCCCCCCCCCCCCCCTACAATTACCTCATTACAAATGAAAAGAGAGATGTCAATAAATAATCAAATATCAATAGTTTCATTTTTTTTTTCCAACTGGAGAAAATTCAGAAGGATAGGCAAATTAATAGAAAATTTAAGTCGATGAGGAAGGAAATTAATTATGTTTTGAAATGTATTAACACACATTACTCAATTAAAATAAAATAAAATAAAATAAAATTCAAAAATTGACAATGTTTCTATACAATTTCAACGCTATTTTCTCATTTTATTTATTTCTTTTGTCCCTATAAAAAGAAATGTTTCCCTCTGTTTCATCCCTAAGTAGTTCTTTGACTGGATTTAAAATGAAACGACGATGTTTCAGGCTGACTACTTCAACTGAATCAAGATATTCTTTTGCTTCTAAGGGGGTCTAAAAACTTGAATTTTACCTTCACTTAGGTTTTGCCTCTTAATATCTGAACTACCTTGAAGAAATGCAAAGGGCAATACTCACTGAAACATTTTTTTTTACTACTTGAGTTAATATGAAAAAGTAATTCAATGTGCTATGTGAAGTTTAATAACTCGAAAAAAAAGAAAGAAAGGTTAACAAATTCATTGAATAGTTTGTTCCAATGGTGATGCTTCCACATTCGTGACTGCAGACTCTGTTGTGGATTTCGAAGAGTTCGGTATCCAAAAGGTCAGAGCGGAAGAGGCAGCAGCAAACATCACCCTGCGAGGAGCCCATTTCAAGCAGGAGGAAGCACCTATATAGCTATCCCAGGTAGCTACCTGCTCAGTGTAAAGAAATCACACCAGAGTGAAATTACTCGTTAAAAACTAAAATGCAAGTGAAATTGGATGCTTTTCTTCGAGAAAATTCAATTATATGAGTGTGGGGCCGACAGAAAGACAGATACGTGTACCTTATCCTGGGTCTTAATACTCCATGCATGTAGAATTCCATCCCCAGAACCTTTAAAGAAACGACAATCTAAGTTTCCAGAAACCAAAAGCGATAACAAACTGGTATCGAATTCAATAATAATAAAAGATCTGCAATACATGCATTAATCACAAAATATTGAAATTGTAATTATTATTGAAATAGCAAATTATCATTCACGAATCAAAAACTATCATTTACTATTATAACCATCTTTTCTTATTTACTGTTATGGTTGAATTGCTTACACCTTTTAGAAAAAACTGATTGGTTAACTATTTATTGGTTTGAAGGAGGCACAACATATTCCCAACAAGGAGCTCTCACGATTGTTAAAAGTAAAATCTGGCATGTAACAAACAGTATGCATGTTAATAATTTTAACCATAAGTAGGTGGAGGAAGAATCTACCCGCTACTACATATTGGCCATCTGGAGTAAATGTAGCCTCAATCGTCATGTGAGGGGATGGATCCACACTAAACCCACAGCGCTGCCATAAAAGAGGTTACTTACGTTGTAAGTTAATATCAGCATTTTGTTGTGATAACTCATGCATACTGATCACATTCGACAACAAATTTATCAATTGCAAAAAAAGAGGGTGAAAATAAAGAAGAAATCCAACCTTTTCTCCTCCATAAGCGTCAAGGACATAAATGTTGTTACTTGTAGTTGCCAAAAGCATGGATTTGCCATCATTACTGAACTTAATATCACAGACCTCAGCTGTATCTCCCCCAACAAGGAAAGTATCAAAGGGACCCTGCATACTGGACAAGTTAACCATAACACGAAAGGAAGCAAACATTACTTAACAAAAACTTTAGATTCTGAGCATGCCAACCTTGTCATATGATCTTGAATCAAACAACTTAATGGCACCTCCTTCCATTGCCACCACAAAGACAAGACCTTGTTGGTCATAAGCCACAGTAGGTCTACCCCGCAGGCGTAAGATTCCCTGAAAGCTACAAGCGTAAGTTGTTATCACAATCTTGTATGTAGACCTGTACGACAGCAAAATCACATGACAAAATTTTCAAATGCTCAAGCAATAGTCAAGAATTTTATAACGGAAATCTTGAGTTGCTTTTGAAACCTGCTATGTTGCTCAATTCAATCCTTGATTTGCAACAAGAATACAGTTCAAATTATAAGATTTTCAAGAATGAAGATGGTGATGAAACATTGAGGATATAAATAAAAAATATTACATAATACAAGCACCGAAGAACAATTTTGAATATGATCAAGAAATTAAGTTCAAGCTCATCAACCAAACTAGAATTCTAAGTCTGAAGAAATGATGAACAAGTGAAACTACGTTGTCAACTTCTTGATAATGCACAAACTGATAATGAACTAAAATTGCAGACTTTTACTGCTAACCAAATTTGGATTTAATGAACGTTTAACTTGTTAATACTATTAGACCAACCTGGCAGGCATTTACACGAAGATCCCAAATCCGAACAGTGTGATCAAGAGAACCTGACATGAAGCTGTCATTAACTGGAGACATGCAGAGGGAAACAACCCTATGGCCAAGGGAAAAGATAAAAGTCGTCAAAATTTTGAAAAAACAATAAAGAAACATATGAATTTAAAATCCATCCTGGACAGAAGAAGTATTAGAGAAAAACCACTAAAGAGGAATGTGCCATGGGAACTACAGCTTTACTGGTAAAATAGACAGAAAACAGAGCTTGAAGAGATTCATTAAAACTGGACACATTTTATAATAGCAAATGAATCTACTCCAGACATGCAATACCAGAACAGAAATAACATAAGAAGAGAGTATTGCATCCACATCCTAACTGCCTCTGATAACACATTGTAACATGAATGGAAAATAAAAATGTTACAGAGTTAAATAGCCTGCATATTCCATTAAAGAGATGCAATCTTAAGGTAAGTGGCATCACTAAAATATAGGTATTACAGGGGCTAGAATTTCTGATGACAGGAAATACACAGACAAACACAACCGGAAAACTCATGTTTCCCAATGCATGCTAACTGTATAAAAGTATATGGGAGTATCTTCACATGGAAAATTAAATGCCATGAATACCATAGTCCAAAATAGCTTCCACAATTATACCTTTCTTTGTGTCCCTTAAAGTAACGAAGGCAACGGTTATCGTACATAGATAGGTACCACAGAGATTCTGATGAAAGAAATCAGGAAAAAAATTTTCAGATGATTCTTTGAGTCGGACATTGATAATAGACAATCTGTTAGACCAAATATTCATAACATATGTCAAAGTAATAACCACCTATAGTTGCCAAGTTGTATCGAGATGAACATATGACAGAACTCGGGTGGTGAGTAAAGCATATTTGATCAGCACCATGTGTCTTATGGTATGTGGTTTTCAGCAACCTGCAATTTCAACAAAAATCATCGTTAGTATAATTTCCAATTCCTCTACTTAGGCGTGATATCGAAAACACCAGGGGTCAATCATTTCTCAGCAGATTAGCTAATACCAGTGCAAAAAGAGAACAAATAGAACAAAAAGAATCATAACATAAATTATTTAATTTAAAGGATAGTTATCTTTTCCTGAGCGTCTATCATTTTTCCTTCAATTTCTCGCTGACCAAAGAAAATAAAAATAGTAGACTGAAAATGAATAAAGCCAGTAGCTTTGAGATTCAAATTCAGGGTTTTCACAGTTCGCCAAAAGCAAACACTATTCAACACTTTGCATCATAGTATATACATCATGCAATTTTCTGCAGGAATAAGGATAGAGAAACTACTGAATTGCATAATCAAAGCCAAAGAAAATATAGTGAACATCTTCTAACATAACAAGAAACAATATTTGGAAGAAAACACAACTGAACTCACTTAAAAGCTGGCAGTTACAATATAGTGCAAGGTGAAGGTAAAAAGCACTTTGAAAAAGAAATGCTGAGAAACAAAATGGACTGTCATACAATTATATCAAAACACTGCTATCCTTACACATCTTGTTTATGAAACTTACTTGCCATTTGCAACATCATATAGTCTAACTGAATCATCCTCGCTAGCCGTTACCAATAAATCATCCGTCCGATGAAAGTCGATTGAATTTATCTTTCCACCCTAAAAGAAAAGATAACCACTATAGAGTAAACATCCATTTGGCGATGATTCAACCAAATTTCCAAATTTTAGCTAAACAATAAGGGAATGATTAATTTAGAATCATAATCTAATTTCTACCACAAAAGATAGTTGATTTTAAATATAATGCACTTTTGGCCCCATACCACAACAACCATATCAGTTTTACCAGTTCTCCAACAGGGGATTTGTCCATAGCAAATTACATCAAATGATGCAAACGTCTCATTATTTTTTTCTAAAAAATTATACTTATATTCTACCAATAATATGTGCGCATAAGCAGTTCAAGTTGAATCAACAGTTAACACCCATTGTCAATTTCGAGAAGGAAAAAACATAGGCTTCTTATATATATCGCCCTATGAATCAATCTTCGTTCTGTTAATTCTACTTTGAGTATCAGAAATTCCTAAAGATCAGGTTTACTTACAAAATCTGAGAATACGGCTCCGATTGCCATACTGCGAACAATCTCGTCGTTGAGTTCCGTAAGGGTCGTCATTTTCGGGAAAGAACTGCGATGAGGAAGAAGAAATCCAGATGAAGACGTCACAGGCAAGTGAAAACTGAAAAGTCCCAAAAAACAGTAGACCCTAGGGTTTGTAGATACAGATTGCAGAGGCGGCAAAGGTTTTCCGACTTCTATGCGCGCGGGTAGAAGGACGTGTCTCACTATTATTATTAATTTTTTCTTATTTCATTTTGGGGGCGCGGTAGGTGGTTCTTTACAATTTTATTCGGAAAGTAAAATTACTACTATTATAGAAGAAAAAATTGAACCGTTGCATCTGTAGAAATATCTGTGGTAATTTTACCGTTGGTAGATAGACCAGACCCTACTTTCCAAATAAAATTACTTCTATTATAGAAATTTGACCTTAATAAAAATTCAACCGTTGGATCTCTAGATTTTTTTTTTTGGTAATTTACTAAAAAGATCTTACTTTCCAAATAAAATTATTTCCATTATAAAAATCTGATCTTAACAGAAAAATCCAGCCGTTGGATTTGTAGAAAATCTTTGGTAATTTGCCATCGGTGGAAAGGTCAGATTCTACTTTCCAAATAAAATTACTTCCATTATAGAAATCTGACCCTTCATTGACTACCCTTTTAAATAGAACCGTTGGATCAATTAAAAAATCTTAGTAATTTGCCCGTTGGTGGAAAGATCAGATTCTAATTGCCAAATAAAATTACTTCTATTATTAAAATCTGATCTTAATAGATTAGTATCACTATAAATACCTGTTCACAGGTTGACCAAAGACTGTAAAAAATCTCTTTGTAATTTACCGTCGGTAGAAAGACCCTCCCCATTCCAACACCCTCCTCACTTCAACGTCACGACCCGTTACTCCCGGGTCACTTTTTCCTTCTACTTCGCTCTTCCCGGCTAATTACTCAGGTCGGCGGTGCGTTCGCTGAGGTTTTCATTCACGCAAGAATGGATTCGTATTACCCTCAGTTGGAAAGAACGCGGGTTCCTCAACCATCGTTCCAGAAATTTGCAGTAATCTCAATTTTCGAGAAGCTTCGATCAGCCCCTCCGAACCTTGGTCCGGATTCTGATCCCGGGAGGTACGCCATTACCTATTGTCTCAATTCCACTTCTCCTGCCGTCGTCGACCAAGCAGTCAGAGAACTATGCCGTCTAGTGAAGGACTCGAAAATGGATATCTCAAGCGGATTACTGGAGCTTCAGTCCGCCCTTGAAGCTTGTGATTATCGTTTCGTTACCCTCTTCGTTAAAGCACTGGGGTTACTTATTAACATTGGGTTTCAAAAGAACCATTCCCTGTTTCAGTCCACAGATACACACCCATACGTTAAGGTAACTTACTAGAAAGTTCTGTTTCTGATGCTGTTTGAAAAAGTGTATGTTTCAATTTTACTTCTTGCAGATTCTCTCCTGTCGAACTGAGGTTCAAAGTGAGCTATTGCAGCAAGTGGTTATATTTCTGGTGCAGAATAAACATATAGGAATGGTGGAAGTTTGTGAATTTTTAAGACCTTTCTTGAATTACACAATCATCAGAATGCAGGTTTCTGCGACATTTTTTTCCTTTATAAGGAATTTAGTGTCGTCCTTATCATCCCTGAGTTGTTCTTTTCCCAAAGAGGCAGTGCATCTAATTAAGCTGCTGATGGGATGCATCAAGTACTTTTCATGTCGGGATGCAGAGGTGAGCTCTTTCATTGTTGAATTTTATTAGTTTTTATGTTTTGATGCAATATCTTTCTGATTATGCCAAAATATTACTACATCCGTCCCTATAGACTCTTTTTTCCTCTTTAGGTTGCGCCAACTTCTAAGTATAGAAAATAGTTGAAGACATTAGTTTCTTTATATGCTCTTGTTAATCTACATCTTGACAATAATGACGTAACAAATGATTAGTTGCTAGAATACATTTTTTTAATCAACATGAATTGAATATAAAATAGTGGGTTTATTTTGGTTTTTTCCTTTATTTTTTCCCCTTCATCCACTAACTTCCTTTCATTCTAAAGAAGTACGTTTGAGAAACTATTAATATTATTTCCATTGATTACTTTCTAATGTAAATCGTTTTAGGATCTTGCAGTGCTTGTCTTTGTCGCAGAATGCATTTCTGAAGCCTATGTGGTGGTATTGAGGCAGTTAGCAGAAATGAGATTGGTATTTTGTCAGGCTCAGAACTCTAAATAATTACATTCTTATCATGTGATTGTAATATTTTTTAGTTCAAGTAAACAGTAAACAGCATCTCCTCTACTTGTGAACTCTAACTGGATTTATCAATTTATTAGCTATTTCATGAGGTTCAACTATGCGGTGTGGAACTTTTGAGGGCTATCTTTTCTTTTCTTGATGACCTTATGCACTTTGGTGGAGTTGAGAATATTTTGGGAATGGCTAGGCGTTTATTGGTTGTCCAGAAAGAGATGGGCTTGAGATATGTACCCGAGTTATCGGAAGTTATTTTGTCCCTGTTTATACCTCTCATGCAATCAAAAGTTGAACATGAACAGTTGGCTATTATGAAAGTACTGCTGTTTCTCTTGGAATGGAAAAGTGAAACTGGTATGTCATCAGGTATTATCTCTTTACTTCAATGTGTGATTTTATGCTGACATAATACTTATTTAATTTCAAATCTCTGATTGACTCACAGTTCAATCTTAATGTGTGTCCAACATAGATGGCTACTTTGTGTTCATACACTTATATGCTGTCTAGTATATATACGTACACAGTTTGATTTTAGCTTTTTCCTGATGCAGAGTAAATCTAGTACGTAGAGTTTGCTCCTTACGATCTAGCTTCTGCATATCCAACATCTTGGACCATGCTTGATGTTATTAGGACTGAGAAATTTTACATTGCTTTAATTTCTGCCCTTGTCCAACCACCTCTCGTACCCCATTGCCCAGGAAAATAAAAGTGGAAAACAAGGCATATGATATAGAGAATATGATGGATCATAGGATATTGACTTTTCTTGTGTGTTTGCTCCTTACGATCTAGCTTCTGCATATCCAACATCTTGGACCATGCTTGATGTTATTAGGACTGAGAAATTTTACATTGCTTTAATTTCTGCCCTTGTCCAACCACCTCTCGTACCCCATTGCCCAGGAAAATAAAAGTGGAAAACAAGGCATATGATATAGAGAATATGATGGATCATAGGATATTGACTTTTCTTGTGTGTCTGATGTTATCTATTTTTGCAGGACACAATCTCGGTAGCAGTATAAATGGGTTAAATGAGGATCTGTTATTCATTTTTCCTGTTGTTAACATTGTGTATTCTCCATGTAAACTGGTTAAGAATGCAGCAATTTCTATACTTTCATTTTTGGAGAAGATGCTAATAGATTCATTGTCTTCACTTAAGAAAGGACAGTCAGTTGAAGGGAAATTTCCAGCTGTGAGCAAACCTGAGAGCATTTTATATAGGTTTCTGCTCCATTTGTGGTTTCAGGTAAATATCTGCTATCTTTAGCAGTTATAATATTTCTTGGTTGCTTCTGATCTCACTATTTTACTTTTCTACAGTATCTATGTTCCTGCAAATAGCATATCTTATGATATTGTGAAAGTCAAGCATTTAAAGTTTGAGGGGGCATATATATACACATTTTCTCATTTTTTTGGAATGCAGTTTGCGATTAAGAAGATACATCAGAAGATGATATAGAACATAGATTGATAATTTGGTTGTGTTCTTTTCAGGATCAACCTTCACTCACAGGAACTTTATATCTAAGTTTTGCTTCAAAGGAAGCCTCTAGTGGAGAAAATGGACATAGTAGATCCAAATCGGGGGTTTCTTTACTGGGGGACTATTCCTTGCAGATTTTTGGGAAAATGAAATCCTCTCTACCCCTTTCTCAGACTGAGGAATTGTTTATTGGGGGTAACTAATTATTTCATATATTCTTAGAAGCTTTGTGTTTGACATGCCCTCTTATGTTTGATCCCTGTCTATTATCCTTGCAGAAGTTTCATTGATTGTTAGTTCAGTTGCAAGTGTCTTTGTACTGCATCAGAAATTAGGGAACTCTTCAGCAGATCTCTTGGCTACCTTAGCCAATATGAAACCTGAACTTGGAATTGCTTTCTTTCTACTTATTCTGTTTTACAATCACACATTTTCTATTAAAGAGAAAGAGATAGATCCTCATGGCATGCTGGTGAGTTTAATTAATTACAACAAGTCCTTAACTGATCCTTTTCTATAGTTCCTCCACCTCCCCTTCCCTGTTAATTAAGTTCTTATGCATTATGCTTTGTTAAAGGTTTTGCTGTTTATTCTTTACATAGTAGATTCTAATACACGGTTGAACTGTAATTGCAGTTAAAATTGATTGCCATGATTCCTTCACTTGCTTCACACTCTGCAATGGCACCACTGATAATTCAGACTATATTACCTATGCTTCACAGGGATGCAAAGCCGTATGTTAAAGCACCCCTTATTATTTTCCTTCCAACCATCATTTTTCCCTTTTCAGCTCTAATTTGAATAACACTAGGTAAATAATTATATCAAATTTCAATGATAAAGTTGTGCTGCAAACTCTGTATGCTGGTTTTTGTGACTCTTTTGGAACTAAGTGCATCACTAGAACTCCTTCATCCACTACTTAAGGGACTTCATTCCTTTTACTGCCTTGAGGTTTCACTAAACTAGAATTAATCCTACAGGAAAAGAAGCTATGAATCCGAGTAGCCTGCCTATTATTCTGTGAGGTTTCACTTGCTTCACTAAGCTAAGATATTTTAATTGTAAATATTTGAATGCCTTGTTATTTGTTTTAAAACATATCATATCAGTTACCTATTTGTACAGGGTGATTGCCATTACTGCATTATTTGTTTCAATTCCTTCTCTTCTCCAAATATTGAACAATGTCATATATACTATTTAAAATAATAATAATGATAGTATTCCTTACTAGGACTCTGAGAATCACAAATAAGGTTAATAAAGGAGTAAGGATCATGGATTTTCTGTGTATTTGGTGTTGATGTGTACAAGGCTTGTAAAGCTAGAAGTCGATTCTTTGATTCGTCTTAGGATTGTTGCTGGCTTTGATTTTTGTATTCATGCATCTGTGAAACTGAACCTTCTAGCATTACCCATTTGAGTGGGTTTTTTTTTTTTTTTTTTGTGTTGGATGAGAAACAGAGGTCGGAGAAAGGAAAAAAATAGAGAAAATGTGTAAGGACACTTCAATATTTTAGGGTTGGGATTGGCTCTTAGTGCTGGGAGGATACACCAGACTGTTTTAAAGAAGATTGTGCAAGTGATTTGGTTTTCTAAGTAGAGGAGGAAGAGAAAGAGCACTGGATGAAATGGTGATGTTTTGGAGTTGTGTGGGGCATTTGGTTGTGGTTAGAGGAAACTAGAGTCTTTTTCCCCTTCTTTCTTTTAATTTGACTTCCACTAACACCATTTCCTCTCTAGAACTTAAATATGAAAGCATTTAGGGTGGGAAATCAGGATATCTGTACAATCTTTTGTATATGTGCTAGATACATCCGTATAATTGTCCCTACGTTAAAAAAAAGAAAAAAACTATTTTTCGTTGTGAGACTGCAGCTTACATCTATCCCCAACATATGTTTGATGCATTTATTTCTTTTTAGCTAATTCATATATCATAAGTATAATAAGTGTGTACTTTCTTCCCAGAGTTCTATATGCTACTGCCATACGCTTGATTTGTAAGACCTGGGAGATTAATGATCGTGTCTTTGGGAGTTTGCAGGTTAGAATTTACTTTTCAGTTCTTTGGATATGTACTTATGTGGGCTTTTGTTCCTTTCCAACTATCTGTTTTAAGCATACTAGTTTGCATGAACTTGTGTATCTGTTACTTCTCTTCCTTTTGGAGACAGGGTATTTTACTGCCAGCAAAGTTTGATGAGTTCTCATCCAAGCAAGAGATAATCATTAGCATGGCTGCTTCAGTTCGGGATGTTTGCAAAAGAAATCCTGATAGGGGTGTGGACCTTGTTCTGTCTGTGGAGGTATGGCTGCAATCTATTTTGTCCATGCTTGCTTGCTCTTTTCACCTCATTTTTGAAATTTCTAATGTCTCTTAATTAATTAATAGGCTTGCGTTGAGAATGAAGACCCTTTAATTCAGTCTCTTGGTCTCCAAAGTCTTGGACACCTTTGTGAAGCAGATGTTATTGGTATATACCTATCTTCTTTTATTTGTTATTTTGTACTGCCGATCACTTTTGATGCACCTGATCAGTGTGTTCATAATTAATGTTTAGTTTTTCAATGATGAGTATGCACCTGATAAATTCTTATAGAATATAAAAATGATTGATTTAAGCTAATAACATATAAAAGTTTGTGCCATTTGCCCTCTAAAATCTGTTGGAATGAAATGCTAGTCTTATTTATATGCTGCATCTAGATTTCTATACAGCTTGGGATGTGATTGCTAAGCATGTGGTGAACTACAGAGCAAATGCAGCTCTTGCTTACAGGTGAGTATGTAATATACCATTTTCTCATTTAACTTTGACCTTATTTAGGAACATGTTTGAAAATCTAAGATAGGCAGGCATTGGAGAGAATGGTAATTTTCCAATCAAATAAAGTTCAAAAGTTATGTCTGATGTCTGATGTCTATACCAAAAAGGAGTCAGCGAAACTATCACATTATGTACTGTTGTTTTGCAATTAGAATAATAATTATCTAAGCATTCATAGCTCTGTGGTTGAGTAGCTTTCTTTCCGGATGTTATTTATTCCTAAAATAAGTAGATATTGCATTGTAAGGAGGGGACTCCCTCTGTCTTTTTGACTAGTCACTACACAAGTTCTATACTTTTTAAGTTAAACTTGAAGTGTCTTCCATAGTAAAGGACTAAAACTTCTTTTGACCTTTTATGATTTTGTAAAGAATAATTAATGTATATGAGTTGTAAAGCATTATTATACAGAGGATATTGAGGGAAAGAATGTAATAAATGTACCTAGATTTCATAAAATGACAAGTAAAAAAACCCTTGGAATCTTCCCAAGGTGGCAAGTAAAAATAACAGAGGGAATAATTTCTTTTGTCCATTCAGTTCAAAAGTTATCTCTTTTTCTGCCTTATGGAAGTTTTTTTCTTGTCCTGATCAGCCTCTGTCTTCTTCTACGATGGGGTGCATTGGATGCTGAAGCTTATGCAGAACCTGCTATGGACATTTTAAAAATACTGTGGGAAGTTGGAACCTCCAAACCCACTGATCCTCCTTCATTATGGGCAAAGGCTCGCTCTTCAGCATTTTTAGCATTAAGTAAATTTGAGGTTTAAATTTGGTTTGATATGTTTCCCTCATTTTCCTTTTTCATCTTTTGTATAGATATTTTGTCGAGTCAGGAACCAACAATCATCCTGTCTGAAGTGGTCACAAAAAGTTGTTTCCTAACATTTGTTTGGATATTTTACTATCACTCAGGTGGCACACATCATAAGAAGTATTCCCAACTTTAAGGATTTGAACATGGATTTGCTTACTTCAGAGACTGATACAGAAGTACTTCGAGCCATTGAAGAATTTGAAGCCAGAGTTATGAATTTCGAGTACATGTAAGAATGAATTTAATTTGAACAAATATAAAAATTGCTTCAAGTTATTATTAAACTAAAAGGTTTCTGGTTCTTACTCCAGTAACAGACGAAGATTGGTAAAGGAAAAAAGGCTTCCTAGAAACAAGATTGAGAAGTTGCTAGATGTTTTCCCTCAAATTATGTTTTCTGGAGGTATGAACAGTATATCCATTTGGCAGTAGATAAAAATTAGAATATAGGTGAGTGTAATAGTGAAACTGTCTCATATCATTTGTGGTATATATCTGGTGCTGGTGACATCCAAACTCTGCATAACCTTAATTTGCAGGAAATAAAAATGAAGTTAGAGAATTACCTGGTGCAGCTTTATTTTACTTTTCTGTTGCTCCTACAAATATCAATAAGAGAGGATTATTGAAAGTAAGATAATGTTAAGATTACGTTTGAATATTTGGCTCTTCTGTATGTGTATAAGATTCATTTAATTTCCAGGGCATAGAAGAGGTGAATGTTGAGTTTGAGGATGCATTTCTGGAAACAGTTTCTTCTCTAAAGCTTTCAAGAAATATTTTGATTGCTCTAATTTCAATACAATCGTGGAAACCCTTCATGCAAAGATGGATGAAAGCACAGTTAATGCTACATGAAACTAAGGCACATTCAAGCATGTTAGATAAAAGTTCAAATGCTGCTACTTATATTCTGAAGGTAGATTATGATTGTGTTTTTTTCCTGTGGTTCATGGTTGATAATTTAATCTTAATATATTTTTTGGGTTTTCCTTTTATATGCAGACTTTGAGCCGAATTGCTGAAGAATGCATGCCTAACTGCTCAGAAAATTGTGCTCTAGCTATTGGTGCTTTTTGTTCGGTACATATTTCTCTGAGACTGACATAACTTCTCTGAGTAGGGACTAATTGTTTGTTTATACATTCCTGAGTAGCATTTTATTAAGTTGATCAAATCAATATAACTGAGTCAGGAAAATTTTCTTTTGGTTAATAGATTTTTTGGAGTATAATAACCTTTTCAAGCTAGTTTTTAATAGCTGTGCAATTATTATTTTTGGTCAGGATTTAGCATATGCCTCCTTTATTCTGGTCCTTTACTTGGCCTGTCCACTATTAAAACAATGTTTCATCTATTTATTATCTCGGAGCCTTGTTGGAATTGTTATTTTGGCATGTTAAATTCATTTAGTTCATGTGGCTTCATTGTAATCGATAACTACATGCACGAATGTTCCATCAATTTTCCAATGACTCCCAGGTGCTTCCCCTGTCAGCACATGTTGCTACGTCTGCTGCTTCAAAGTTTCTTTTAGGTTGGCTATTTCAGTGTGAACATGAGTGTCGCCAGTGGTCGGCTGCAATTGCTCTTGGATTGATATCAAGTTGCCTTCATGTGACTGATCACAGACAGAAAAGTGAAAATATTAATGCCCTTCTTGAGGTGGATGTTGTATTATGCATTGGATGAAAGTGATCCTTTTCAGTAGAATAATAGCTTTCTTCTTCTGGTAAATTATGGTGCATTTAGTTATTCTGTTTACTAACTGGTATATTCTTTTGCAGGTTGCATTTAAAAGTAAAAGCACTCTTGTAAAAGGAGCTTGTGCAGTTGGATTGGGATTCTCATGTCAAGATCATCATAGGAAAATTGATTTTGATGGTAGTTCTTCTTTGAGTGAAGTAGAATTGTTGAGAAAGATAATTGGGGCTCTATCCATGATGATTTGCCAGTCCTCACAATCTTCAGCCAATATCTTGAAGAAGTTACCTTCATGTATTCCAGATGGAAGAGATGCCAACTCTGATCATATTGTCCCTATTGATTTAGTGTATGTGAACTCTGGTGATATGGGTGAAGACATATGGGGTGTCATTGGACTTACACTAGGTTTAGCAAGTTCTGTCAGTGCATTATACAGAGCTGGAGCTCATGATGCGGTTCTGATTATAAAAAACTGGCTTTTCTCTCACATCCCACTTATAAGTCCTTCAGTTGAGAAACTTGACATCACTGACAAGCGTGAGATGATCTTAGCTACTAGTTCATGTGTTTCCCTACCAATTGTTGTGGCTTTTTGCCAACAAGTGGAACTGATTGAAGACATGGAGATTCAGCAGGTACTGAGTGGTTCAATGGAACTGGTCTCTGAGCTAGCAGATATTGAAAATTCTGGCATCTTCTACCAAAGTTTGTTGATGGCATCTTGCATAGGATTGGGGAACCTTCTGTCTAGCATCTCAAATGGGGGGTTGCACCCTCTAAATGTTGAATCTGTTAAAAATATGCTAGCACTGTTCAGAAAAAGTTACTCTACTTGTAGGCCTTCTTTTGTTCACTTTGGCGGAATGCTTGGAGTAGTAAATGCACTTGGAGCCGATGCCGGGATGTTGGTTGAACGTGTAACTTCAACCAAACCAGATATTTCTTCTATCGAAAAGGTGATAAGACTATTTATTTGGCTATATATAAGCATTACTAAATAATAGCTTATTTTCGAAAGATCAGCTTTTCATTATATTCTTTTCCCACTGCTTTTGTTTCTCATACTGGCAATATCTTGAAACACACTGCAATATTTAAGAACATAAGCTAGTAGATGTATGGTAAGAGAATTTTTGAGAGTGCAATGAGAAAGTTGCTTTTATTCTCCAAAATTAATGATGATTAAAGCTTCTGGTTGTAACAGCAATATTATCTTTTGGACAAAAAGGACCCACACTTGAGGTTTCCTATTTTAGAGGCAAACATAACACCAGAACTTCTTTATAAGAGATTAGAAAGTTGATGACATGTCTAATATTGTTGATCCTGTCTTCTGGAGCTTTATAGGAGGGGCCAGTAAATCACAAAAACAAACCAAGACTATTCTGACCACTCTTTCTTCTTTTGTTATTAGCAGGAATCTTCTATTGTCATGGGTCCTTTGCTTTCAAATCCTGTTATGGAGAAAGAATTAACAACTCTAGTGCAAGAGATTTTTCTCGCTGCACAAAGTTCTGATGATCAACAATTGCGCGAGTTTGCAGCATGGGCACTTTCATTTCTTAGGCATAGCTTCTGGTTCAGGCGACCTGCAAATGTTGAGAATACTTCTGAAAAGGAAGTAGTAGGTTCAAAGTCTCTCTCTCAAAGATTTCCCGAGGACAGCATAGTCTTCAAACTCTCTTCATGGTTAATGCATCTCAACCCAGATGTATGGCTTTATGTTATATTATACTTAAATAATGTGTTTTTTCCCTTCTCTTTCTCTTTTAAAATATGTTTGTGATGAGTTTATCTATTTTCATTATGTTAATGATTTTATCTTTTATGAATGGCTGAGATAGGCAGCAAAAAATTTCAGACTGCAAATTACTTAATAGGAAGGGTAGCATGAAGTCATTTCTTAAGTATGTTGGCTGTGAAGCCTGCATGGTCCAACTTCTTAAGAAGGTTTGGAATTTTAATGTTTCCTTGGAAAATTCATTCTGACCATCTTATTTGTCTTAGTGTTCATGTAGTCCCTATTGTAATGGATTTTTATAATGCTGTTTACTGTTCTAAGGCAATTACTACAAATGTTGTTGTCCTTAATTAAGTATGAGTCATTTGTTTTGCCATTTTAACAAGCATTTACACAATTAGGTTCAGGTTAATCATGAATGCTAAAGTTGTCACACATCTCCATTCCATCACTGTCTGCCACTAGAGAGGGACTGGAGATTGTGGCATATCTGTACATGAAGGAGGAAGCTCCATTTTTCTGTTTGTTCCCCAAAAACTTGTGCTACTTTTCTAGTCCCCCTAATATTTGTGCATTTCTGAAGTGCAGGTAGGTTCCATCTCACAGGTTAATACAGTTAGATGTGCTCTGCAGTGTCTTACACATTCTTCTGGGTTGCCAGAATTTGATTGGGGGGTTGTTGTTAGAAGGTGCATGAGATACGAGGATCAAGTGGCTAAGTTTTTAAGAAAAGATTCTTCCATTAAAAAAGGAGCTCTTCGAGAGGACTGCCTATTCTTTTCATTGCATTTTGGAAATCAATTTGATTCTCTTCTTAGCTTACTTGATGAGCTCTCAGAACTGTCAAGGTTTAAGATGCTCGAGCTGAATCTGCAGTCATTTATATGCTTGCACCTGGCAGACCTGATGAAGTTATTCTCAGATTCCAGGAATGCAAAGCTATTTGATGACATATCTATCTTCTTCTCTTGTTTAGTTTCTACTGACAGCCATACCCCAGAAGGGAGAACATTATTATGTGTTTCATGCTGGAAAGGTCTTCATCTCTGTTTGGATACCTTTTCTCTTGAGGTTCTAGATTATGCATCTAATATGGAGAAATGCATGGAGGTACTCTTCCACTTACTGCCTAGAAATGATTCATACCAAGGGATTTCTATGGAATGGTCTGAAGCAGTTAGATGCCTTGGAAAGGCTAGACAGAGTTGGTTGTCAGATTTTCTGCAGGTATCGTTTTGTGTTCTTCTTTTTATTCCCTCTCTTTTTGTTGTGCTTTTCAATGGTGACTGGGAATTTTGTTGACTGCTGTTACTGCTCATCTTTTTCTCTTTAAGAAATTCTGCTTGCACCTGCATGTAGTACTTGCATTATTTGCTGCTGCAAATTCTAGTAACATAATTAGGTAAAAGTGGAAATAGAACTTGTTTTGTTATCGGATGTGTACCATCCAATCAAATGTAAGCAAGCCTTTGACAGAATTTTTTAATATTCATGTGGTCTCATCTCATATAATAATTGAGTTCTTATCATGTCTAAATGTGGTTTCTCATGGTTATACCTCTCATCTGCTCCTTCCAGGCATCTGAGGTGACCTTCAAAGAGGAAAATATTGGTTATTTTGACGAAGTGAAAAAAATTGAAGCAAAAGCCAGGCTAGTCCGAAGCGGTTCACTTCCGTTGCATGAGCTAGGGAAACTGAAGGCTTATATCTTGAACAGTCGATCAGAAGGTCAGCAAATAAAAGATCAGTGTTAATTTAACTTTTAAAGATGCTTTGCCATAATCACTATATTCTAAGAGCATCCGCTCACACCATAGAATGAAAGAAATAATGCTAAAATAATTAGGGGAAGATGAAATGAAGAAAAGGATTGATATTTATCATCTGTCTCTTCTGCAGTTGTTTGGACTGCTCTGATTGAAGTTGCAGCAACACTGCAGCATGCTGAAGACAATGTTAAAAGAAAATGGCTCCTAGATACGGTTCAAATTGCCTGTGTAACAAGTTATCCTTCTACGGTATGGTTAAATATGTTAGGTTTTCTTTTTCTTTTTCTTCTATTTTGAAGAGCTATCAGCCTCTTTTTTTCCAGGGAGGGGTTTTTACTAGTGTTAGATTATGCAGAATCTGCTGTGACCTTTGATTGGGAAATCTAAAATTACGGTGTGATCAAACTTTATGGAATACTGAAAGAAGCCATTATTATTTCAGTGCTCTTCTTCCCCTACCCCCGGTGCACCCAGATTTCCTTTCAATGGGGGAAGGGCAGAGAGTTAGTTTATACAAAATGTGGAGCTAACATCTCCACTTGGCCATATTGTATCACGGTGATATTAGATTTCTTTAGAACACTAGATAGATGTGCAGCCTTGCATTTTTAAGCATCATTTTCATGGAAATTAAGAATTTGTTTTTCTTTGTATTTTCTCACATCTAGTGGGTTGTGCTTGTGACGTAGCTCTAGAAGAATGTCTATGTTTTAACCATTTTTCATCTCTTCTGCTCTTTCTCTATTGAATTCTTTCCTATTTTCTCCATTGCAGGCTCTCCAATTTCTTGGCCTGCTTTGCGGCAGCTGCTGCAAGTACATGCCTTTGTTAGTTGCAGATAGGGACTCAGTATTGAGTGACCTACCTGTCACTCTTACATCTCTCCTCCTAGAATCTACCTGGGGGGCAGTAGTAGAGCCGGTAGTTTCATCCTTATGGACTTTGACAGAGCGAATTCATGACTGGACAAAAAGTTTGCTGGAGGAGGAGGATGCACCCAGTAAGCAACAGATTGATAGGAGTGAAAATGATAAGGCGACTTTCTTACTACAGGTAGTTCATCATGCCTGTTTCTCTTTGAAAGGCTATCTGCCTCAGGAGAAGCAGATCAAGCTTGCCAATATGGTGCTCCCTTGATGTTTGGATAAGAAATTATGGTTCCCAATCATTCATTAATCCTGCATTTTGCGTAAAAGAAGACTCAGGTAATCCAGTGTCATCTCCTTTAAGCCTAATTCATTTTTCTGTATCAAGGGTCAAACTAAACTACTAATCGCGCCATTGGTTTCATGTCAATTATTTCTTTTGTTTTTTAACAAATTTAATTGAGTATTTAATGTGATATTAACCTTGGGGGTAACACATGTAATATATTAAAATGATTAAAGCATATACAATGAAGAAATAAATATGTTAAACTACTCTCAACCAAAAAGAAAATTTTGTAAAATGACTTTCACATGATATAAGAAAAATCAAATAACAAGAAACAAAAGCATAGTTTAGTAAAGCTCTCCCAAAAAAGGATTTGAATTACAATTTTTTATTCCATAAATAAAGAACGAAATAATTGAAGTTTGTTGCGAAACAGAACAAGAAAAAAATTCTGTCCACCAGTTGCCATCCCAAAATATCATACACCAAACTATTTAAGAAGGTTCTAAATAGTACAAAATAATGGCCAATATCACTTCAAAAACAAATAGAAACAGAGCTCAAACTCATAGGTCTAAAATGACTACTAAATAAAATAACAAGCAAACGACTGAATAAGAGACCTAGGCTGGCTGGCACATTCCCAAAAGCAAGCGAAAATTTTAGGAAACTAAATTGTGTAAAATGATGAAAATAAACATATCTTTCAGAGGAGAAAACAGAACGTGTTATGATTGAAATTTTCAGCTATGATTTGCCAATCCTAGAATCTCAAAATAAAATATTTTGACAATGATCATTACAACTAACAAAAAATGCATCTGAACAATACAGAGCTTATAATCAGAATTTTCCTCTTTACATTTCCCAAATATGAAAGATATAGCAAAATTGATACCATATTACAGAAATTTCTAAAAGCAGTTAAGTAAAAATATTTAATTTCAAGTAACTTTACCTCAATGTACAACTCCGACAATTTGGCTAAGATGTATAATTAAGGTGACTGTTTCTCACCAGATATTTTGGTCGAACTACACTTTGAATCATCATCATGGTCCACGTTTTCCTTCTTGACTTCCAGATTTTCAGATTCAATAGTTTCTGAGGCATCTGCAGCCTGGAAACTAGTGCTTGTAACTTCTTCAGAAAATGAATTAACAAAATCTGAAGACTTTCTAGAAGCAGCAGGATTCTCTTTTGCAGTATTGATCTTGCTACTATTAGGAGCCAACCACTTGAACTGCAATCTCTGTCCTTGCCAGAATTTTCCACATGAAAATGCCTTTTCAGCAGCATGGCGTGTTGTGAAAGATATATGAGCAGAGATTTCTGGGGCATCTGACCCATTACTGCTATCTCCATGCTCAGAACCTTCCAACTCCACAAGGTTAAGGTCACCATAACTCGAGAAATGCTCCTTCAAAACAGAAACCTAAATGGAAACAGAATGAGATTCGTCATTCACATGCCAAGTTTACACAAAGATATACAAGTTCACTAAGGAACTACATGTCTTTGTCATAGAAGCACTGTTGTCATGAGATTAATGAGCAAAGAGAAGTCCAGAAAAACATATCACCAAAAGATTTCATACTTGTCAAGGTCATTGAAGACATATCAGAACATCAAATCAGAACTAATGCAACAGGAGTTACAGAAAGAGAGCTTACATCTGCAAAACCAGTTGGTAAAGGTGGAAGAACTTTGAATGCAGTGGGACGGTTGTCTAACTTGAATCGTTTCAAGACAAATGGAACACCCGTAGGTGCCAATAGGCGAATTGATGGCTTCAAGCTTGATGGATCTTGCAATGGGACACCAGAACTCAATTTGGAACTCTGGGGTGCAGTGCTTTCAGCAGGTCTGCAACCATCCAGGGCCAGTTCAGCTTGCTGTGGTGAAACAACACTACCGGAATCACAAGAGCTCATGATTTCATTTCTAGCAATATCCGGTGTTTCTGCTTTATGTCTCTTAGATGTTTGATCAGGTGACATTTCATCTTTCGAACTATTAGTCTGAGAAAAATATTTTCAAAAAGGAAAAAAAAAAGGTAAGCATCTGAAAATGAAAGATAAAGCATGACAGACAGTTTTAAAACAAAATATGTAAAGTATGCTGAGGAGGCAGTGAAACCCATCAGACTTAAAAGAAATGCCACTCCAGGAACACTTTTCAATTTAACATCAATCCTTAATAGTATTATTTCATAACAAAATCTCTAAGATAGTTATAGAAGTATTCTGGTTTCTGATTTGTAATATAAGATATCCAAGCTAAAAGTGGTACTACTGCAAGAAAGAGGAGATGATTATACCAGAACCATACTCTCTTGGTATAACAAATATACTATCTTCTTAGAGCACAATTAACAAGAAGACATCTTATGGCATCAAAGAGAAAACTATAATAACAGAACTATAAATTTGGAAAAGTAAAAAACTTAAATAAATAAATTATTTTTTAATTTTTTGAATTGTTATCACCTACACCCTGATTTTTTAGAAGAAAAGGCTGAACAAAATGGTGGACCCCAACTCTCCAGAAAAGTTGTTAAGATAACCATCTCAATAGAACTTGGCTATTTAGAATTCAAGTATCTCCTACCTGTTTTGAAAGCCTATCTAACTGCCGCATAAACTCATTGCGCTTTTTAGCAAGCATTTCCTGCTTCATCAGAACCTCCTTAAGAAGTGCCAAATTCTCCAACTTCTTTTGCAGGGGAGGTGGTGCTCTGGGACCACTGGTGGTGATGGGCTTAGGGTGATCCAATGCTGGTACAGAGCTGACAGAGGCGTGGGTGACATTTACTTTAGGACCTGATGTTTGGGCATTGTCTTTTCCTCTAATTGTCCATGGATTAGATAGACCCAAAGGTGAAGGTGTAACTGCATGAGGATTTACATTGCTGATACCACTGACTCCATCATCAGGAATGCTATCCCGGTTAGCCCACCATAACTTAATAAAGCGGTTTCCCATTACAGCATCAGGTGCTTTCAACGCAGCCTCTGCTTCTTCTCTTTTGGAAAATTGAACAAAAGCTCGTTCACTATTTAATGGAATATAGATGTCAATAACCTCCCCAAATTTTTGAAAATGTGGAATAAGTGTCTCCCTTTTGTTCTCTTTATGTGGAATGCCATTTACAAACAGAGTCCGCAGTGCCTTTTGGGATGGTTTTCTACTGTTACGACCAGAATCATTTTGTTGCTTTGAAGATGGTCCTGTAACTTGTGTGCCAGCATCATCTACAGCCATTGTTTTTCCTTGACGAGCAACAACTTGCACACCATTCTCCGACTCCATATCAATCTTGATTTCATTTTCAAGATGACTAGTGGAACTCACAGCAGAGTCAACCTTCTCTCTCACATCTGGTCTACTTTTTGATCCACCAATTCTTCCCCATACTGATGAACTTTGAGATCCTACAGCAGTCCCACCATTTTTAATTGGCCGCTCATTATCAAAAGGATCACAGTGGCCAAACGGATGACGATCAGAAGGACGTGCATCAAGCATAGCCTCTGATTCATCAATAGTTGAAGGATTTAGGGCTAGGAGCGCAGGTGATGTTTCAGGACAATCATTTGTCCATAAAGGTTGATCAGGATCATACAAATCAGCTGCCCCAACCACAGAACTATTACTAACAAAAGCAACATTTAAACCCAACCCATCATCTGGCATCCCAGGCTTGCTGCTTTTGTTGTGTAAACTTTTATTATTTGTAAATGTGCTTGAGGAAGTATTTGCAGTTAAATGTCCTTGCCCAGCAGGTGTTCCCAACAGATGAGCACCAGGCAAAGAAACAGGAAGATTAAATTGTGAAAGGCTCTGCAAATAATAAAGTCAGCATCAGCCAAAAGTATACCTGACAACATCATGCCAACAGAAAACCCCATGGCATTATGTTATAAAATAACATTATGGTGCTAACTTAAGTATACCATTGTTTTCTTATCAAAAGAAACTCTTTTCCCAAGGGAAAGGTACATGAAGAAATAAGACTAATCAAGACAAGCTAAATGTCTCAATGATTGAGGTAGTGAGAAGAAAATTAAGATTACATGGTTGCATTCTGATTTCCACTGTTTTATATGCTTGGGTTGCAGATTGATTTAGACATTTGAATTTTTTATTTTTGGTAGTGTTGTTTGGGGGAGTGAAGATAGCAATGCAGGGATTAGTATGGCTAAAACAATCAGTAGGTATCCTTTCAAACCTAGCTGGAAAAAAAAAAAGGGAGAGCTACCATCTTCAATGAATCTTTTTCTACTGGCTAACTGCTATATTTTAAAATGTAAAAAACTTAAGTATTCAAACAAGGTAAATACTCAATCCTCTCACCCCCATTTGCCGTCCCAACATACAAAACTCCTCTCTTTTCCTTCTGATATACAGGAGCATAAGAATTAGAAAAATATTATTCACTAGGTGCTATGTCCTCATGCAAGAGGACAAGTGGATTCCCAAAACAATGAAAGCCAGGATTGAATCCAGCATGGATGAACTTAATTTGTAAACTGTAACACATGACTTTGAAACGTAGCTAATTTAAAGTCCTAAAACAAACACGATAAAATAAATAAATAAATAAATTCTAATCCATTTTAATCTATAATGAAAACAAGAAGGTGAAATGAATACATTCTAACAGAATCCAAAATCAGCAGAGATTTCTCCACACATACAATTTGCAGGACTTATACTATACAAATTCTTCAATTTAATCTCACATACCTGGACATCCTCCACAACTATACGATTGACACCATGCTCCATTGGACACATATCGCCTCTTAAGCAAAAGCCACGCTCCTCAAAGTCTCTACATCTTTGCCGTGGAATGCCTAAACTCACCGAAGCATTCATCGGCGGTCTAAGACTCCCTGGTAGACTAATAGGATGAAGAGCATCGAGACCACCGTTAGGTATTGCTGGAACCAAACCAAATGCACCCCAGGGTGCATTCTGCACACTAGAAATATTTGGTAAACCTCGCCCTGGAAAGAGATTAGGAGGAACAGAACCTTGCTGAACAAGGTGAGAAGCAATATCACCTGAACTGAACCGGGCATCTCTTTGGTTCCAAGAACTGGGTTCTTTTCCTCTAACTCTTATTGGACCTTGATCAGTATAAATTGAATGGTTTACCCTCATTCTTTGATTTGAATCAATTGAGCCCCTGAAAAACGATGTCACATTTGGGCGTCTCCTTTCGAACCTTCCAAATGAATCTTTATTGTGATTGGGGATGTAGTTTCTACATGTTTCACTGGACTGAGAACCCCCTTCCCCAAAGGAATGTCCATTTTCAAAAGGTTTGTTCCTTTTCCTGTTTGATTTAGTCAAAACATGTTCTGGAGCATTCCCTTCCAGAGAATGTGAACGCTCCCCCCGCCTCCGATGCTTATGGTTGCGATCATCATCATCATCTTCACTTATTTCCTTTTCATCAGGATCACTGACACAATAGGTAGGAGAAAGGCCTTGTTTTGGAGATGAAACTTTTAGCTCCATTCACAAAACAGAAGTTCAATCCCCAGGTACAGAATATCCCAGCTTCAAAGGTTGAAGGTCTGGAAGCGATGCTGCTACCTGCAAAGAAGGGAAAAAAAATAAATAAATCACACAGAAAACTTCATTGAATAATTTATAACCAAGGACCAACTTCACACCATTGACCACATGACAGAAGGAGATAGAAAGGTTTGACAATGCCTGCAGGTCACGGGGTTGACTAAAAAGGTTCAACTATTATAGACTGAGCTTTATCATGAAACATCACTCGCTTTGGTCATTAACATTCTCGGTAAGCTATAGTTAAGACCAAAAAAATAAAAAAGTAAAAAAAAATCCACTTTTGTGCACAAGATCAAAACCTAACTCTAAAACCACCTCTAATTTCCGATATCATTCAACCATCGATTAACACAACCAACCAAAAATCTTGTCTACAATTACTGAAAAGAAATGAAGATGGAATCACACTGAAATAGCATTAATGGAATGATACCCATCAATAATTGCCAAGGAAGAGATAATGTTTAGAAATAAAGGACCGGAGACAATCAACAGTTACCAAGTGATGAGGTAAACAACAGAAGCACACTCCAGCTTCAAAGGAAGCAGACAAAAAGTCGTCCAATTGTGCCAAGATAAAAATTAAAAAATTATTTAAAAAAAAAAAAACAACTCTAAAACTACAGCTCAATCTCGTAGGGTTTAAAAGAAAACGCTACCTCCATCATTTCCCTTCAACGCCACAGAGAAACTAAACGATCTAGTAGGATACCGAGACTCAGATCATGTATATACTCCCAAGGCTTCATATCTCATTATGATAATACCAATAGAAAGTCCATGCAACCTAAATTGAAAGCTTCCATACAACTAACTACTCTAATCCATTTATGCACATTCTCGCTCCGACATAAAAGAAGCAGGAAATAGAGTTAAAAACTTAAGATTTAAAAAACAATAACCATTGTTAATCTAGCTCCTGCAGTAAGCTAGGAATGATAATGATAATAATAATAATAATAATAATAATAATAATCGTCCCGACACCAAACCCTAGATTAATTCACCGTCAAACCACCAATGAAGATAAACAGGAAATTGAGATTATTATTCGCTTAAGCAGAAAAGAATTCGAAATAAAGAAACCTGAGCTAGAGGAAATTTTGCAGTTTAGGGTTTCAATAGTTTACCTATACAAAAAAGGGAACGTAATTACACGTGCCGGCGAATGACGAATAATTATAACTCCCTCCTCAACTTTAAATATTGTCGGACCCGACCGTACCTCGGCTGCCTTACGTAAGTACTTGTCTTCTCCGGCGCTCTAGAATCGACCTCCTGAATCTTGTCTTCTTCTCTCAAGAAATCGGAAAAAGAAAATAAAAACCGAGAGAAGAGGGTTTTACTTACAGACAAGAAAGAAGCCTGGCTAGCTGCGTGTTGTCTGGACGGAGGAAGAAGGGGTTGAAATTTTACGAGAAAAAGGGAAAAAAAAATTATACTACAAAAGCCCCATTGAAGAGAAAATGCATTCCTCTGGTTTGTTTTTTCTTTTCTTTTAATGTTTTTCTTTCTCGTAAATCATTTAATCCTATAATGTTTTAGAAAGAAAAAAATATCAAAACAAAATTGAAAATAAATATTACTCGGACATATTTATCGTTGCAAAATTAAAATTAAAAGTAGATTATAGAAGGCGTTGAAATTGTGAATTAACTAATCCCGTTTCGTTCACCCCGGTCCTGCCCTCAGCGCTTCAAGATAAGTACTTAGATTTGTTTTTTTTTAAATAAAAAAATAAATTAAATTAAATTATAAAACTTTAAAGTTTTTTAAATTTGCATACTTATAAATAAATAACTATTTATAATATAAATAAATAATATACATATTAAAAGAAAAAAAAGTGTCCACTCGTACTTGTATCAATGATTATATTTTAACAATTAAAACCAAACAAAATAGTGAAATTAAAAATTGATTAAAACCTTTATTTTAATTTTTATATATTGTGTTGTGTATCTATTTGTAAAATTTTTAAAAAAATACATTAATTAAATATTATCACTAATAAGAATATATTAATTCGCCAGAATGCAGTTAAAATGGCCTAAAATTTATTTTTAAATAATAAAGTATCCTAGTGACTCTATTGCTAGATTTCAGGATGGTGTCATTCAAATTTTTTATAACACATCCATACATTAATTCTTGTCTAAAGATTTTTAACTATTAATCAATTCTTTTTATTATTTTAAATAAAAATATTTTTATCTATTATTTTAAAATATAAACCATATAATTTTATAATTTTTAATAAAATAAATTCTAAAATTATAATATTTCTCCTTCATATTCTTCTCCAATTTTACTAGTATTGCTGAATCCTTCCTGGAAGTGTATAATATGTTTTTCAACTTGTATTTACTAAAATAGTTTTAGGGGTGATTAGCAGGCAGCAGCACAGCGTGGGGGATCTCAGAAGGCCGTGCTCCGGAGGTTTTCATATTTCTTGAAATGGGCCCTCAGAAATAGAAGTAGGCGCTGTTGGTAATGACTGGGCCAAGAAATACCACAGGCCTCTAAAGCTAATCAGAATTTACTTTGTCTCCACGTTACTGCATGTCAAATACAACATGCAACGGAAAAAAATAAAAATAAAAGTGAACGTTATACAAAATCTTACAAACATTGAAGAGTGCACAATTTGCGGGAATTTGTTGTATCGCCAAATCTAATATGATTTTTCTTTGGGATATGGATATTTACGTGCGGTGCAGAAATCGTGTTTATTAAAATAAAATATATTGATTTTACAATATAATAATAATTTAAGATTTTGTATAAACCACATTTACTAAAAAAAAAAGTTTGTATAACGATTATAATTTAATTTTTCTGAGGATTTGTTTTTGGTAATTATCAAATTGAAACACATAATTTTTTGTTAACTACTAAATTAGAAAACATTTTTTTATCTAACGGTTTTCTAAACGGTTATCTAACGGTTACCATATATATATTTTTCCAAAATTGAAATTTCAGATATTTGTTATCCAACGGTTACCATATATATATATTTTTCCAAAATTAGAAATTTCAGATATTTGTTATCCAACGGTTACCATATATATATTTTTCCAAAATTAAAAATTTCAGATATTTTTTATCCAACGGTTATAATTGCAAAGGCATTATAAAAGTTGAATCGATTGAAATATTGGAACACACAGAAAAATCCTTCTTTTTCATACCTCTTCTTTTCCTTTTCTTCCTTTCCCCAGCTTGGCTTAAATCTGCCATCCACGGAGAATCACGAAGATCGCCGGCAGAATTTCCAGAGAGAGTAGCGAGTGTTGTCCTCCATATAGCAGGATTCTGTGATCAATGGATGCTCGACTGAAGAAAATCAATGGATGCTCGACCACAAGGTTTACACCATATCTGCTACTCTTTTTGTAATTTTTCGTTTTGCGTTCAGTAAAGATGGCGAGAGGTTCAACGGTACAGCCACATAGAAGTACCTTACCAACGGTATTAAACGACTTGGGCCATCATTCTCTGTCTGTTCTGGATGCAAACTCTCGCCATCTTTTGGTGCCTCTTTTATATTATTATTATTCGGCTGTGAAATTTTGATTTACATTTTACAGTAAAATCCTCTTTTGTTTTGTTTCGTAGGATCCAAATGGTGGATATGATTGTGGACCTGGTCAAGTAAGCGCTCTCTCTTTCTCTCTTGATGCTATTTGTATAGAATAACCTGTTTCCTCAATTTCAACAGTTGCCTCATCTTCTAACGTTTCGTATTACACAGGGAAAGGACTTCAAAGTTATTTTCTCTCTTTGGCGGCAATGGCTCTAAATCTGAAAGCTCTTGATCATTTCCAGAGCATTTACAGAATGGAACCTCTTAGCCGTATTCCTGTTGAAACCCTTGCCGGCAAAAGACTGCCATTTGGTGAGCCTTCGTGTTCCTTCTGCAATTAAACCCTAACCCCCGGTAACATTTCATCGGCATATTTAATTGATTTTTTCCATTTTCTTTAATGTTGCAGATGCTAGTATCTGGATGATTCAGTTCATGAAGGGATGAGGGACGAGAAGGCAGAAATTCTTGAATGTTAACTAAGGTTGGCTGCTTCACTTTCGGCCAAGGAAGATGATGATTTCAATGCTGAATGCTGAAGGAGAGGGTGAAGAGATTATACTTGTAAGAATGTCTTTCTTTTTGGATTTTTCTCTTATCAAAAGTTTAGGTTGTAGTTAATATAATTTGATTCTGCCACTTTTTTGTGGATAAATGCACCTTATAGTTTTATAATGTTTTCTAACTCTAAGAAATTAATTTGCAGCCGAGAATGACTGGAAAAATTGATCTCCCTGTCTTAGCTTCTCTGCCTCCATCTCTGCAACTTGATCTTCTTGTTCAGGTATTCTAGTGATCTGCTCATCTTTTAACTGTTTCCAAGTGTTTCTTTGGTTTTAGCTCATTCCCCCCACCTATCGAGCTTTCATGCAAAACAAGAAGTAAGTTTCATAAGATGATTTGTACTTCATTAGGCTTGATTTTTCCTTGCAGATGCGACAGAGATTAATGGCAGGGAATAGACAAAAGTATCAAAAAGTTAGTAAGGTAATCTCCTCTGCTTATGATAACATTAGATTCTCTAGTAGTATCTTCTGGTTTCACCGATGTGTATTGCTTCGGTGAAGTTGAATCTGCCTTTGAAGATTGCTCATTATTGTTTATTGTCTTTTTGCATGCTTGTAGAGGACCCTGCTAGGGTTTCAGAATTACAAATACAGTCCTATGTCTTGAGACAATTGTTTTCCGCCTCGAGATCGATGAAGTGCAGAAATCTGCAGCTGGGAGGGGATTTGGTGGTGTTCAGACATCAAGGGTTGCCTCTGAAGCGAACAGAGGGTGTTATTTTTCATCATCAGTTAGTGGGGGATAAACAGTGAGTGCACATCTTTTGACATATTTGGGAATGGTTGTTGATATAGGACATTCATCTCTTCAGTATGAATACCAATGCATGGTGTATTTCTGATGAGGATCTATAAATTTGTATGACTATTGTTGCTTGAATTGATGGAGTCCTGACATCTGTTCTGATCTTTCTTTTCTATTATTTGAAATAATTGTGATTCTTGTCTTTTTATGTGTTCCTGATTTTGTTTTCTTATTCCAGGAATTGCTCCAAATATTTGGTTTACCATTTATAATTTCTCCAATGGGAGCTGAAGCTCAGTGTGCATATATGGAACTTAACAACTTTGTTGATGGCGAGGTCACTAATGATTCAGATGCATTCTTTTTTGGGGGTCGAAGAGTGTACAGGAACGTTATTAATGCTACTCTTTAGTTCTCTCCACTGTTAGGTAACATGATTTATCGTAAGTATTTAATTATGATTCTTCTACTTTCTCTCAGTTAGCGTCTGTTTGTTATATTAAATTTCAGCCAGCTGTCTTATTTTCAAAACCAATGTAAGTTATTTTTGTTTACTTCCACCCATTCCTCCCTTAGCGATTGATTTGTATGTTGATGTTGTTCCTGTCTGTGCAGGATATGGTACACGAGCTTGGCTTGAACCAAGATAAACTAATCAGTATGGCATTGCTTTTTGGGAGTGATTATACTGAGGGTGTAAGGTAATGGTCTCTGACTTGACGTTTTGGCATATAGACTGTTAAAGACCTGATCTCTATCTTTTATGTTGAGGCAAAAGGGTTTATTTATTTATTCATGTTATATACCTTGACTTCTGTTAATTTCATTTACTGTAAGTTGTACTTTATGCAAATCTGTGGGTAATATAATATATCAGTGGGATTGGCATTGTGAATGCTATTGAGGTTGTAAATGCATTTCCTGATGAAGATAGCCTCCCTAAATTCCTCTGGGAAGTCTGAAGCAGGGATAAATTCATATCAATAAGCAAATCTGGTACATTGTGTTTTTTGCCACACCCACTATATATATATTGACAACATATTGATACAAATTTCTTCCTTGGTGGGAAATGCTTAGGATATAACACAATCTTCTAAATCTCCGAGCAAATTGAACTATCAAAAAGCTTTACCCTGAATGCAATTGAATCCACATACAAGATTGTTCATCTTTAAATTTTATTTAGGTGATGATGGCTTTGGATGAGAAGATTTCCCTGTAATGGCTTTTTTCACCTTTTTAATTGATTGCTTGACTTTTGATCCAACGCCTGATAGTATATTATGAGATTTCTTCTGAGCTGCTTTGACATCAATGTCGCTTGGGGCCTCTACTGTGACTGGACATTCATAAGCTGACTCTTTTCTTTTGTCTTCGTCTCTTTCTTCTTCATTACTATCTGGTTCTTCATTTTGTGCCCTTTCTGTTTCTATATCCCTCGTCTCTTCTTTTTTTGATGTTCGGAGAAGGTCATGTGGTGATGCGTCCCTTGGCATGGATGCAAGAGTTGTTTCTTCATGTTCACCTTTCTCTTGCCAATGTGTCTCCACCTGTGGTTTTACTTCTGATTGTTCTGGATTATCTCCTACTGCATCAGAGTTTCTCGTTATTATTTTGTGCTGCAGTTGTGAGACGTTTTTCCTTTCTGTTGAATCTACTTTTTCTGGTATGGACTTTTGGAACTCAGTTATCTCTAGTTTCTCCGTTTTCATCAGGACTGCTGTCTCAACAATATGTTGCTTTTCGTCATCTCTTGAACTGCTTCCTTGTGCTTCAGCTTTTACCTCTTGTGTTGATCCTGTCTCAAGCTTAAGGTGATTTTGTTCTGTTTTCTCCATGGCATTTATCTGTTGTTCAGAAGTTCCTGTGAGTAAACTACCAGCATTTTCTGTGTTATCCTCTTGCTCTTCTAGGTTTATGATTTTGTGTTTTTTCAAAATATTGCATGTGGATTCATTAGGTGAACAAGGAGGAGTAGTTTCCTGCTCCAAGAGGCTTAAGGTAATCGTGTGTACCTTAGCGACAGCTTCATCCTTTTTATCATCCTCATTTTTTTCTTTGACTGCCTGTACTGGTTTGTCTTCAGACACCATGGATTCCTTTAACTGTTCCTGTGATTCTATCACAGTTACATCCACTAGAGATGCAGTAGAGGCGCTTGAGCTGTTCACTTCTGTATCCTTTCTGTCTATGTTCTCCTGAGCATGACACACTCCTTGTCAGTCTCCAAGGATGGCACTTCAGAACACTTATCCTGTATGGCCAATCAACTCAAATGTCATGATAGAGAATCCAACAGTCGACAACTTTGATACTTTTAGCTGTGCAGTTGAATGTAAGTATTTTGTTTTCCAGAAAGAGAATTTTCTTAAAGGTTAGTAATCCATTGAAAATTGCATGTGACCTGTTCTTTCAAAAAATTATCTGGCATTGACCACATTATATTGTTTAATTTGTTGATGGAGGATTTCAGTTTTTCTTATCACAATTTTCTATTATCTAGGATCTACGTTTACTTCCACTCAGTTTAACTTCTTGACACTCTAACAATGAAGTAGAAACTCAGAATGCGTGCACTGTACAGGGTCTGGGGGATGGGAAATGGATGAAATGTAATCTGGCTTGAAATTTTTTTCTTGCCATCTGGTGTAACCATGAAATCCTAAAAATTAGGGAAACACAAGCTGTTATCTTACCATTTTATTCAAAATCTTGACTTCAGTAATTGTGTTTCCAGATTGTGAATCAGCTGTACTTGATCTTGGTTGAACTTCTGGCTTTGGTGCATCTTCTTGATCTACTTTCTCAGGAGTATTATTGTTAAAGGTGCAGATTCTCTTGTACTTGAACTGCTATTTCGGTTGGCTCCATATTGTCTAACATTTTCTCTTTACTTTTATCAGAAACCTCAGGCATTGCATTAGAATTTTCTGCAAGTTCTTTGTATTCTCTCTCAGATAATTCTTCTGATACTACAAATGTACTTATAGTAGTTATAACCTTCACGCTCAACAACAGTAATTTTTTCACCCTTCAAAGGTAAGTGTGTGGGCTCTATATCTATTATTGTGTCTTCTATGTCCGCATCTTTTATCTGCCCAATGACAGAACTTCAATTGGAAATTAGAAGTATGGAAATCAAATTGACTGGTTCGAACTAATTGTGTGGATACTGGCCTTCTGTGATTCCAAGACATCCCATTCATCTTGATTGTTTTGAGCTTCCTTCAGCTGGTACTATTACTTTTGACTCTGTTATATCTATCATTTTCTCATTCTCTTCCTCAGAAATGTCAGGCACCACAATGAAATTTTCAACAAACTTTTGATATTCTATTTGTGGAAATTCTTATGCTGCTCTATCCATACCTGCAGCATTTGCATTTCCTTGATGTTTGACAACCTCCTGTGCAAAATGTGTGACATGATCATTCTGTGTTGTTTCTTCAATGCGACAATCTTTTGTCTGTCCAGTGAAGAAAATTTAATTGGCAACTAAGTCATGGGTGTTGAAATGAATGGATGTTCAGAAAGCATAGTTGTATATGGACACTGACCTCTTTTTCTGGTTCCTCGATATTCCATTTGTCTTGTTTGGAGATTCCTTCAATTGGATTCATTACTGACCCTATGACATCTCCTAGTTTCTTATCGCTTTCCTCAGAAGTCTCAGCCACATTGGAGTTTTCATCAAGTTCTTGATATCCTTCTGGAGGAAATCCTTCTGTTAGTCCATTAGTACCTGCAGAATCTCGATTTCCTTCATGCTTAAGTGTCTCTTTTTCACCCTCTCCTACAGGAGGAGTGGTCTTATCCTTCTGTGTTGTGCTTTTCAGATCTTTTATCTATCCGAAAATTTCAATTGAAAAATAAGATATGTCACTTTATTGGAAGTTTGGGTACATAATTGTTTGTGCATGAAGCTAGCCTCTTTTTCTGATTCTATGGCATCCCATTTCTCTCATGCACTGGAGTTTCTCATCCAGTTCTTGATATTCTCTTGGGGGATATCCTTCTGTTAGCCTATCCATAACTGCAGCATCTGGGTTTCCGACATAGTTGCTTGACTCCTTTCCAACCCCTTGTGCAGAAATTGTGGCCTTATGCTTCAGTGCTGTGCCTTTGTCCAAATCTTTTATCTGTCCAATGAACTTCAATTGACAACTAAGAGATGGAAATTGGAGAAATTTGCAAAAATGTCTGAACAAGTGGCCAGTATATTTTGGAAAACATGATGTTTATATACCGACACTGACCTCTTCTTTTGGTTCAATGACATACCATTCCTCTTGTTTTGAGATTTCAGCTTGTATTATTTCTGTTGATTCTGTTATTTCTGACATTTTATCTTAACCTGTATCAGAATTATCCGGCAATGCACTGGAATTTTCAGCAAGTTCTTGATATTCTCTTGGTATTAATTCTTCTCCTACTCTTTTTTTTTCTGCAACATTTGCATTTTCTTCATTGCTGACCACATTTTCACCGTCCTTTGCAGAATGCATGGCGTCATCATTCTGTGTTCTTACTTCTTCCTGCAAATCGTTTGTCTATCCAGTGAAGAAACATTAACTTACAATAAGGGCATAGAAATTGGTTTCTGAGTTAGTAAAACATTGTTTAGGTAAATGGAGACTGGCCTCTTTTTCTTGTCCTTTCACCTCCCACTCCTCTTGTTTCAAGATTCCTTCAACTGAATTTGTTTCTATTGACTCTTTGGTTTCTAACAATTTCTCATTCCTTTCCATGGAAATATCAGGCAACATTTTGTTGAGTTTCCAGCAAGTTCTTCACATTCTCTTGTTGGCAGTTCATCTGTTAATCCACTGGTAGGTAGCTGCATCATCTGGATTTGCTTCACTCTTGATTGTATTTTTCTGGCTTGCCTTTGCAGAAAAAAAGTGGCCCCCATCCTTCTGTTTAAAGTGAAGAAAACAAGAACTGAAATTTGGAGCTATAGTTCGGAGAGCATAATGTTTTGTATATAGACACTGTGATGGGAAAGAAAGAATAACACAAATACGGTTATGTCCAAGATCAACAACACTTTCTCCTCTTGAAAGAATCTGTGAGAAGCACAAACAAGCAACAATACCAAGCAACAACAAGATGATCCAAACACAAAAACAAATAACAAGAGTCACACGTTAAAAACGTGTGACTCTTGTTATTTGTTTTTGTGTTTGGATCATCTTGTTGTTGCTTGGTATTGTTGCTTGTTTGTGTTTCTCACAGATTCTTTCAAGAGGGGAAGGTGCATCTTGGGCATAACCGTATTTGTGTTATTCTTTCTTTCCCATCAAGTGGTATCAGAGCAAGAGTTATTTGTTATTTGTCTTGATTGAATGATGGAGCCGAACTATAGCAGGATGATCAGTTTGAATGGCACAAATTATCACAAATGGAAGGGTAAAATGAAGGATTTACTCTTTGTGAAAAAGCTACATCTTCCGGTCTTTGCTAGTCAGAAGCCAGAGTCCAAATCTGATGAGGAGTGGACTTTTGAGCACGAAATAGTTTGTGGTTTTATTCGACAGTGGGTAGATGATAATGTTTTGAATCACATCTACAATGAATCTCATGCTAGAACTTTGTGGGAAAAGCTTGAATCCTTGTATGCATAAAAAACAGGGAATAATAAATTATTTTTGCTCAAGCAGGCGATGAATTTGAGATTCAAGGAAGGTTGTTCCATTTCTGACCATTTGAATGAATTTCAAGGGTGTTTTGATCAGTTGTCTGACATGGGTGTAAAATTTAAAGATGAGATTATGGGACTTTGGTTGCTTAATTCTCTACCTGATTCTTGGAAAAATCTTCGTGTGTCCTTAATCGGTTCAGCTCCCGGTGGTACAGGAACTATGGAGTATGTGAAAGCTGCTGTTCTGAATGAAGAGGTGAGACGTAGAACTCATGAGACATCTACTTCAAAATCTGATGTCTTGGTTACTGAAAATAGGGGGAGAAACAAGGATAGAGATCAAGGCGAATATAAAAGAGGCAAGAGTAGGAGCAAGTCCAAATCAAAATACAAAAATGTTGAGTGTCATTATTGTCATAAAAAGGGGCATTTGATGAAAAACGGCTTTAAGCTGAAGAACAAAGACAAGAACAAGCCAGAAGGGAGAGATGGTGAAAATGATCGCCACGTTGCAACCACGACTCCAGGTGATTTGATAGTTGTTTGTGATAATGACTTGATTAATGTTGCCTTTGATGAATCAAGTTGGGTTATCGACAGTGGTACCTTTTTTCATGTGACGTCGAGGAAGGATTTCTTCACATCTTATACTCCAGGTGATTATGGGGTATTGAAGATGGATAATGATGGTCGCTCAAATGTTGTTGGCATTGGAGATGTTGTCCTAGAAACTAAAACCGGGATGAAATTAGTGTTGAAGAACGTCAGACATGCACCTAATATTCGCTTGAATCTGATATCTACCAGTGTTTTGGATGATGAAGGTTATGTCAGTACTTTTGGTGATGGGCAATGCAAACTCACCAAAGGTTCTCTTATTGTGACTCGTGGGAAGAAGTGTTCAGTTCTATACTGGACCAATGCTTCCGTCTCTATTGATTCTGTGAATGCAGTCGAGAGTAATAACTGTTCAGAATTATGACACAGAAGACTTAGTCACATCAGTGAGAAGGGGCTTGATTGCTTAGCCAAGAAAAATCTTCTTTCAGGAGTGAAAGCTGCAAATTTGAAAAGGTGTAGTCATTGCTTGGCTGGGAAACAGAACAGAGTGTCCTTCAAGATTCGTCCTTCTTTTAGAAAATCAGAGTTGCTTGAGCTGGTACATTCAGATCTTTGTGGTCCTATGAAGACAAAGACACATGGTGGTGCACTTTATTTTGTGACATTCATTGATGACTGCTCGAGGAAACTATGGGTGTATGCATTGAAGCACAAAGACCAGGTACTTGGGGTCTTTAAACAGTTTCATGCTTCTGTTGAGAGAGAAACAGGAAAGAAATTGAGTGTATTCGCACAGACAATGGTGGTGAATACCTTGGCCCATTTGATGAGTATTGCAGATAACAGGGTATTAGACACCAGAAGATGCCTCCCAAGACTCCACAACTTAATGGTCTTGCAGAAAGGATGAACAGGACGTTGGTGGAGAGAGTCAGATGCTTGCTGTCAGAAGCTCATTTGCCTAAATCTTTTTGGGGTGAAGCTTTATATACTGCTGCACATGTGATTAACCTATCACCTGCTACTGCTCTACATGGAGATGTTCCTGATCGAGTATGGTACGGTAATGATGTTTCTTACGATCATTTGCGTGTATTTGGGTGTAAAGCTTTTGTACATGTGCCAAAGGATGAAAGGTCCAAATTAGATGTCAAGATGAGGCCGTGCATCTTTATTGGTTATGGTCATGATGAATTTGGCTACAGACTTTATGATCCTGTTGAGAAGAAGCTTGTCAGAAGCCGTGATGTTATTTTTATGGAGGATCAGAATATTGAACATATCCAGAAGATGGAGAAGTCTGAGTCTCAAAGGTATGATGATCTTGTTGATTTGAACCCAACTCCCGTGTCTCTTATGCCTGATGTAACCAATGAAGACCAGGTTGATGATCAGAATCAAGTTCAACATGAGTTTGTTGATGGCAATGGAGAAGAAGATCCACATGAGATACATAATCAACCTCATGAGGATAATAATGAACCTGCAGTTGTTCTCCGGAGGTCTACAAGGGAGAGAACTTCTTCTACTCGTTATCCAACTAATGAGTATGTGCTCCTTACTGACGGGGGAGAACCTGAGTACTATGAAGAGGCTATGGAGAATGAGGACAAGGAAAAATGGGTTGAGGCAATGAATGAAGAAATGAAATCATTGCATGATAATCATACTTATGAGCTCGTCAAGTTGCCCAAAGACAGAAAAGCTTTGAAGAATCGGTGGATTTATAAGTTGAAGAACGAAGAAGGTGCTTCATCTCCACGATACAAGGCTAGACTTGTGGTTAAAGGCTACAGTCAAAGAAAGGGTATCGACTATGAAGAAATATTCTCTCCAGTTGTGAGAATGTCTTCGATCCGAGTTGTTTTGGGTCTTGCAGCCAGTCTTGATTTAGAAGTGGAACAGATGGATGTGAAAACAGCATTCCTTCATGGTGATCTCGGGAAGGAAATCTACATGGAGCAATCGGAAGGCTTTGTGGTGAAGGGCAAGGAGAACTATGTTTGCAAGTTGAAGAAGAGCTTGTATGGCTTGAAACAAGCTCCGAGGCAATAATACAAGAAGTTTGAGTTTGTGATGATCGAGCAGGGATATAAGAAGACTACTTCTGATTATTGTGTTTTTGTGCAGAAGTTTTCTGATGACGACTTTATTATTTTGCTGCTTTATGTTGATGACATGCTTATTGTTGGTCATAACTCTATCAGGATTGTTGAGTTGAAAGCAGAGCTTAGTAAGTCCTTTGCGATGAAGGACTTGGGACCAGCAAAACAAATTCTTGGCATGCAGATCACACGTAACAGAGAGGCAAGAAAGTTATGGCTATCTCAAGAGAAGTACATTGAAAAAGTGCTTCAGCGATTCCACATGGAGAAAGCTAAAGTGGTAAGCACACCTCTTGCTACTCACTTTAAGCTTAGCTCTAGACAGTCCCCATCTAATAATGTTGAGAAGGCAGACATGCGACGTATTCCTTATGCATCTGCAGTAAGAAGTTTGATGTATGCAATGGTTTGTACGATGCCAGATTTAACTCATGCAGTTGGTACAGTTAGCCGTTTCCTTTCCAATCCTGGCAAGGAACACTGGAGTGCAGTGAAGTGGATTATGAGATATCTCCGAGGCACATCCAGTTTGAAACTTTGTTTTGAAACTGAAAAACCTATTTTGAATGTTTACACTGATTCAGATATGGCTGGAGATATTGATACCAGGAAATCCACATCTGGTTATTTGGTTACCTTTGCTGGGGGAGCTGTTTCATGGCAATCTAAACTTCAAAAATGTGTTGCGCTGTCTACTACAGAGGCTGAGTTCATTGCAGTTACCGAAGCTTGTAAAGAGCTGCTTTGGATGAAGAAATATCTTCGTGAACTTGGTTTTGTGCAGAAGAGGTATGTCTTATATTGTGATAGTTAGAGTGCTATACATCTTAGCAAAAATCCTACTTTTCACGGCAAGTCTAAACATATTGATGTACGTTATCATTGGATTCGAGATGTGCTTGATCTCAAGTTGTTAGAGGTTGAAAAGATTCACACTGATGATAATGGTTCTGATATGATGACAAAGGCGTTGCCAAAGGGGAAATTTGAAGTTTGCCGTTTGATTGCCGGTTTGGCAACTTCTTCCACATAGTCGGGAGGGGAGAGATTTGTTGGGTGTGGGCTCCCAACTATGTATTTTTTAAATGACCAACTTTTTTTTTGGAAGAAAAAAGTCTTCAAAACACCAGCACCATCTTAGGGAGAAACAATTATATTTTTCTCACAAAAACACAAAGAAAAAAAGGAGAGCAGAGAGAGAGAGGGTGTGAGACGCAGGTCAGATTTTGCCACGATCGGAGGTCCAAATCTTGTCCGATCGAGCTGAAATTTCAGGAGGAGTCAGGGGACTCATGGAGCTTCAATCTGAAAGGTGGAGATCGAATTCAAACGGATAGTTTTTGAGTTAACGTGGAAAACCCTTTCAATGTGAAAGAGTAAAAAACCACGAGACCCTTCGGTCTAACCAATTCCACTAGCACCAAAAGAGAGTACAAATCAACAATCCAACAATACCACAATAATATCTAGCCCTTAACAACATTACGAAGGCACTAGAATCAAATAGATATACAAAAATCGCAGAAAATCAACAAAAACAGCAGCTTGGTCCGAAACTTATAACTCAAAAACTAACTGTTGGAATTCGATCTCCACCGTTCAGATTGAAGCTCCACGAGTCCCCTGACTTCTTCTGAAATTTCAGCTCGATCGGACAAGATTTGGACCTCCGATCGTGGCAAAATCTGACCTGCGTCTCACACCCTCTCTCTCTCTCGGCTCTCCTTTCTTTCTTTGTGTTTTTGTGAAAAAAATATAATTGTTTCTCCTTAGGATGGTGCTGGTGTTTTGAAGACTTTTTTCTTCCAAAAAAAAAGTGAATCATTTAAAAAATACATAGTTGGGAGCTCACACCCAATACACTGACCTCTTTTTCTGTGGCATCTAACAATTTATCATTCCTTACCTCAGCAACTTTAGACACCTACACACTGGAGTGTTCACCTAGTTCTTCGCAATATTCCCTAGGTGGTAATTTCTGTACTTGAAGCATCTGGATTCCTCACATGCTCCACCATACACTTTTCACCCTGCTTTGCTGCAAGTGTGACCTCATCTTTCTTTATTGTGTCTTTTCCATCCAAATCTTTTGTCTGTCCATTGGAATAATTCAATTGAAAATAAAAATATATAAATGGAAATGGTTTAGAATAAATACATAATTGTATATATCCTCTGACATCTTTTTCTGGTCCCATGACTTCGGATATTCCTTCAACTATTTTTTTTTTCTTTTATCCTTGTGGTGTCTAAAACTGTCTCATTTATTTCCTTGGAAATGCTGGGCACTACAATGGAAGTTTCAGTAAATCCTTGATATTCTGTAGCAGCCAATCCCTCCATTAGTCCATGAGAGTATCTGCAGCCTCCAGATTCCTTCTATTCTTGACTGTCTCCTTTTGACCCTCCTGTGAAGGATTTATTGCCTCATTATTTTCTGTTGTTCTTTCTACATGCGAATACTTTGCCTGTCAATGGTGAAACCTTATTTGTCAAGTAAGGGTATGGAAATAGGGGTTCAAAGTTCAAAAGACATAGTTTTTGTATCTGGATACTGACATAACTTTCTTGTTCCACTACGGCCTGTTCTTCTTTTTTAAAGGTTTCTTCAACTGGTCTCACTTCTGTTGACTCTTTAGTGCCTAACATTTTCTCATTCCTTTGCTTGAAATTGTCTGGCACTTCACAGTAGGTTTTTGCAAGTTCTTGATGTTTTCTCGCAATCAATCCTTCTCCTAATGTGTCAGTTCCTGCATCTTCTGGATGTCCTCCTTGCTTTATCGTGTCCTTTTGAGCCTCCTTTACAGAATGTGTTGCCTTGTCAGTCTGAACTGTGTCTTCTCCAAATTATTTTTCTGTCCAATGGAGAAAATTGAATTGACAACCATGAGATGAAAATTGGAGTTTAGAAAACATAATATTTGTATATGGACCTAGACCTCCTTTTCTGGTCTCATAACATCCCAATCCTCTTGTTTCAAGTTTCCCACAACTAATCTTATTTATGGTAGCACCGTGGTATCTAATATTTTCTCTTTGCTTTGCTCAGATATCTTAGGTATTCAAGTTCTGCGCCACTCCCTGATACTCTGTTGGTGGTAAAGCTTCTGTTAAAATAGTGGAGTCTTCAGTGCCTTTGGCAGCATTTGCATTCGCTTCATGCATGATGTTCTTCATTTCAGCCTCCTGTACATAGTATGTTGCCTCATCATTCTTAATTTTGCCTTCTATGCCCACATCTTTAATCTATTCAATCGAGAAACTCTCATTGACAACTAAGAAAAGGAATGTGCAGTGAGTTTGGAAACATAAGGATCTTGGTATGGTGTCTTACCTCTTTTTCTGGTTATAGGACATCCCATTCATCTTGTTTCGTGCTTCTTTCAACTGATCTTATTACCCCTTGTTTCAGGTTGTTTGGTATTTTCTCTCTGCTTTTCTTAGAATCTTCTGGCACTTCACCAGAGCTTCCAAGCTGTTCTTGATATTCTCTGGGTGGCAATTCTTCTGCTAGTTAGTTTACTGGTACCTGCCGCATTTATGTTTTCTTCATGCTTGAGCATCATTTTGTCACCTTCCTCTGTGGAATGTCAGGCCTCATCATTCTATGTTGTGACTTCTATGCGCAAATCTTTTGTCTGTCCAATTGAGAAACTTCAATTGTCAAACCATAGATAGAAATTGGTGCAAATATTTGATAGTTGTAGTTTGTTGTAATGGAAAATTGACCTCTATCTCTTGTTCCATCACATCCCTTTCCTTGTGCTCCAAGGGTATCTTCAACTTGTCTTGCTTCTGTCAAATGCAATCATGAATTATTGTACTTTTTTTTTTTTTTTTTTCCTTTTTTTGCTTTAAACTTTCGTTTCTTCTTAGATTAATTTGATTCTGCGTAGATTGCATTTGTAGTTGAATTTCTGCAAAGAGTGTGGGATTTGTGTAACATGATCCATTTCCAATCATTGATTGAGCAAATTTGTACCTAAAAATAAAGGAGAAAAAAGTTAGCAGCTTTTACATTTAAAGGCAAAAATGGAGGGAGTTAGATGAACAAAATTTGGTTATTGGGCTGACAAAACCCATCTTCTCCATGGGCCATAATATACTTCTAATTACTAACTTTTAAAACGTGACAAAAATACCACATTCATGGTTTGGAACTTTGAAATATAAATGTGTTTAATAATAAACTAAATATAATTGTAAAAATGAAAAAAAAAAATTGCTTTTTAATGTAAAAAGAAAAGAAAAAAAAAGTATATATTTATATTTATGGTTCGGAGCTTTTATTAGAAAAACATTTCAATGATGGATTTTTTTTGGTCTGAAAAAAGTTTAGATATTATATTGAAATAAGCATGAAAATGGCAGAAGGGCCATTGTTATTGTTATTGAATAATAATGTTTTTTAACTTTTATTTACTAAAATAGTTTTAGGGGTGATTAGCAGGCAGCAGCACAGCGTGGGGGATCTCAGAAGGCCCTGCTCCGGAGGTTTTCATATTTCTTGAAATGGGCCCTCAGAAATAGAAGTAGGCGCTGTTGGTGATGACTGGGCCAAGAAATACCACAGGCCTCTAAAGCTAATCAGAATTTACTTTGTCTCCACGTAACTGAATCAGATTACGAGGGAAATTAGTTATTGCATGTCAAATACAACATGCAACGGAAAAAAATAAAAATAAAAGTGAACGTTATACAAAATCTTACAAACAGTGAATAGTGCACAATTTGCGGGAATTTGTTGTATCTCCAAATCTAATATGATTTTTCTTTGGGATATGGATATTTACATGCGGTGCAGAAATCGTGTTTATTAAAATAAAATATATTGATTTTACAATATAATAATAATTTAAGATTTTGTATAAACGACATTTACTAAAAAAAAAAAGTTTGTATAACGATTATAATTTAATTTTTCTGAGGATTTGTTATTGGTAATTATCAAATTGAAACACATAATTTTTTGTTAACTACTAAATTAGAAAACATTTTTTTATCTAACGGTTTTCTAAACGGTTATCTAACGGTTACCATATATATATTTTTCCAAAATTGAAATTTCAGATATTTGTTATCCAACGGTTACCATATATATATATTTTTCCAAAATTAGAAATTTCAGATATTTGTTATCCAACGGTTACCATATATATATTTTTCCAAAATTAGAAATTTCAGATATTTTTTATCCAACGGTTATAATTGCAAAGGCATTATAAAAGTTGAATCGATTGAAATATTGGAACACACAGAAAAATCCTTCTTTACATTCATACCTCTTCTTTTCCTTTTCTTCCTTTCCCCAGCTTGGCTTAAATCTGCCATCCACGGAGAATCACGAAGATCGCCGGCAGAATTTCCAGAGAGAGTAGCGAGTGTTGTACTCCATATAGCAGGATTCTGCGATCAATGGATGCTCGACTGAAGAAGAAGATCAATGGATGCTCGACCACAAGGTTTACACCACAGGATTCTTTTTGTGTTCAGTAAAGATGGCGAGAGGTTCAACGGTACAGCCACATAGAAGTACCTTACCAACGGTATTAAACGACTTGGGCCATCATTCTCTGTCTGTTCTGGATGCAAACTCTCGCCATCTTTTGGTGCCTCTTTTATATTATTATTATTCGGCTGTGAAATTTTGATTTACATTTTACAGTAAAATCCTCTTATGTTTTGTTTTGTAGGATCCAAATGGTGGATATGATGGTGGACCTGGTCAAGTAAACGCTCTCTCTTTCTCTCTTGATGCTATTTGTATAGAATAGCCTGTTTCCTCAATTTCAACAGTTGCCTCATCTTCTAACGTTTCGTATTACACAGGGAAAGGACTTCAAAGTTATTTTCTCTCTTTGGCGGCAATGGCTCTAAATCTGAAAGCTCTTGATCATTTCCAGAGCATTTACAGAATGGAACCTCTTAGCCGTATTCCTGTTGAAACCCTTGCCGGCAAAAGACTGCCATTTGGTGAGCCTTCGTGTTCCTTCTGCAATTAAACCCTAACCCCCGGTAACATTTCATCGGCATATTTAATTGATTTTCCATTTTCTTTAATGTTGCAGATGCTAGTATCTGGATGATTCAGTTCATGAAGGGACGAGGGACGGAAGATGATGATTTCAATGCTGAATGCTGAAGGAGAGGGTGAAGAGATTATACTTGTAAGAATGTCTTTCTTTTTGGATTTTTCTCTTATCAAAAGTTTAGGTTGTAGTTAATATAATTTGATTCTGCCACTTTTTTGTGGATAAATGCACCTTATAGTTTTATAATGTTTTCTAACTCTAAGAAATTAATTTGCAGCCAAGAATGTCTGGAAAAATTGATCTCCCTGTCTTAGCTTCTCTGCCTCCATCTCTGCAACTTGATCTTCTTGTTCAGGTATTCTAGTGATATGCTCATTTTTTAACTGTTTCCAAGTGTTTCTTTGGTTTAGCTCATTCCCCCCACCTATCGAGCTTTCATGCAAAACAAGAAGTAAGTTCCATAAGATGCTTTGTACTTCATTAGGCTTGATTTTTCCTTGCAGATGCGAGAGAGATTAAGGGCAGGGAATAGACAAAAGTATCAAAAAGTTAATAAGGTAATCTCCTCTGCTTATGATAACATTAGATTCTCTAGTAGTATCTTCTGGTTTCACCGATGTGTATTGCTTCGGTGAAGTTGAATCTGCCTTTGAAGATTGATCATTATTGTTTATTGTCTTTTTGCATGCTTGTAGAGGACCCTGCTCGGGTTTCAGAATTACAAATACAGTCCTATGTCTTGAGACAATTGTTTTCCGCCACGAGATCGATGAAGTGCAGAAATCTGCTGCTGGGAGGGGATTTGGTGGCGTGCAGACATCAAGGGTTGCCTCTGAAGCGAACAGAGGTTTTATTTTTCATCATCAGTTAGTGGGGATAAACAGTGAGTGCACATCGTCTCACATATATGGTAATGGTTGTTGATATAGGACATTCATCTCTTCAGTATGAATACCAATGCATGGTGTATTTCTGATGAGGATCTATAAATTTGTATGACTAATGTTGCTTGAATTGATGGAGTCCTGACATCTGTTCTGATCTTTCATTTCTATTATTTGAATTAATTGTGATTCTTGTCTTTTTATGTGTTCCTGATTTTGTTTTCTTATTCCAGGAATTGCTCCAAATATTTGGTTTACCATTTATAATTTCTCCAATGGGAGCTGAAGCTCAGTGTGCATATATGGAACTTAACAACCTTGTTGATGGCGCCCGGTCACTAATGATTCAGATGCATTCTTTTTTGGGGGTCGAAGTGTGTACAGGAACGTTATTAATGCTACTCTTTAGTTCTCTCTAACTGTTAGGTAACATGATTTATCATAAGTATTTAATTATGATTCTTCTACTTTCTCTCAGTTAGCATCTGTTTGTTATATTAAATTTCAGCCAGCTGTCTTATTTTCAAAACCAATGTAAGTTATTTTTGTCTACTTCCACACATTCCTCCCTTAGTGATTTGTATGTTGATGTTGTTCCTGTCTGTGCAGGATATGGAATACGAGCTTGGCTTGAACCAAGATAAACTAATCAGGATGGCATTGCTTCTTGGGAGTGATTATACTGAGGGTGTAAGGTAATAGTCTCTGACTTGATGTTTTGGCATATAGACTGTTAAAGACCTGATCTCTATCTTTTATGTTGAGGCAAAAGGGTTTATTTATTTATTCCTGTTATATACCTTGACTTCTGTTAATTTCATTTACTGTAAGTTGTACTTTATGCAGATCTGTGGGTAATATAATATATCGGTGGGATTGGCATTGTGAATGCTATTGAGGTTGTAAATGCATTATTTCCTGATGAATATAGCCTCCATAAATTCCTCGAGTGGATTGAATCACCAGATCTGGTACATTGTGTTTTTTGCCACACACTATGTATATATATATATATATATATATATATATGTTAACAACAAATTGATACAAATTTCTTCCTTGCTGTGAAAAAGCTTAGGATATACACAATCTTCTAAATCTCCGAGCAAATTGACCTATCAAAAAGCTTCACACTGAACGCAATTGAATCCACAAGTCATACAAGATTGTTCATCTTTACATTTTATTTTGGTGATGATGGCTTTGGATGAGAAGATTTCCCTGTAATGGCTTTTTTCACCTTTTTAATTGATTGCTTGACTTTTGATCCAACGCCTGATAGTATATTATGAGATTTCTTCTGAGCTGTTTTTGACATCAATGTCGCTTGGGGCCTCTACTGTGACTGGACTTTCATAAGCTGACTCTTTTCTTTTGTCTTCGTCTCTTTCTTCTTCATCAGTATCTGGTTCTTCATTTAGTGCCCTCACCTCTTCTTTTTTTGATGTTTGTAGAAGGTCATGTGGTGATGCGTCCCTTGGCACGGATGCAAGAGTTGTTTCTTCATGTTCACCTTTCTCTTGCCAATGTGTTTCCACCTGTGGTTTTACTTCTGATTGTTCTGGATTATCTCCTACTGCATCAGAGTTTCTCGTTATTATTTTAGCTGCAGTTGTGAGATGTTTTTCCTTTCTGTTGAATCGACTTTTTCTGGTATGGACTTTTGGAACTCAGTTATCTCTAGTTTCTCCGTTTTCAGAGGGACTGTCTCAACAATATGTTGCTTTTCGTCATCTCTTGAACTGCTTCCTTGTTCTTCAGTTTTTACCTCTTGTGTTGATCCTGTCTCAAGCTTAAGGTGATTTTGTTCTGTTTTCTCCATGGCATTTATCTGTTCATGTTCAGAAGTTCCCGTGAGTAAACTAACCAGCATTTTCTGTGTTATCCTCTTGCTCTTCTAGGTTTATGATTATGTGTTTTTTTGAAATATTGCATGTGGATTCATTAGGTGAACAAGGAGGAGTTTCCTGCTCCAAGAGAGGCTTAAGGTAATTGTGTGTACCTTAGCGACAGCTTCATCCTTTTTATCATCCTCGTTTTTTTCTTTGACTGCCTGTACTGGTTTGTCTTCAGACACCATGGATTCCTTTAACTGTTCCGGTGATTCTATCACAGTTACATCTACCAGAGATGCAGTAGAGGCGCTTGAGCTGTTCACTTCTGTATCTTTTCTGTCTATGTTCTCCTGAGCATGACAGTCCTTGTCAGTCTCCAAGGATGGCACTTCAGAACACTTATCCTGTATGGCCAATCAACTCAAATGTCATGATAGAGAATGCAACAGTAATGTAAGTATTTTGTTTTCCAGAAAGAGAATTTTCTTGAAGGTTAGTAATCCATTGAAGATTGCATCTTACCTTTTCTTTCAAAAAATTATCTGGCATTGACCACATTATATTGTTTAATTTGTTGGAGGATTTCAGTTTTTCTTATCACAATTTTCTATTATCTAGGATCTATGTTTACTTTCACTCAATTTAACTTTTTGACACTCTAACAATGAAACAGAAACTCAGAATGCATGCACTGTACAGGGTTTGGGGGATGGGAATGGATGAAATGTAATCTGGCTTGAAACTTTTTTTCTTTCCATCTGGTGTAACCATGAAATTATGAATTTGTAAAAATTAGGGAAACACAAGCTGTGTTATCTTACCATTTCATTCAAAATCTTGACTTTAGTAATTGTGTTTCCAGATTGTGAATCAACTGTATTTGATCTTGGTTGAACTTCTGGCTTTGGTGCATCTTCTTGATCTACTTTCTCAGGAGTTGGAGTATAATTGTTAAAGATGCAGATTCTCTTGTACCTGAACTGCTATTTCGGTTGGCTCCATATTGTCCAACATTTTCTCTTTACTTTTATCAGAAACCTCAGGCATTGCATTAGAATTTTCTGCAAGTTCTTTGTATTCTCTCTGAGATAATTCTTCTGATACTCTAAATGTACTTTAGTAGTATCACCTTCACGCTCAACAACAGCAATTTTTTCACCCTTCAAAGGTAAGTGTGTGGGCACTTTATCTATTATTGTGTCTTCTATGTCCGCATCTTTTATCTGCCCAATGACAGAACTTCAATTGGAAATTAAAAGTATGGAAATCAAATTGACTGGTTCGAAGTAATTGTGTGGATACTGACCTTCTGTGATTCCAAGGCATCCCATTCATCTTGATTGTTTTGAGCTTCCTTCAACTGGTACTATTACTTTTGATTCTGTTATATCTATCATTTTCTCATTCTCTTCCTCAGAAATGTCAGGCACCACAATGAAATTTTCAACAAACTTTTGATGTTCTATTTGTGGAAATTCTTATGCTACTCTATCCATACCTGCAGCATTTGCATTTCCTTGATGCTTGATTTCCATGTTTCCAACCTCCTGTGCAAAATGTGTGACATGATCATTCTGTGTTGTTTCTTCAATGTGACAATCTTTTGTCTGTCCAGCGAAGAAAATTTAATTGACAACTAAGTCATGGGTGTTGAAATGGATGTTCAGAAAACATAGTTGTATATGGACACTGACCTCTTTTTCTGGTTCCTCGATATTCCATTTGTCTTGTTTGGAGATTCCTTCAATTGGATTCATTACTGACCCTATGACATCTACTAGTTTCGTATCGCTTTCCTCAGAAGTCTCAGCCACATTGGAGTTTTCATCAAGTTCTTGATATCCTTCAGGAGGAAATCCTTCTCTTAATCCATTAGTACCTGCAGAATCTTGATTTCCTTCGTGCTTAAGTGTCTCTTTTTCACCCTCTGCTACAGGAGGAGTGGTCTTATCCTTCTGTGTTGTGCTTTTCAGATCTTTTATCTATCCGAAAATTTAATTGAAAAATAAGATATGTCAGTTTATTGGAAGTTTGGGTACATATATGAAGCTAGCCTCTTTTTCTGATTCTATGGCATCCCATTTCTCTCCTGCACTGGAGTTTCTCATCCAGTTCTTGATATTCTCTTGGGGGATATCCTTCTGTTAGCTTATCCATAACTGCAGCGTCTGGGTTTCCGACATAGTTGCTTGACTCCTTTCCAACCTCTTGTGCAGAAATTGTGGCCTTATGCTTCAGTACTGTGCCTTTGTCCAAATCTTTTATCTGTCCAATGAACTTCAATTGACAACTAAGAGATGGAAATTGGAGAAATTTGCAAAAATGTCTGAACGAGTGGCCAGTATATTTTGGAAAACATGATGTTTATATACCGACACTGACCTCTTCTTTTGGTTCAATGACATGCCATTCCTCTTGTTTTGAGATTTCAGCTTGTATTATTTTTGTTGATTCTGTTATTTCTGACATTTTATCTTTACTTGTATCAGAATTATCCGGCAATGCACTGGAATTTTCAGCAAGTTCTTGATATTCTCTTGGTATTAATTCTTCTCCTACTCTGTTTTTATCTGCAACATTTGCATTTTCTTCATTGCTGACCACATTTCCACCGTCCTTTGCAGAATGCATGGCCTCATCATTCTGTGTTCTTACTTCTTCGTGCAAATCTTTTGTCTATCCGGTGAAGAAACATTAAATTACAATAAGGGCATAGAAATTGGTTTCTGAGTTAGTAAAACTTTGTTTAGGTAAATGGAGACTGGCCTCTTTTTCTTGTCCTTTCACCTCCCACTCCTCTTGTTTCAAGATTCCTTCAACTGAATTTGTTTCTATTGACTCTGCGGGGTTTCTAACAATTTCTCATTCCTTTCCATGGAAATATCAGGCAACATTGTTGAATTTCCAGCAAGTTCTTCACATTCTCTTGTTGGCAGTTCATCTGTTAATCCACTGGTAGCTGCATCATCTGGATTTGCTTCACTCTTGATTGTATCTTTCTGGCTTGCCTTTGCAGAAAAAGCGGCCCCATCCTTCTGTTTAAAGTGAAGAAAACAAGAACAGAAATTTGGAGCTCTAGTTTGGAGAGCATAATGTTTTGTATATAGACACTGACCTCTTTTTCTGTGGCATCTAACAATTTATCATTCCTTACCTCAGCAACTTTAGACACCTACACACTGGAGTGTTCAGCTAGTTCTTCGTGATATTCCCTAGGTGGTAATTTTTCTGTACTTGAAGCATCTGGATTCCTCACATGCTCCACCATATACTTTTCACCCTGCTTTGCTGTAAGTGTGACCTCATCTTTCTTTATTGTGTCTTTTCCATCCAAATCTTTTATCTGTTCATTGGAATAATTCAATTGAAAATAAAAATAAAGAAATAGAAATGGTTTAGAATACATAACTGTATATATCCTCTGACCTCTTTTTTTGGTCCCATGACTTCCCATTCCATTTGTTTGGATATTCTTTTGGTGTCTAAAACTGTCTCATTTATTTCCTTGCAAATGCTGGGCACTACAATGGAAGTTTCAGTAAATTCTTGATATTCTGTAGCAACCAATCCCTCCATTAGTCCATGAGAGTATCTGCAGCCTCCAGATTCCTTTCATTCTTGACTGTCTCCTTTTGACCCTCCTGTACAGGATTTATTGCCTCATTATTTTTTGTTGTACATGCGAATACTTTGCCTGTCAATGGTGAAACCTTATTTGTCAAGTAAGGGTATGGAAATAGGGGTTCAAAGTTCAAAAGACATAGTTTTTGTATCTGGATACTGACATAACTTTCTTGTTCCACTACGACCTGTTCCTCTTTTTTAAAGGTTTCTTCAGTTGGTCTCACTTCTGTTGACTCTTTAGTGCCTAACATTTTCTCATTCCTTTGCTTGAAATTGTCTGGCACTTCACTGTAGGTTTTTGCAAGTTCTTGATGTTTTCTCGCAATCAATCCTTCTCCTAATGTGTCAGTTCCTGCATCTTCTGGATGTCCTCCTTGCTTTATCTGTGTCCTTTTCAGCCCCCTTTACAGAAAGTGTTGCCTTGTCAGTCTGAACTGTGTCTTCTCCAAATTATTTTCCTGTCCAATGGAGAAAATTGAATTGACAACCATGAGATGAAAATTGGAGTTTAGAAAATATAATATTTGTATATGGACCTAGACCTCCTTTGCTGGTCTCATAACATCCCAATCCTCTTGTTTCAAGTTTCCCACAACTAGTCTTATTTCTGGTAGCACCGTGGTATCTAATATTTTTTCTTTGCTTTGCTCAGATATCTCAGGTGCTAGATTCAAGTTCTCCGCCACTCCTTGATACTCTGTTGGTGGTAAAGCTTCTGTTAAAATAGTGGAGTCTTCAGTGCCTTTGGCAGCATCTGCATTCGCTTCATGCATGATGTTCTTCATTTCAGCCTCCTGTACATAGTATGTTGCCTCATCATTCTTAATTTTGCCTTCTATGCCCACATCTTTAATCTATTCAATTGAGAAACTTTCATTGACAACTAAGAAAATGAAGGTGCAGTGAGTTTGGAAACATAAGGATCTTGGTATGATGTCTTACCTCTTTTTCTGGTTCTAGGACATCCCATTCATCTTGTTTTGTGCTTCTTTCAACTGATCTTATTACCACTTGTTTCATGTTGTTTGGTATTTTCTCTCTGCTTTTCTTAGAATCTTCTGGCACTTCACTAGAGCTTCCAAGCTGTTCTTGATATTCTCTTGGTGGCAATTCTTCTGCTAGTTTACTGGTACCTGTGGCATTTATGTTTTCTTCATGCTTGAGCGTCATTTATGTTCAGGTATTCTAGTGATATGCTCATCTTTTAACTGTTTCCAAGTGTTTCTTTGGTTGAGCCCATTCCCCCCTTATCAAGCTTTCATGGAAGACAAGAAGTAAATTCCATAACATCTGTACTTCATTGGGCTTGATTTTTCCTTGCAGATGCGAGAGAGATTAATGGCAGAGAATAGACAAAAGTATCAAAAAGTTAATAAGGTAATCTTTCCTTGATTTTTCCTTGCACCGATGATGTGTATTGCTTCAGTGAAGTTGCATCTGCCTTTATCTGCCTTTGTGAAGATTGCTCATTATTGTTTATTGTCTATTTTTGCATGCTTGTAGAGGACCCTGCTATGGTTTCAGAATGATAAGTACAGGCCTATCTCAAGACAGTTGTTTTTCGCCGTGAGATCAATGAAGTTCAGAAATATACTGCTGTGAGGGGAATTGTTGCAGACGTTAAGAATTGCCTCTGAAACGAATAGAAAATTTATTTTCTCACCATTATGTTGTGGGGGGATAAACAGTGAGGGCAGATCTTTTGACATATATGGCAATGATTGATATAGGAAATTCATCTCTTCATGGTGCATTTCAATGCATGGTGCATTTACGATGAGGATCTCTTTTGCTACTCTCATATATATATCAAATAGTTTTCTTTCTCTAAATTTTTTTGACCATGCTGCTTGAATTGATAAGAGTCTTGACATCTGTTGGAGAAAGGCAGAACATTTAGTGAATGACACCTGTTAACGTTTTTCACGTACTAAATTTGGATTCCTTTTTTAAGAAATCCTGTCCGCAAGGAGAACAACGACCGGAACTTTTAATCTAAAGCATAGTCCCAAATCCAATTTATGAACTTCACTAAATGCGCCGAGTCTTTTGTTTTGACTTTAGAGGGGGGAAAATATATAATATAAATATATATAGTACAAAGCTTGCTCAAGGAAGATTAACAATGCAGTTGAAATAACAGATGCACAATCAGAAAAATTCGAGAATAAAACATCTCAAAAACACAAAGCAAAAGTCTTATGTTCAAAGGGTTGTCAGCCTTTTCTGTACACAAGCACGAGTGGAGGAAGAGTAAATCACCTCCCAAACCAGCCTCGGGGAGGCTGAACATCTCCATCATTCATCAACTTATCCAAAACCACATTCAGATCCACCGATTGTCCATTCTCAGTCAATTTCCGAACAGTAGCTCGTACATGATCCCTAGGGAATCCCATATTTGTCACTTTATCAATCACATCATCAATTGGAACTCTATTTCCAGAACCAGAAGAAGGAGGTCCACCACCAACCCCCGAGGCAGTAGGCAAGGCATGAGGTAATATACGAGCAGTAGGAAGCTGTGGATAACTGCTTCCACCACTGTGCCCCATAACAGGAGAAGAAACTTGCTGAGCTTTCATTGGTGGACTGATGCCATATTGAGAAGGCGAATTGCTAAAGGAATATGGTTCAGCAGAACCTGGTGATGATCCATATGGGGCAGAATATCCTGGACCAGGCCTACTAGATGGGGGTTCATACAAGTTGGGAGGAGGAGCTCCATAGAACTGTTGTGTGGGAGGGGCCGCAGCAGGAGTATGAGATGGAGGTTGGCGAATGTTTGGTTGATAGCTCTGAGGTTGCATATAAGGTAATTCTTCATGATGATGACTTAATGGAGGTTGCTGTTGGGGTGGATTAGAAGCTGGGAGAGGAGGCTGCTGTTGAGGTGCAGGTGCAGGTGCAGGTGCAGGTGGAGCAGAATACTGTGGTTGAGGATGTTGATATTGTTGCTGTTGTGGTGCTGAGGAAGAAGGATGGACTGCCTGTGGAGGCGGAATTTGGTATGATGGACCCAAAGGTTCAGGTGCTTGACCAGATGATTGGAAGTATGGCTCACGCTGAGGTAGAGAGGGTACAGTATTCTGCAAGAACTGGTTTTGTGACTGAACCTGAGGCAATATATTCTGCTGGGATGAGGGTGGTGGAGGGGCATTAGGTGGTGGAAGTATTTGAGTTTGTTGTGTAAGAGGAACTGGCAGAACTTGCTGATGAGTTTTCTGCATAGCAGAAACTGCAGGTTGCGAAGAATCCACATGTTCAGCATTTTGAAGGTCTGTATGTTGATCAGCCTTAGCAACTTGCAGCTTTGCAAGTTGTAGATGCGCATCCAAAATATCTTGTTTATCCCTCACAACCTGTACACCATCTTGCACCTGTTTCCAAATATGTTAAAGCCATAATTACAGCATTGATAAGCCAAACAGATGAAGTAATGAAAATCAAGAAAAGGACATCCTAAGATTAGCAAAACTAACAGTAGAAAAGGCTTTGGTATCATCAAGGACCCATTGACTGAACCCAAATGTTGAAAAGCTTAATAACATACATTTTCCTATGTTGTTTTACCAATGGGAATAAAATAATGACATAATTACCAAAGCATAAAGTGAAATAAGATCAGAGATATTTAGCAACATGGTTCTTCAAGAACTATCATATTATAAGTTCAATCAAATAACAAGTCCACGGCAGCCAAAGAGAACAAGCGTTTCCTTTTATTAAATAAAAGAGTTTTATTTATAGACTACAGTTTGATATTTCTATTACATTCTTACTGACCTTAAATATGCAAACAAAGTATTGCATACCTATGTAGTAAGAAATGGTTAGGCAAAGTGGACAAGGTGCAGGTAATGGCCATAGAGCTCAAGTAGAATTATGGAAATGTGGACAAGGAAAGGTGATAAGTGGTAGTACATAGTGGATAATTACCTAAAAGACAAAACCAGTAGATGAAAGAAAGAAGATACCTCTCTTAAAATATTTTCCAACTGTCTCATCTTCCCATCTGAACTCCCGAAGTTATTTCCAACTGATACCTTAAGGTCATCAACTGAATTTTCAAAGTGTCGAGTTCTAGATTCCAACTGAGTTAACCGTGCACTAATGCCATCCAATGCATGCATCAGGTTATCAGCATATTTTTTCATTGTACGGTCAATCTCAGACATCAATGCTGGATCAACTGATTTGTGATCCTTCTCCAAAATGACTTTTGCAGGTTCAAGTGAATCAAAAGAACTATAATTCTGTAGAAAAATGATATAAGAATAGGAAGAATAATAAAATTCTGTATAAAGTAGAAACACACCACAAGAATAATGAATGAGGGGAAAGAAAAAAACATGAGTATCTTTCATTCAAATAAGATAAAAAAGCAGCACATTGGAGGGTAAACATGCCTGACCAGACATGTAAAAAATCCTATTAAGAAATATTAGGACATCCCAAAAAACCATATATACCCTGTTCATGACATCTTCTTGAAATCAGTGGGATTATACCATGAGAGGCAAAATACTCATCCAAAACTAAACATTATGTTTTTCCTAAATGGAAAGCAACTAAATGTTGCAGATCATATTTTACTCGCTTCTTACAATGGGATAAGGGTAAGCTTTTCAACAAGGAACAGTCCACGCCTTAATCCACTTCATCAAAGCTATCTTAGTTCTCAATAAAGAATCTCAATGACTAAAATTGCTTAAATAATTAGAATAGAAAGACGATCAGGTATATGTCTGGATGAATGAAAAAACGTAGCAATAAGGGCATCAGCTAAACAAAACCCTAAAGAAAAAACGAGCCCAATTCGAAAAACAAATACTTGCCAAACTGATCGACATAGAGAGAGAGTTACCCTGATATTATTGGTAGTGGACTTGTTATCAGCAGAGTTCCTGCCGGAATCGACTATTGAAGGTGAAGAAGATGCTGGACGAATCGGCTGGAAATCATAGCTGGGAAGAATATCTTCTCTCTTATCACCACCGGTGACGTGGTGGTCGTCCGGCGGATTCATGAGATTGATGAAGTCATTGTTGCTCTGGGAATTGGATAGATCCATGATCTGTTTGTCCATGAACTGATTCGTATTCATCTAATCTCCTCTTTATTTATACTTATATAAATATATATATTTCAAAATAATAATAATAAAATTATAAGCTCGTCATTTAGACGGAATTAAATAAACAAATAGCATAAACAATTCTAAAGAGAGAGAGAAAGGGAAAGAAGACGAGAATTCGGTGGAGGAGTTTTTTCTTTTAGGGTTTGAATTGATCTTGGTGTTAGAAGTTTTGAGGAAAGGGTTTTTGCATAAAATTGAGGATTGTTTCGGAAGTCGAGAGATTTTTCTTTTTTCGTTTCTGTTTATTATCCGAAAGAGGAATAAGAGGAATAAGGACGGCTTGGAGATGGAATGGCGTATCTGTGTCCGGTGACGATGTCGTACCGCCCAAGTTCAGCTTTCTTTAAATTTCCTCATATTTTCCTAATAATTAAAATTTGTTTAACGAATCAAATTTGGAAATATAGTAAACATTTTTAGTGATATGGACTAAGAAAGTAAATTATTTGGGCCTAAATGGAATTATATAGCTTGGGTCCTTAAGAACTTGGTTGTTAATTTAATGGGCCTAAAGGCCCATATTAGATTGAAACTCAGCCCACAATTCTCCACTTTGCTAGAACAGTGGTAAATATTCAAGAAAGTATGAAAGAAAAAAAGAGTATATATGTATTAAATTGTTAGAAACATATAGCTACACTCAATCCAGTCCAGTTTTTATTTTTTATTGTTAGAACTGGTAATTAATAATAGAAAGCCCAGTAGAATTGGGCCATGGCACTTGAACCACAATCATCTGCTCTTCGTACACAAACGCCGCGTCAATTCCATTAACCCGGCAACCCACTGGTTTTTCCGCAGCGAAAACCCTCATCTCTCCTGTACCCTTCACTCCAATTTGAACGGAATCCGCATCGTTATCAAATTCCAACGACTGGATCGCACCTCCGGAATTGAGCATGTTCACTAGACCGATCGGAGCAAACGGAATTTGTTTTTTCCCGAACACGGTCACTGGCGAAACTGTTATCAATTCGAAATTGAACGGCTCGAGAGACATCTGAAACTCATCGGACGGCTTCGAAAGCACCAATTTCTTCTCCTTGAACGAGTACATAGCGAAAACCTGAACATCATCCACCGAGATCGGCGACGTAGTACCTTGTTTCCATTCCACGTCCTTGGCACTTACGGTGGATGTCACCGCATGGGAATACTGAGAAGCACATTTGTTTCTTCTCTCTTCTCTACACCATCCTCCTCCTTGGCAATTAAATGCCCCAACAACTCCAGTATACTGAAAAAAGGAAGAAAAAAAAATCAATTTCTTAATTAATTGATAATTTTGGTAATTTAATTAGAAGTAGGTCGACGTGGTACGTACCTTGTTGAGGTTCCAAATCTTGAGCATGGTTTTTCCATTGTGAAGAGGGTCTTCGAAGAGACAATCGCGAGTAGGAAGCGCGTAGTATTGGCAGCGGAGAATGGAACCGTCGGGCAAGACGAGGGTTTTGAGGAGATCAAAATTGTGCTTACCCACAGAATCGCTGACGTAAATTGGTCCACCAGAGATAGCTCGAGAAGCAGCGTGAAATTCAGCACAAGGATGATTTGACTGGAACATATCCCAGTCTGGGTGTATAAAGTTACCCATCCACAAGCTATTGTAAGCACAGTGAACCATATGACAACCTTGTAGCCAGAATGTACCGTTTGGATCACCAGAAGGATCTGTACACCAGAAATCATCTCCTGTTTCACAAAAAAAAAAAAAATATGTAAATGTAATGCTTAACACGTGTAAGCAGGCTTTGAAACAAATCAAATCTTATCCCAACAAATTTTGCCTCAAACATACGGCACATACCAACGATAATAACTACAAGATGAATACCAACCCCATATCTCTTTTCAATCCCACTTACATTATGACTTTTTTTTTTAATCTGACAAATATAAAAGATGAAGAGATGGAGCAATTAACATACCGACGCGACCAAGAGATATGGCTTCGGTGCCGAGAAACATGAAGTCGTTGCAGTGCTCCATGCTAGCAATAACTCCATTTCCTTTGAAATGTTTCCTCACGGACGACGTCAGAGCTTTGTAGTAAGCTTTTGCTAGCTCCACTCTGCCCCCATAGTCTTCACAAAGCATTTCTAGCAACTGCCAAATATATTAACAAAAATATTAATTTATTTATATAAAAATAGAAAAAATATTAAATGTTTAGAAGTAGAGAAATTTGTTTTTGCTTGCCGACACAACACGTGGCAGATTTTGATTGAGTAGACGAGATATTATTAACTAGAACTTACGTGAATAACGTCCACTTTGACTCCATCAATCCCAACCGACTCCAAGTGAGAGTGAAGGCCTTCGTACAACTTGTCAGCCATTTCCGGTGGGACCAAACCAACTCCATTATTCACTATCTTATCAACGGCGAGATCTTCCATCGTAGTCCTCAAGCCAGGTGTCAGTTTCGGAGCGATCACCTTAGCTTCCGGCAAGGTAGGAACGTTGGGTCTAAGCCCACCCCAATAACCACACAGAGCATGCCACACGTACACATAGTCCACGCTTTTGTACGTGTCTTTAAGGTCCTTAATAAACGCACCCATTCCTTTCCGATCAGCTTTTCCTGGACTTTTGTAATCTCTAAACTTATAATTCTCTTCGAATTTGATAAGCCTACATGGCATTTGCTCGCCGGCGGAAGTTCTGTTCATTCCTTCCGATGTGATTGGATCCTCGTCGTGGCAAATTGATTGCCAGCCGTCGTCAATCAAAACTAGACCCGGTGGACAGCCACCTTCGACCAGGCCTTTAACACCTTCCCACACACCTTGTGGGTGAACATTGAGGTAAAAAGCATCCCACGTGCACCAACCAAATTTATCCACGATACCCGGTGGGGTCTTTTCCTCGAGTAGCTTAAAGGTACCTAGATGATACCTAGCTACCTTAATAGCATCTTTGACCAAAGTGAAAGGATCATCCCCAGCGTGCATGTAAAGTGCACATGTAAAAAAACTGTCCTTGACTTTCGTTGACCCACTTTCAACGCAGAGTTGGATGAAATCGTGACTACCTGGCAGAAGAGAAGAACGGAATTTACCTGCAATTAGAGGGAGGAGAAGAACATAGGGACGACGTCGTTCGACTTCATCGTCGTCAGATTTGTCGAGAATGAGAATCTGAGTTTCGTGCTCGAGATCTCGACCGTTGGATCCAACCCAGTGAGTTGTCCACCAGACCTTGAACCTGAAAATGCTCATAAACCTAATGTTCTTAAGCTTACCGATGGGAACAACGTGATAGCTTTTGGCTTTTACGGAGTCGAAACCTACGAAGCAACCGGAAGAAGTGGTCGTCGGTTTGTCGCCGATGATGTAAGGCGATGGATCAGCGACAATATTGGTCGGAACGTCGGATAAAATGACGTGGTCGCCGTTAACCATGAATTTTGAGTCGTCGAGAGTGATGGAGGAAATAGTGCAGTCCTCCTCGAGAACGGATATATTGGAACCACCTTTGTTGAGACTGGGAGCCATTTTTTCTCAGATAATAATTCACAGGAAGTATTAATTTGAAAAGAGTCAGTTATGAAGATGGAAATGAATAGAATGTCAGAATATTTCCTTTAGAAAAGAAAGTTTTGAAAGTTCAAAACTGAGTGTAATTGTTAGTACTGATGATGGTGATGAGAATGGATTCGGGGATAAGGTGGGGAATGGGAAATTTATAGGCAATGATGAGGAACGAAGTTGAGGAGGGTAGTATCGGTATGAAATGGACGGTGAGATTTAGACCAATATTAAAAAAAAATAAAAAATAAAAAATATCTTTGATGATTTTTATGTGGGAGTGGACTAGACGGCCTAGACCCCACCAGAAAGTTATGTTTAATTTTACTTAAAAACAAACACCTTATCCTCGGTCATGTTCCATTTCCAAATCCCTTCTCATCCTATTGAGTCTAATTTGTAGTATTGTATATATTTTACGTTTAATGACAGGAAAAAGGATTAGGAGAAAAGATCAGGTGCGGACAAGTCTTAGTAGCGCGTGGTTGTAAAGGAGTAATAAATACACATGAGAAAATGAAATTATCTCTTTTATTTTATTATTTTATATTTTCTATATTCAGATTCCTTAGTTCAAATCTATTTTTATATTGTTCCGTAACCCATGCCGTGAAATATGATCGGAACTTATAAAACCTAAAACATTCTGAATTTAAAAAAAAAAAACCTCCAAAATTATATTATTCTTGTCAAAATGTTATTGGTTATAGGTAATAAATTATATATATATATAATGAATAAGAGAGACAGAAAGTAGAAGGTCTTAATTAAAGAAGGAATAAAATAATAAAAGAACAAAAATTATAAAAAGCAGGAAAAAGGGTGAGTGAATTTTGGGCCCACCTTATTCTTATTCTATTTCAAAAGCGTGTGGGCTTTCGGATTAAAAGTTTAAAATGGAGGGCCCACCTTAAATTACGTATACAAGATATTGGGCCCACTCGTTCTAGAATTTTGTTCAAGTTCAATGGGGGTGGTTCCGTTTGCTATAGGGCCACGTATGCAGTTTTAGGACCACTACCACCGACCAATTTAAGTTTTTTTATGCTGTAGAGCCCATATTGGATAAAGCGACACCTGGGCTTTTGAACATTTTTAGCTCTGGGCCCACGCTTTATTTCTTCTCGGACAAGAAACGAATAAACCGAGTGAATAGAAAAAAAAAAAATTTTAAATTAATTTTTAGTCGTAACAATTTTTTTCATAACTGCTACTAAAAACTAGTGACCGTTAGATTAACCTAACTAACAACCGCCAATTAGTGTCCCTGCCACGCGGACCAATTGGAAGCTAACAGAGAACAACGCCACCAACTGTTCAGTTGAATTTTATTAAGGTTAATCAATAGTATATTTGAATACAGAAAACCGGAGATTGTGGGCAACAAAAATTAATAAAAATAAAAGTATTTAATTAATTTATTATTATTTAAATTTAAATTGGATAAACAACAATGGTTGACTAGAAAAATGGTGAAAGGGATGCCGGAAGTCTAAATGAAGAACACTTGTGATATAATGTTTTAATGGAAATTCAAATGCACGTGATTTGTCGGTGGTTAAGGATTTTATTTTCCGTTACACCGTTATTAAGTTCAAACAATTGATGCCATTGTTAAGACATATTCAACTTACGGCGTTAATTTTGAATTTGACATTTAAAAAAAAAATAGTTTTTATATAATATATAAAGCAAAATGATGTGAATTTATTTCTTTCTAAAAGAAATGTTAAAAAGCATAAATTTATTAAATTAAGAAGGATCTTTTTAAAGTGTAATCCATCAACCCCCTCTTTTGTTTTGTTTGTTTTTTTTGAAAATTTATTTGTGTTTAATAATAATTTTGGACCTAATTAAATTAATTTGAGAGAAAAACACTCTCACTGCACCTATCCGCTTATTTCTTTAACCCTTACAAAAAAAAAAAAAAAAAATTCACCATGGCCGACTCAAATAATATGCCGACTGTGTTGGAGAGCCAAACAAAAAAGAAAAAAAAAGTCACCATGCGATGGGATAAATCACTTTTATTACATGTATTAGAATAATCCTTACTGCACAACAAAATACAATCCTCAGTCAATTTATTGCATCTACGCCCCAAACTACTAAGCCTAACGGAACCCTTTTATATATATATATATATGGTTATTTCTCTCTCGTGTGTATATATATATATATATATATGGTTATTTGCTCGTGTCAAGATTTGGTTCTGCTTTTGTGTTGATTAACCACTCCCAGTGCAGACTGGAGAAATAGAAACAACAGTAGCACATGTCAAAAGAATACCAGATGTAATGGTAATTTGAATTTTAATATTTGTTCTAAGAAAAACTTCAAAAGTTGGATAGAGAATCATTCAAATATGGATCTTAAATTACCATATTAAACAGACGAAGAGCAGCAGGGCGGGTGAACTTTCTCGCAAAGAGGAAGCAAGGAGCAGGTTTTCCCTTGCTACTGCACCATTCTCTCCGATATTCTGTTTCATAGTAAATATTATCTATATCCTGTAAAAAAAAAAAAGAAAGAAAAAAATTCATCCAGTTATATATGGATATATATATATATATATATATATATCGTTAAAGCAAAAATTCTACCTTGATTGATTGGATGAGTTCTGGAGTAGCATCAACTAACTTGTAAGTCAGGGGATGCCATCCTCGCCGATCATACTCTTTTGAAGATGAAAGATCCCATGCTGTGTGAGTCAGTGATCGCCTAGTGAGTTGTCCTTCAAGCCCTTTTTGCTGAATGAGAAATCAGGGATCAATTAATTAGTGAGAGTGTTCAGATAACTCTGATCACAAAAATGAGGGATCATGAATGAAATACACATTTTTCTTTCTTCCTAAAATGAGCTTGTGTTTAATAAAAAGCATCAATGTTTCTTAAACCAGAGAGAATTTATCCTCTTTTTTTTCTTTTTCCCAGAAAACTTACAGTAAGTAGAGTTTGAACATAGTGTTCATCAGGTATGCAGTTGTGCTCCTTTGAATTATCCCCAGACTGCAGAAGAAGATAAGAATTATGAGAATTACTCACTGAACATGTGAAAGAATGACCAAAAAATAAAATAAACTGAATGGAAGAGAATTAAAGCACTCACAAAGGGACGATCGCGCCAAAACTCAGGTAGAGACTTCCTCTGCAGGGTTGTAAAACACAACAGGTCTAAGTGAGTAAAAATAAGAGAAATATATCATCAACAGATTCAAGACAGGAGCTTTGCCAGTTTTGGCTAAAGAAAACATAAAAAAAATACAAGTGAAGGTGAAAAGATACTACAAAAACCATGAATCATTTCTACTTTTAGACAAGATGACATTTAGTCAAAAAGAACAACTCGCCTTGCAATGCCACTGAAACATGGGAAAAACAACATCATCATTCACCACAATCTCAGCATGTTTCCTGGTCAGCACAACCCACTGCATGGACATAGAGAGCAAAAAAAGGTTACGAATTAAAATCCACGTTGAATTGATTTCCTATTGTTAAAAACTGGGAAACAATTAAAACCAATACCTGAGATCCTTTTCTCCAGTTTTCTACAGGAATAACAGGATGCATTTTTGGATTATAGCGGCCTTCTTTTGTGTCAGCAAAACTGCATCAGTAGTAAAATTAAGAAGAGATTCATGTATTCAAATTTATAATGGCAATTCTAAAGCCGAAACAAAGAGGAAGCAAGAATATCAGTCCACTCACTCACCTGTCAACAAAGCTAGTTGATGTGGACATTATGTACTCGTACGTGTAGTTGAAGTCATATAAAGGTATGCAGCTGAATGACATTCGTTAGACAGGCAAAAAAATGGAGACTATCAATAAAATAACCTCATTTACCTAAGAGATGAATTGAATATAAGAAGAGATGGTTAAAAATCAAATTTAGGAAATCCTCACCTATCTGAAAGGAAAACAAATCGATCATTTAGTGGATCTTCCAATGCGTTCTGAAGCAAAACACGCTCCGCCTGAATCATGCTTGCTTCTCCCCAATCTATCTGGAAATAAGTATTATTGCTAAACATTGCTAGGCTGATTTCAATAAAAGAAAGCAAGTAAAACACTTAGATTCCTGATTTAGAATTTCCATAACCCATAGAGTTCAATAAGGAAACTGGTTTGTATTTTTTTGCAAATGCAGATGGAATTTTACAAGAATACATATAAACCTGTATGCTGTTATTGACTTGACGATCCAAGAAATATATTGATCTTGTTGTTGCCTTATTGAATAGGAAGCCAGGTCTTGAGTGAACAAAGATTGAAAACTTGTTATCCTTGTCACCCTGAAACAAGGATAGAAATGCTTATTGCAGATGAATAAAGAAAATTTAGTAGATATATACTTGTATATCCATGAACCACCAAAAAATATTCCAAATACACAAACAGATTCTGCACTATATAACTCAAGTAAATCCACCACAACCACTCCCTCCCCACCTTCCAGCTTCATTGGAAAAGGAAACAAAAATGACAGGAATAACAGGAAGAACAGTGTACAATAACTGTCTAGCCATTATCTGAGCTTCCTAATGAATCATTTTTAGATAAAATAGCACTTTCTCTAAATAGGTGCTTGCAAAAAGCCATTGGTTAAAGCTAAGAAAGTAAAGCACAAATGCATATCTTGATTGTGCAAAATTTCCAAATTTTAAAACTTGGAGAAAATTAAAGCTTGATCATGGAAAAAAGAATCCGAAATAAAACTTTTAGCTCCCTTCCTGGATGTATGACCATCCTTAGTAGGCCTTGAAACAAGTCCCAATAATAGAACAAGAGAGTTGCAATTGCAAATTTGTATTTATGACTCAATATACAGTGTTAGCCTATACCCCAGAGAACAAAATTTTATTTTCTTGACAGATCTGTCTCATAATTACTGTATATAGTGCATTTAACATCCTGATATCTGTTTAGTCCAGAGAAAAATATGCTCATTTCCAACCCCAGCAATCACATCTGAGTTTCAAAATGAGATCAACCACATTGCAGTTTTCCAGTTAATAAGGGTCACTACTACATGACAAAGTTTCTAAACCTTCTCCCCTAGAAAAACATACAAATGAAAGAAAATAATCAGAGACAAAATAGTCCGTTAGAGATGAGCTTACCTGAAAGAAGGCATCCCAGACCATGTCCAAAGGAAGCCGATTTCTTGCTATAAATAGAAAGGCGATTTTGGGTTTCTGAACAGCTGGCGGCGACAGAAGAGCTAAATTCTTGATTTGACAATATTGAGTTTCCATTAACACTAAAGTCCCCACACACAGCCCAAGAAACAGGAAAGCAAAGAACTTCGTCTTCCATCTTTGGTGAAATTTCTGCGAGTTCGACCTTCGCTTCATCTACTTCCTTCCCCCTTTTTCGCTTAAGACCGCTCGTTCATTTCGAACAACAAGTTCAACCTTTCTCACTGACTTAGCAGTTCAATCATTTCCAGATTCTCGTATATCTACAACAAAGATTAGGAATTCTAAAAAGAAAGAAACCCATATATATATGTACGTGGAACGGTGGAAGATGAACACCCTGTCCGTAAAGCTTCGCAAAAACAACTTCGGTCCCAACTCCAGTTTTCACTTAAACAACCTTAAGCCGATTGCTCCAGATTGGGTTTCAGTACTGTCCCAGAAACAACGAGATCCACATTCAAGTTAACCAGTGAGTACTAAAAACTAAACTATAAAATCCGAAGCTCGGAATTCCGTGAAACTAAACTGTCACGGATTTGAAGACAATTAAGTCAAGAAAAACAAAATTCGAGAGCAAGGGAGGAAGGGAAGAGGATGAATCTCGTGAGATTGATGGAAATAAAGACTTACTATTACTTTTATATATATATATATCATATGTGGGTGGGGAGAGAAACGAAAATGAAACAGCCACAAGGTTGAGTTGAATTTGAATATGGCTGCTGCTGTTCAGAACTGAGGAGTGTAGACAGGCAATTAAATCAAGTACAGAGTAGCAACTTTGCGTGTTTTGCAGGGGACCGGTCCATCAGACACCCTTTACCTCCCTTTACCTCCTCCTTAATACAGAAAGTACAACAATTATATCCAAGTGTACAACCTTTTTCCTTTTAAAAAATATTTGTGTTATTTATTATTAAAATAAAATTAAAAAATATTTTTAAGAAAATAAAGAGTAATAGATAAAATAAATGAAATGTACATGTTAATTAATATCCTTTGCTGATTGTTCAAGTAAATTTGGAGATAATTAAGATCAAATCAATCTTAAACACTTATTAATAACTTCAAATCTTTTAATTATTTTACGTTTAATTTCAACAAATCTGTTCTTTCTTCTATCCATCTTGTTAGGAGAAAGAAAATGATGAAAATCATCAACTTTTTTTTTACAAAGGAAATTCGAGACAAATGTTGTTTAGGAATTGGCCATTCGGTGGCGTGCTCTTGAATAAAACCCTCATTTCCCTTTATTCGCAAGCAGCCAAAGGCGGGGTTGGCTTTGCAAAGTAATCTGTATAACTTAATTAATTAAAAATCAAGAAGTTGCAGTTAAAACCCTTACTTTACGTAAAATTCAATTTCATCCTAAAATTTCTTATATTACATTATGCATTATTGTTGATTCTTCATAATAAACAAGGGAAGATAAAGAGTAGCATCCACACGTGATTTGGTACAACCAAAAATAAAAATAAAATAATAATAATACTAATAATTGTGACCAGCAGATTTTTATTATGATTTAAAATTATCTAAATAATAAAATAATGATAATAACCTGTTGGGCTTTCGGGAATAAAAAAATCTGTACAAACTCAAATTTTAGGGCTTTGGTTGATGGGCTGGGTTTGATTGAATTTTACATCAAATCCAAAAATGTAAAAAAAGAAGAAATAGATTTGAGAAAAAATCTGTATCTTGTCAAGAATTCGGGTTTGAGAGAAGTACAACGCACAGGAAGGAGAATCAATGGAGTCTTTGTCTTTACACTTCCAGTATATTTCTGCAGGAAGGTATCTTAAATATAGCAACAAATATTTTTGTTTTTGTTTTTTCCTTTTAATTTCATCTTCAGATGTTGTGTAATTGGGAGTGATGTTTGTATGTATTGTTCTTAAAATTGAACAAAGCCCAGATGTAAGATTGAACCGAAGAAAAAGTGGATGGCCATCGGCCGAATTTCTGAAAGTACCTAAGGATTCCAGGAGAAACAGATATGGACAAGCTGGGTTGTGCTTAGCCACCGGAAATGGCGGTGGCGTTAATCAGGGGCTGTATGGAGTTGGTGATGGCGACGGAGTGATCATTGTCGACCACGGGTCTCGTCGAATGGAGTCTAATCTCATGCTAAGTGAGTTTATATTGCGTAATTCTCATTTTAGTATAATGAACTTCATTAGTTTCCTCACTTTAATTCATATTTTTCAGATCAATTTGTGGAGATGTTTCGAGAGAAAACCAAATACCCAATTGTAGAGCCTGCGCACATGGTATTTTTCCTTTGTTATCAAGTTATCCTTATCAATAAGCATGGGATTTTTGAAGTATTTTGTTACCCAAAATTAAGTTAAATTAATGGGAATTTGTTATTTTATTTGCTGAAATTATTTACTATTACTGTGTCATCAACTGATCTCTAATGTTGATATCAGTTTATGCTTTGTTGCCTACACGTCACCTGTTTCAGTTTATATAATATATATATATATATATTTTCCGGCATGTCCTTGGAATTCAGGCTCTTGATTTTAGCTGCTGGAAATGGATACCTAATACAACTATTATGTGTTTTTCATTAGGAGTTAGCAGAGCCATCAATCAAAGATGCATTTGGTATGTGTGTGAAACAGGGGGCTCAACGTATCATTGTCAGCCCATTTTTCCTTTCCCCTGGGCGACATTGGAATCAGGTAAATCAGGTTCTCCTTCTTCAAGCATCAATATCTCCTTTTCCTGCTTTGTGGGTTCCAGCCTCCAGGAGCTAAGTATCTACCAGGAAAAGATAAACAATGGTGGGGATTTTGACTAGTTGACCTTGCAGGATATCCCTTCTTTGACAGCTGAAGCTGCTAAGCGACATCCGGGGATACCATATATAGTTACTGCACCAATTGGTCTCCACGAACTACTTGTGGTATGATAGTTATCCTTTTCTTAATTTTTGCGATTCTTGCTTGTACCATCATTTCTAAGCAGTGCTAGCCAGTTTTACATATGAAAATCACTGGTTTTTTGGTATTTATTTGTATTGAAGTTTTGATTGAACACGATGGATTTAACTTTACAATATTAAATAATTTGTTGTATGTATATTTGTTCTGCTCACATGCCCATTTCCCTGTTGTAACCTTATTAATATTTAATGCTTGGCATGGAAATTCTCTTTCTGAAACACATCCATTGTCATACTTTCCTGATGTTTTTCTATGCTTTCTTTTTGAGTTTTAGGACATCTGTTTTGTGTTTCTAAACTCTTTTTCAGACATTTAGCACATGGCTTGAGTTCTATACATCTTTTGTTAAAAATGTGCTTCTATCTTGTCCTCCAATGATGCTAAACTCAGAATATTGATAATGATTTGGGGCAAAAAGCCAGAACTACACCTAATCTTAAATTGAAAATGCAGGATATCTTAAATGATAGAATCAAGCACTGTTTAAGCCACGCTGCTGGGAACGCAGATGAATGTTCAGTTTGTGCTGGAACAGGAAAATGTAGGTTGTATCCTTGATGTCATGATAACTCCCAATATTTGTCAACTGAAGTATTCAGAAAACAATGGTGATCAAAAACCTCAGAGGTCTTCTTAGAGATGAAGGTACAAAACTGTGACAAATATGACTTGTTGTCTGCCAACTTTACCCAGCAGTTTTGTCTGAAGCTGTATAATTAGGTCCACGAGGATAGTGTTCATGATTTTACTTCTGAATTCTTGTGGAAGTTAGTCCTGTTTCGATAATTGACATGGTTTGGCATGACCTTTCATCCCCCACCTCTTTTAAAAGGTAGTATATTCTTGTAGATATTTGACTCTTGCATAAATTGCTCAGTTATATGATACTTCTTAAGATTGAAGTTGTTTTGCTTGAACATTTGACAATGAAGTCACATCTATTTATTCTGAACTGAATGTTCATTTCGTTTAACACATTGGAGTTGGAGATGAACGGATGTATGGTCATAAATTATCCGCAATGCATCAAGGACAGACAGACGGTAATTGATATGAAATCTTCATGTAAGCAAGTGATAATAAGCATAATCCTGTTCTTTGGCAGGACTGCAGAACATGCCTCCCCATGGAGTAAAGTATATGAGAGAGACTGGGAGGGTGCAGAGGATCATCATAAGCCCCATCAATGATATACTTCTTTCCGTTGATATGCTTTTGGATCCTGAAAATAGGAGTAGTTGTGTCCCAACTGCTCCTAAAGTCCCTCCAGCTCCGGTCATCCCTGATATCACTCCCAGTGATCTGCAAATCCTCCATACACCACGGCACAATCAATCAAAAGTATAAGAAAGGGATTTTCCGTGTTATAGAACCAAAGATTGATTATAAAGAAACGAAACTGAAATTCGATACCTTTTAGAAACAAAAGGAACCACACCAAATGTGAGGCCAGAGGCCGCCTGAACAAACAAGGAAAAACAACACATCACAACCATGGACGCCCAAAGGGAGCTGACTCGCCCTAGTAAGATGCAGAAGAACCCGGCCAAGGTCTGGACCACCCATAGACTCCAAAGCCTCCCTCTGACGCCAAACCTCTTTCCCATCTTATCAGAAATCACCCCGCCGGTTGGTCTCGACACCAAATTTGCCAACCCAAAGCTGGCGGCAATGGCCCCTGCTGTCTCAATGTTTACATTAAACCTGTCATAAAAATATTCTGATATAATATTATCAGTCGTTAATTCGACACCGAAGGAAAATGCATAGGTGAGCCCCAGTATCCATCCTCTATAATTTGCTAATCCTTCAAAAAGAACTGTGCATACGCTTTCCTTGGGATAATTTTTTGTAGTTCCATTATTTTCCAGGTTTCCATCCGGCGAGTCCTGCCCAAATATTAGCAACAGAATTGCAGTAACCACTTGGAGAATCGCCGGCACTATGAAAGCCATGCGCCAAGCCATCGAAGACGGGATGTCGAAAGTAGTAACGAGGAGAGAATATATAAGAGGCATAACGAGCTGAGTAACACCGGAGCCGACGTTAGCCCAGCCGGCAGAAAAACCGTTAGCAAGGCCGACAATACTGGTGGAGAACATGGAGCTCATCCAAAACTGGTTGGCCACGAAATTAGCCAGAGAAAAGCCAATGAGGAAGCGGACCAAGATGAAGGCACGAGGCGAGGAGACCAGTGACATGGAACAAACCGCGGGTGCGGTGATGAGGGAGAGCGTGGCGGAGGCACGACGGGGACCGAAGAGATCGCACACGGGGCCCATGGCTAGGCGGGAAAAAATAGATCCGAGAAAAGAGGCGATGCCAGCCGTTGCGACGTCGGAAGCTGAGAGATTAAGGTCATCTCTGATTATGGGAAGGAGTGGAGGGATGGAAAAAGTGGAGAAGAAGCAAGAGAAGAGGGAGAACCATGCCAAGTGAAAAGCTCGCATTTGAGGGGATGAGATTGAAAACAGTCGAAATTCTGTTGCTCTGTGTTCTGAATCCACCGGTAGAGAGTAACATTTTTGAGTTCGGCCGGACGGTGTTTCCATTCACGTAATGCAGTACTTCTAATTGCTACTGCTTACGGATCAAGTTCAAAGTTAAAATAACAATGGTGGAGTAAGAATCGAAACGTGTGACTACGAGGACCATCCATTTTTAGATTGTGACTAATTTATTTCAAATAAAAACAATTTAAAACTTATTTTCTTGTAAAAATAAAGGGTCAAGATCATTTTAGTATTATCAATTCATATTTTTATATACTTTAAAAATGGCATGGAAAATTTCCTGTCAAATAATATATATTTTATCGAAAAAGATAAAGCAACAGAAGGAGGCTGAACATTAAATCGCCATCCATGCCAGCAGGCAACGAAATGTAAACAAAAAATGGTTTATGGGGGACGAATTGAATCAAAGGTATGCAATTGTGTTGGTTTCTGATTCTGACTATTGAATCTGTCGTCTTTGCCCAATAGTAATGGCCAAGTTTCGTTCTTTCATTTGCATGCAGTTTTTCTGGACAAAATTGCAATTATAATAGTATTCAGAACTCAAATTATTACGGCAAATATACGTGAAATTTATCCGAAGATGAGGAATATAGTCAACTTAAATCAAAATAAAATCCAAATTCCAAAGTTTTTCGTTTTATTTGTCTTCGTAGTGCGTGTTTTTTTTTTCCTTCTTTTTTTCTTTTTGGTTAGTTGTGTATTCTTATCTGAACAACTGTGCTACCCATATATTTGAATTAAATTAACAAAAAAATTAGATATATAAATACAAAACATTAAATTGGACTTAACAAAGAAGAGTAAAGAAAAGGCAAAAAGCCCGGATCCGAATAGGTTGAGTCGCAGTTAGCGTAAAGTACAAGGAAGAAAATGTTTGAAAAAGGAGTTCACGCCAAACATCCCCGCCAAAGTTACATATAAGTCTCTGTCTCATAGTCACGCTTCCGTTACTGTTGTTTTCTCTCCCTCTCTATGTGCGAATTTGCTTCATTCTCTCTTCATCTAGTTGGAGATTAGCTTCTCAATCACGAATGTACGATCTCTAAATTTCTCTTTGCTTTGCCGGCTTTATTCTGTAGATTCATGTATACTAACGATCTTATTAATTATTTTTCTGCTTCTTAGATCCTGTATTGCTAGTTAATCTACTGAATGTAGTCTTATTGAATCAATAATTTGTTTTTTCTTCTTTTGAGCTGTGTTTCTGCCTTCGAAAATCGAGAATTCGTTTATAATTCTCCGATCCTTCAAATTCTAGCAAATTTATGATATGTAGACTAAGTGATTACGTTATGCAGCAAATTTTGAGCTGTATATGTTTTATGTTTGTATGATAGCGTTATATATATATATGTTGAACTTGTAACTAGACATGCATGCAGCTGGCCGCTGATGAAGTTCATCATAGCTAGAAATTGCATTTTTGGATTCTATGGGATTTTCTATGAAATATGTCCGAATGCTTTTTTATGTAAAAGCAGAATAAATTGAGTCCTGTCTGGTCTAGTGTAGAGAAGAAAAATGAGAGGAAAAGTTAAAATTATGGCAAGATGTGCTTTGCTAATTATGGTATTGACTTGAACAAGGTAGAATGTATTTGCTTTTGAAGTGACTGAATATAATGTATTCCATTTGCAGTTCGTATTAGTCTGTTTAGGATAACTTTTTTCTCCTCAGGTAATAGATTTTCCAAAAAATGCGCTCATCTATGGATAACTATACACTAAAGTCAGTATCAGACTTACCGGCTCCTTTCCAAGTTACATTTAGTTTCAGGTACTCTCTCGAGACTGATGTTTTTCCTAAATTGACAAAAAATGATAGCTCTACCTTGTGAGTTGTGATTTTAATGCTTAGAGCTATTTTCTTTCTGATACCAATCTATACAGTGATACATTTACAAAAACATGTTAAAATTTGGAAGTATTTTAGCAAATTAGTTAGTTCTAACTGTATCTTCTATGTATTATCTACAATTTCTAGAAGTGAAACGCTGTCCTATATTTACATTCCTTCACAAGGTAAAATTTCTTTCAACTTAATTTCTAAAAGAAAAGAGAAGACAGACAAAGTTATAGTTAAATAGGGTAGCTAACTATGGGTTAAGAAACTTTTCCAAAGTTATAGTTATAGAAGTGGCCTCTCCAGAAGGAAATGATATCATACGATGGTCCCGGATAATCATGATCTCTACTTTTATTTCCTTCTACTTGCAGGTATTTTAACTCATTGCAGAGTGAATGTTTCTCTGCTTGTTTTCTTTCGGACATGAATATGGTTATTTCAGCTCCAACTGGAAGTGGGAAAACAGTTCTTTTTGAACTATGCATCCTGAGGCTTTTTTCCAAGTTTATCTCTACAGAGGGAAAATTCATCCATATGAAGGGGACCCTGAAAACTGTACATTGCCAAACCTAAACTATAGTAGTTTTATTTTTTTGATTTTGATTCTCTAATAGAAATACCTCTGCAGTGTCTTATTTATTGTGTTAGCTTCAATTTCGTTTGTCATAGAACTTGCAACTGCAAGCAATACCAATGAGTTCAATATACAGAAATTTTGCAGCATCATTGTTTTCTCCTAGATCTGAACTCAACATCTAGAAATTTGTCCTTTTCCAGGTTTCTCATATATATATATAGATATATTTTTAATGTTTATTTTACTAACCATCTTTTTAACCCTGGAAACAATTAAGTACATGCTACTTCTTTTCAATGTTGCATGTTGATTATTTTAGTAATTTAGAATGGAAGGGTCTGATAGGGGGAGGAGATTGTTGAATTAATCCTTCCCATAGTATTTTAGTTTTATTCATGGCCGTCAGTCTCCCAATGTTCAACCAGTATAACTGTTACTTACCCATGTTATATATGTAATATAACACTTTTTCCCCCCTCATGATTGTAAGGTATATATAGCTCCATCAAAGGCTTTGGTCCAAGAAAAGCTTCGCGATTGGAATCAGAAGTTTGGATCATGGGGAGTAAATTGCTTGGAACTGACGGGAGACAATGAGTACTATAACACGAGGAATATTCAAGATGCAGATATAATTCTAACCACTCCAGAGGTGGTTGTGCAAATCAAACTGTTGCACTGTGTTGAGAAAAGAATACATATATATATGTTTCAATATCTAGCATGTTAACTCCTTTATTTTCCTCTGGTCTAAATTTATCCCTTCTGTAGAAGTTTGATGCAGTAACTCGCTATCGGATAAAAGATGGGGGTTTGAGCTTTTTCAGTGATATAGCACTTGTACTTATTGATGAAGTTCATCTTCTGAACGACCCTCGTGGAGCAGCTTTGGAGGCCATTGTAAGTCGAATCAAAATGCTATCTCGCAACTCTGAAATGAAATCAAGCCCTTTGGCTCTTGTGCGATTCTTGGCTGTTTCAGCCACTATCCCAAACGTTGATGACCTTGGTGAAAATTTCTAACTTTTCTTTACTCTAAGTAAGAAGTGGCATGGTTCGAATGCCTATTCAATTTTTCTTAAGAGTGACTAATCAACAAATTTTACTATTGTAGCTGAGTGGCTAATGGTTCCCAGCCAAGGAATTAAAAGGTGTCTTCATATGAATCTGTTGTTTCTCATATCAAGCCTTTATCAATTAATTTTCTTGGCTGTCGATTGTGGTGCAGGTTTGGGGAAGAAATGAGACCTGTAAAATTGACCACCAAAGTGTTTGGTACGAAAGCAAACATAACATGATGTTGATAAAAGTAAAAATCGGGCACATGATAAATTTGAAGTTTGAAAAATTACATTATGATCATGCTGCTTTTATGTCATGCAAGATTGAAGCTTTTCCCTTTATGAGTTGATATTACGCAATGTTTATCGTAGGATATGCCCCGGCGAAAAACGACTTTTTGTTCGAGAAGGTATATCTTCTCAGGTGCTAACTGTTTCATGTTTGGATTCGAGAAAACTGTAAAACAAGAATCGCCATGATGCTCTTGAATTGACCTTTTTCGTGATTGTTCTACCTTTGTGATTATGCAGAGGCTTCAGAACTACATTTTCGGTAATTACCCCCTCTTGTAAATAACTTTCATATTTGGCTTTTCCTATGCAATGATTTCTGGATCTGAAACTATTAGATATTAGCTATATTTTATTTGATATTATTTGATTTTAAGAGAATATTTAGAAATATTTACTTTTGTTTTGTAATAATAATATCAATCTGATAATATCTAATAGAATCAAAGGAATTGATTTCAGATATTCTCATGCAAAACTCTGGAGGAAAATCTGCCCTTATTTTTTGTTCAACTAGAAAAGGAGCACAAGAAGCAGCACAACGACTAGCTCAAATTGCAATGACATTTGGTCATTCAAACCCTTTCATCAAAAGCCGAGAACATCAGGAGAGGCTACAGGAAGCTTCCCTATCATGTAGCGATAAACAAATGCAATCTTATATTCTTTATGGTGGTATGGGCTTCACTTCTATCCCCAAAAAATATGAATGCAAATACCATATGCCTTATAATACATCTGTCGTGGATTCTCTGCTTTTCAACTGTAAACATGGTGTATAAGAATGAGGAACTTCTGGGTCATTATGCAAATTGGTTTCTTTTGGTAATCTATTTACTTGATTTTCACAGTCTTCTTTTTGCTTCACAGTTGGGTATCACAATGGTGGGCTTTCCCTGAAGGACCGTAACCTCATAGAGGGTCTTTTTCTGAATGGTGATCTCCAAATTATTTGTACCACAAATACTCTTGCTCACGGAATCAACCTACCGGCTCACACTGTTGTAATTAAGTCAACACAATACTAGTATGACTAACTATTACATTTTAAATCCCTAATCACAATACTGTTCCACTTTCTTCTATCTATTAATCCTTTTTTTCCCATATCCTACCAGCAATAAGGAAAAAGGGATCTACACGGAATATGACAGATCCATGGTACTGCAGGTTTGTTAGACATTCTGAAAATTTGTAAGTGGCTAACGCGAAGAACAAATATGAGCTAAAAGAACTATTGAAGAGATAAAATTTACACTGCCAGCATTATAGGGACATTGGTGTAGTAGAATTTTCTTAACTTGTTTTTTTTTTTTTTTGGGAAGAGGGGAGGACTCCCATTGCCTATGCTGTTCTATCAGAGCCTCCAAAGTAAACCCGTTATAATAGTCTATTTCAGTACAGTTGAAAATTTTGAACTCTTCAATTGTCAAACTTTGAGGGTCTTCCCCATCAAAGTTTATCAGTTCTCTATTGTGTATGCAGATGTGTGGAAGGGCTGGCCGTCCACCATTTGATGATACAGGAATGGTGATAATAATGACCAGGAGAGAGACTGTAAGTGCTCCTTCCATTCCTTACTCATCCACTCACACCCTAAAAGAAGTAAAATAACAAAAAGAAAAACTGGAAACAAATTATGACAACCAAAGCGTACACCTCATGTTCTTTAAAATGTTTGCTTTTGCATTCTTTAGGTACATCTGTACGAGAATCTGTTGAATGGATGTGAAGTGGTGGAATCACAGTATGTCTAATTCCTGAACCCCCTGAAATCCTTGTCAAGAGTACGACAAAGTAATGGGTTTTGCTTTTATTTGTTAGGTTGCTTCCTTGCATCACAGAGCACCTGGCTGCCGAGATAGTTCAATTAACTATCTCAGATATAACAAAGGCAATCGAATGGATGAAGTGTTCTTATTTGTATGTCAGAATGAAAAAGGCAAGTTGGAGTGAACTTGGGATCTGTGTTGTAAACGAGTATGTTTCTGACACATGTTATGCAAATAGTAGAACCCTGAGAACTATGCAATAAAGAGAGCTCTACCTGGAAGCATAGAGAGGCATATGCAAGGTGATTTGATCGATTGAACGAAAATTACCAGTTATTTTTTATTATTTTTCTAAAAAATTATTTTATTATTATTTCCTTCTTTTTCTTATATTCTACAGAGATATGTGTTTGTAAGGTTAATGAATTATCACAGTATCAAATGATCTGGACAGATGAAGATGGTTTCCTATTGAAGGCACTTGGTAAATTGATGTATTTGTAAGCTGTCTTTCTATTCTAGTGAGACTAGATAACCACTCTTGTTCTTGTCTTCAGAGCCTGGAAGGTTAATGACAAAGTACTATCTGAAATTTGATACTATGAAACACATTATGCTGGCCCCTCCCAACTCCAGTATAGAAGATGCACTCCACATAATCTGCCGTGCGGAGGAAATCTCCTGTATGTGGTAATACTTGATTAGCATGTAGCATCCTACTAACTCAGATTTTGTGATTCATTTATTTCCTGGGGCAACGAAGGGATACAGCTGAGACGCAATGAGAAGAAGCTGTTAAATAACATAAATGCTGATAAAGATGGCCGGCTTCGATTCCATATTCTTGGTGATAATGGAAAAGTAAAGAAGCGTATACAGAGCAGAGAAGAGAAAATATTTATTTTAGCAAATGACTGCCTAACAGGGGATCCTTTAGTACATGATTTATCCATGAGCCAGGTTTTGCTACCTCCATTTTACAGTTTCCTATTTCTTTGTCTCAAAACTTACGTACAAACAAACTTGAATTCTATAGGACATGAACTCAATTTGCTCAAATGGGTGTAGAATTTCAAAGTGCATGAAAGAATACTTCATCTACAAGAAAAATTACAAAGGAGCAGTGAGTTCAACTCTTCTAGCCAAATGTTTACATCAGAAACTGTGGGATGATAGTCCATACTTGCTGAAACAGCTACCTGGAATTGGAATGGTGACAGCAAAGGTATGTGACTTGTATAAAACATTCCAATGTTACTGTACATTTGACAGCACATTGTTTGATATAATTTTCTCCTGCTACAAATGGCATGTTCTGCTCAGGCGCTTCATTCAATTGGAGTAGTTTCTTTTGAATCCTTCTCTGATGCGGATCCGAGGAAGATAGAGATGGTCACAGGTAGAAAATATCCTTTTGGAAACCACATTAAAGAGTCTCTACATTCGCTGCCACCAAAGGTAGAGATGAAGCTTGAGGAAACTGTGAACCAAATGCAAGGAAAATCCAAGCTAATTGTAACATTAACCAGGCTATCAGAATCTTTACCCTCAACTAAAAAACATTATGCTGATATGGTATGCAGTAGGCAACATGCCTCTTCTTTTTGTCGTAAGGCTTCACATGTTTCTAGCTGTTTGGATGATATATATTGCTCATTATATAAATATCAGCTAAAGAATTTCTTGCTGACAGATGGTTAGCATAGAAAACGACAACATCATTCTTTTTCATGAAAAGATAAGGTAATTCCTAAAAAGTTCATTGTAGATGGTTACCTTACTGCTATAATTTTATTTTTTTCATCTTCTTTAAGAAAAAAAGTACTGTAATGATACTTCTGGAGAATTTTTGGGGCCTCCTTACCATTCAATGATTGCAAAATTTATTATGATGATCTAATATCTTAATTTTATTTTTTTTATTTTTTTGGTGCAGGGTGGATGAGTTCTTGAGGTATAATCCTTATTTATATTTTCCTCTTTATAATGGAAATCTTGAAAGTTACTGTTGCTCTGATCTTTTGAGCTGATTTTGTTGCTTCTGACTAATAGCCCCTATAGTGCAAACGTTCTACTGCCAACCCCTCGTCAGGGAAATCTAACTATTAATGCTGATCTCATTTTTGAAGAATTTGGTAAGCTTCTCTTCATAGATGTGATAAGTCTTTGTGTAGTGAAAACTTATCAGTTTAATATCATTCATCCTGCTGATATCCATGCAGTTGGTATTGATATTCATCAGAGGGTCATAGTGGAAAAGAAGATGAAATTAAATAGGATTAGTGACCATTGTTCTTCCACCTCTGAGCCAAAAGATGTATGCATAATTCAAGATGATGATAAGTGTTCATATCAATCCCCAATAACAGGAGTACAGAATTCATTCGAATCCAAAGGGCCGTCAGATAATATGTAAGCATCAATCATAGCTATTCCTTTAGCTAACCATGTGTCTTGATTAGGTTTTAAATTTTAAAACTGCAAATTTTGCATAATAGTTAGTCACTTAAAGTCTCCAGTATCTCTTTCCATTAGAACATTGTTATTTTGTTTATAGTGGATTGACCTGGGATTTCTTCTAATTAGGCCCAGTTTCGAACTCTTAGATGAAGAGTCAGACGAAGGTAAGATATTCATTGATAACTCCAGTCACCTTTTGTTGTTGTGTCTAATTGACCTCGTGCTTTCTGCTACTCTATTTTATTCAAGCTGTACCTTCTGCCGAGTATGAAGATGATGATTGCAAGATTATCACAGACAGAACAGTTTTCGACCACATAAGAGAAAAGGCCAAGGACTTTCCTTCCTTGGCAAAGTCTAGGGTTACATGTTCCCCATCATCTGAGACTTTGAGCCTTATCAAAAAGCGCACACGTGAGAGGCAACTGGTAATGGATTCTCTAACAGAAGTATCGCATGAAACAAATAAAATGGGAGACTCAAGGCTAAAAAATGGGGTACTTTCATCTGCTCAACCTATTGTTGCTGAAAGCTGTAAAAGTGCTAGCGACACAGATTTGAATCTAGACATTTTCCTTGAGAATGACACAGGTAGGAGGGCTTTCTCTTAGTCAATTTTATTTCCTTTATTTTTTTTTTAATTTCTATTTTTTATGCTTGTTGTTATATAGTTAATTGACCTCTAATTCTTTGAAGTCTAGGTCAGCTTCTTCCCGGACTAGAGCATATTGAACCTGAAGCCCTGACAGAAGAAACAATCTTTAATCATATTCGAAAGAAATCCAAAATCTTCCCAGTTCTTGACAGTTCAAAGATCACCGGATTAAATTTAATTGTCCCAACAAAAGGATCCCAAGTGAAGAATCAGTCTATTTTTTGTGATTTCGCTTTTGATAGATGTGAATCGTTCGACCAAACTCAGGACCCTCGAGCTGCTGCTGTGATATCACCAAATCCTATGGACATAATGAGACCTGGAGCTTCCGGAGCAAGAAAGGTGAAAGACATTATATTTTCTGGGAGCTCAATAATAGACAGACGTGACAAAATGGTTAATTCAACCCAAGAGAAAGTTGCCAGTCTTTCGTTTGTGAAGGAAGGACTAGCAAACAATGCAAGCTCTTCTGAAAACAACGAAGATAAACTTTCTCGTGGTTTATTAAGCAGAAAATGTTGCTTCCCTGAAACCACGGGAAGTGCCAGGATCCAAGATTCCTTCTTCGGATTTGAGAGCGTATTTTCGTTTCTTTAATCTTTTTACATTGCATGGGTATGCGAAAAAATTCCAAACACGTGATATTATTTTCATAGCCTCTAATGGCACTTGAATCATGTTTGAGAAAGCAGTGGGGGTGGAGAGAACAGAAATGCGGCTAAACTTTTTGGCTAAAAACAATGGCAACGAAATTACAGGATGCTGATGTTGGAGTTGGTAAATATTTTGAATTGGGGTGAAACCCGAATTGGGGGTCCCACGGCCCAGTTAGCGGAAGGGGATTCCAGTATTATGTACTCCCTTAGGTGGGGGTTCCAGTATTATGTACTCTATTAGGCCCAATATTATGTACTTTAATTGGTTTAGACCCAATATTATATACTCGTATGATATTCTATATATATACAGTGATATCATTGTAACCAGTTGAAAAGGGAAAAAAAGACATAATAATAGTGAATTCCTTTTTGCAGAACGTAACCCTAAATTGAGGTAATTGAGGTAAATCTGAATAAATTGTGTGTTCTTCATTTTATTATTTTATTGTCTTATTAATTTCATCTATCAAATTCATATTATGCATTGTTGAGGTAAATTTGGGTAATTGAGATAAATCTGGATAAATTGTATGTTCTTTATTTTAATGTCTTATTGATTTTATCTATCAAATTCATATGTTGAGGTAAATCTGGGTAATTAAGATAAATTTGGATAAATTGTGTGTTCTTTATTTTATTGTCTTATTAATTTCATCTATCAAATTCATATTCTACCTCGTTGAAATTCTTACGTGAGAACACAACTATGTTTTGTCAGTTAAATTTGACTCTATATATACATTTTAGGTCATTCTTGTGCAGGTGTAGAATAGTTTGTTCTGGACGTATCAGACATGAAAAGTTTGCCTTTGACTAATATTTCTGTTAAATGAAAAAAAGGAAAAGATGAAATAGAAAAGAGGATTTAGATCGTCTTTTCTTTTTTCTTTTTTTTTTTAAGGTTAAAAAAGAAAATGCTAGGAACGCATTCGTATAACGGTTAATATATTTCTGGACTTGAAAAATCAGGTGTTTCGAAGCCCCTTCTATACAGAGAGAGGCTAACTTTCAGCGGCTTCTGGATTCGACACGAATTCTTTGGAAAATCCCAGTTCGCCTCTGCACCCTTGTCATCTGTTCACGCCTCTGTAGCTTCCATATCCGCAGGTCTTTCAAATTATATATCCTAACGTGGGAGGTTTGTTTCTCTAGTTTAATCTCTTTTTCCGATTTTCGTTATAATTTTGTTTCGGATATTTCTTGCTTGTTATATGCTCTCTCTCTCTGTTTGATTTCTCTTGGGATGTTAATGGGTTTCGCCCTTGATGTTTAGTAATGGAAATTCATCTCTAAGCGTTAATCCTTTATATATCTTTTTGGTATTTGGTGCTTTAACTTTTAAGGTTAAAAAAATATTTATTGAAGTTGATCTAGTACTGTATTATGGGTTTTCGGACGGAAAAACTGGACTAGCTCTATCCTTTTTTGTTGTTGTTTCGTTTTTCCTCCTGATGTTAGACGGTAACTTTTTTCTTTTGTATTATAGCTATGGTTAGTTACAGTATATTCCTGGTACAAAATGTTGGATTTGTTCCGGTCTTTGGTATCATACGCCTATGAGCTTGAGTCTTGAAGGGGTCTTGTTTTACTTTTTCTTTCTTTTTTCCTTTTTTGTGTTCTTGTTTTACTTTAAAGTTTGATGTATCTCCAGATGCTTATCATATAATAGAAGTTTGGTGTCCTACTTTTTCCTCTCTTTTAGAAGGGGATATGGGTCGAAGTGAATTAATACATATATCCAATGGAGCTTGTATTTGTGTCTGTTTCTTCGTTGCAAACTCTAGAGTTTGTGATTGTTAGGTTTTACCAAAGATACGTTGGAGAGTAATGTTATTAATCCTAGTAGGGCCTCGAGTGTTTATTATTTTATTGGTGAATGGAGGATAACTGAAATCATGGACCCTTGATCTGACCTCTTTGTTAGAGAGATGAAAGACTCACAAATCTTTTTTATCATGATATGAGAAAAAAGGTGGCCTAAAATCAATTACAGTGGTCCATGAGATGGTAGGGATGACACTTACACTCTGGAAATTCTCAGGCCCAATGACTGCTGCTCAGAGGATCGGACATGCAGCTTACAAAGGCCCAGGTGTTGTGAAGGAGATTATACTGGGATCTATTTTGGGGCTCATGGCAGGAAGCCTTTGGAAAATGCACCATTGGAACAACCAGAGACGAACGAAAGAGTTCTATGACATGCTTGAGAAAGAGGAGATCAGTGTTGTCGTGGAAGACTAGGCTTTTCTTCCAACCTTCGTTATTTGGTAAAAGTTTTCGGGAATAATGTGCTTGAAGAAAATCTATGAATTTTCATTCAGTAAGAATCTTGCTTATCTGAGTTTTTGGAGATTGTAATGTTATATGATGATGATAATAAATTCTAGGTTATAGTATGTTTACACATCTCCTGAGAAAGTTATTTTGTTGTAGCTGATATCTTTATTAGTTTATATCTGTTTCAATAAATCCTTGTACTTGTTTTTTCCAGATTAAGTTGATTGCAAGTATTAGATTTCTAGCCTAAATTATTGACTTAATAGGTCATAGTGATAGACACAGACAATATTGTGAGACTAAATCTATTTGAATTTATGTTGTTGTTTAGTAGTTCTTAAAGAATATTGGAGCTTGACAATAAACCTTGTCCAAGAATAGGTGAGATGGTAGGCAGAGGATCTGGGCCTTCAATTTTTGTTTTCTTCCGACCTTAATTTTTTTTTTTTGGGAGATCACATGGTCGTGGGACAAGTCCTTTTGGTCCTTTTGTGCTGGCTATATTATGTTTCAAGGGCCCCCAAAACTGTTACTCCTACAATTGAACCAACACAGCCGCCCCATGGCCCTAACCTCAATATTCTGGAAGTGAACAGGTAGGTGTTGGACCGCTTATAATTAAAGCTGCTTACCATTTATTTGTTCATCAACCCCGGCCTGATTGTTACTTGTGTTCTTAATATTTGGTCACATATCAGCCACCACTATGGGGACTTCTGTAGATTTACAAGTCACATTACATTATCTAAAAATTGATTGTCATTATTCCAACCTCTTTCAGCCTTTATACTTGCCTTTCTAGTAAATAGACTGCATTCACATCAACTGTCTAATGACATTTTTGACAAAAGGATGATAACTTGATTTTTTAAAAATCTTATAGGAGAAAATCCGGTGCAAAATTCTAGATTAGAAGCAACTCACCTATCTTAAACAATGAAAAATTAATCAGAATTTAGAAACCAATGGGGTCCAAAACTGCCGCCCACACCTGATCCATTAGCCAAGTGTTGTGTAGAAGTTGTGAGCACAGAAACTTCCTCACCAACCTGAATGAGAAAGGATTTATGACATGCTGCATTTGGCTTTGCTGGTTGAAGGGTATATTCTTTCTTATCGCATCAAAATCTTCACACTTTTTCTCCTTTTGTTTTTTACAACTAAGGATGTTTTACAAAATGCTGCTTTCTTTCTGCAAACCTATCACAAAAGTGGCTAAACTCACCTATATATGCCTGAAGGGATTTCAAACTATCGGATTTTCAACTATTCACAAATGGTGTAACTTTTATCATACTTTGAACTCTTGACTTCTAACTGGTGCATCTGAGCTCTGCATGCTTGAAGATTCTGTAGAGGTATAAGAAGCATCAAGTTTGTTTAAGGCTTTAGTAACTAAACTCTGTATGCTGTAAGATCCAGTTGTGGAAGCAGAAAGCAGACTAGTATTTATGAATGGTGGCTGATTTGGTTCAGGGATTTCGTATTCTGAATGGGTAAGCATCTGAACAACTTCATCCATGGATGGTCTCAAAGCAGGAGATGCCTGAGTGCAAAGCAGCCCAATTTGGAGGATTTTTTCCGCCTCTTTTGTCGGGAAATTTTCATTGAGACAAGGGTCCACTGATTCTGTCAATCTATCCGTCTTGTAGAGCCTCCATACCTGGGATCACAAAAAACAAACATTTTCTTGAGGATGATTCCTAAAATTGAAGAAAACAGCAGTGGTGAGAGGGGGAAAAGCAATTACAGTTTGCAGGAGGGAGCCAGTGTCTTCAACGAAGGCATTGTTCTTCCTACCGCAGATGATTTCTAGAACCAAGACTCCGAAACTATATACATCTGCCTTCTCTGTCAACTGTCCTTTGACAAGATATTCAGGAGCCATATATCCTCTGCAGATGTGAAACTTAAATAAAGTCAAGCACTTCACTAATATAACCAACTGAACTAAACTTTTTCCGTGGAGAGATCAAAATTTCTTATGGTCTTGTGCAAGTCAGAAAAGAAAAAGGAAAAAAAAAAAAATGAAAGTAAAGGCTCTTACAATGTTCCGGCAATTCCAGTGCTAAGATGAGTTTTATCTGCTGCAAAGCACCTAGCCAATCCAAAATCAGCAATTTTGGGTAAGTGATTCTCATCAAGAAGCACATTGCTGCTCTTGATATCCCTGTGTATTATTCTTATATTAGCCCCACCGTGAAGAAATGCAATACCTTCCGCTGTACCAACTACAATGTCAAAGCGCTCCTTCCAACTCAGAATCTTGATTTTGTTCTTATCTGCACAGGAAATTGAATTCCTACCAGTTTTAGCATTAAGTTGGTGTCTTCCCCTCATGAAACTGTACATATATACAAGTGAGAATAATTATTACCAAAGTAGTGGTCGAGGCTTCCATTAGGAACAAACTCGTATACCAAAAGGCTCTCAGGTCCTTCGATGCTACAACCCAGAAGCTTGACAAGGTTCTTATGGTCAATTCCACTGATCAGGTTTACCTCGTTGAAGAACTCATCTACCCACTGCCTGGTATTGAAGAACAACCTCTTCACAGCAATCATTTTCCCATTAGGAAGAGTTCCTTTGTAAACAGAACCAGCTCCTCCTTGTCCTAATTTCTTTGAGCAATCAAAATAGTTGGTTGCCTTCTCTAGAGTTTCATATTTAAAGTTCAAGTTTGACTTGTTATACAAACTCAAAACTTGCCCAAGATTTCTCCGCTCTGCAAACATAGTTCAGATTAACAACTAAAAACAAATGTCCTTTAAGCGGGTACGAATTCCTTTGACCTTTTTGTTTGTTTGTCGCCTTACCTCGTTTAGTTTTTTGAATTCTTTTGTATATTGCATAAGCTGCAAAAATCGACAGCATACAGAAAGTAGCCACAGCTGAGGCAATAGCTACTGTTCTTCCCGTTTTTTTAGTCTCTGAAAAAGATTTAAAAACAAAAATGCATCATTCACATTATCAATAAACAAAATTTACATTGTACTCACTCAAGATTAAAAAAGATGGATTTATTTAGTGCAGATTAAAGAAAAACCAATCTTTATACCTACACTAAAAAGTCAAGATAATGACCATTAAAATAATGGCGAAACAACTTATCAAAAAAATAAATAAACAAAAACAAGGTAGAAGGGTGAAACAGAACACCTAGACATCTTCATAGACAGTACTTGCAATTTGAATAATAGTTATTGAAAGAAAGAAAAACAAAACACTCACGCAATGGGAGAGAGGTTTGACCGAAATATTGTGATCATTTTTTAGCAATTACCACTGCAAGTTGCAGAGCAGAGCCCCCAAAACAAGTTTTCAGAGAAAAGAACATATATGTTTTTTATTTTTTTAAATAATAATAATAAAAAGCAAGAATTAACTTATGACAAGTAGGAAGTTTACCGGAAGTGCCGGTTGAATTACCGGCGTCATCAGCGAAGAATTTCTGGGTAGAGTACCTGAGATAACAACCGGCATTCAAAGCCCTGCCTTCTCTGCTCGGAACGCATCCTTTGATCTCTCTACTAGCCTTAGCCAAACACTGTTTGCAACCTTCCTTGCTCAGAGTCTTCCAACACTGCGCCAAACCGTACACTCCATTCCATCCCCCAACGGCGTAGCCTCCGCCTCCGCCTCCGCTTCCGTCTCCATCGGCGGTAGCCGCTGTGGTAACATTATCGAGTAACTCCGCCACTGCCTTTCGAAAACCAGGCAATTCCAGAGCGGTAGCTTCACCAACAGCGCTGCTACAATTAAAGCTATCCTTGAATGGATCGACGGTCTCGTTAAAAAAGTCATAGCTATCATAACGAAGGAAGCATCCATCAAGATATAAGCGAGCGGATACTGAAGGTAAACAGCGCGGTAACCTGGTACGACTGGCGGCATAACAGAGGAGGCAGTCCTGTAAAGGAAGGTCTTGGTAGCAGTGAGCAAGTGCGTAAATGGAAAGGAGAGTTCCATTATTGGTTTGGTTAGCGGAATTATGACCCCAGCCGCGAGCGGTTACAAGCTGCGAGATCCCTTCCATTTCTTTGACAAACAGAGGGATGTAGTTTGGATTCGGTGGCTGCCTGGGACCGCACAACAATCCAGCTTCAGAGATTCGAGGATCAGCGGAATTTGACAAGTTACATAAATGAAAGAAGAAGATTAGCCATGTCAGGGAAGAAAAAAACCATGGATTCGGCGAAGAGAGTTGCATGTTTACGGAAATAGCTGATTCGAGAAATATGCACAGATTCAGAGGAAGAGAGGAAAAAAATGTAAACAGAACAGAACAGGCCACAAAAGATTATAAATTATAATGGAAGAAATGAATTGAATTTAGAAAGTGGGGGAGATGATGAAATGAAAGGGAAAAGGTTGTAGTTTAAAAAAAAAAAAAAATTTAATTTATTCGAAAGGAAAGGAAAGAAGAGAAAAAGGAATAGTTTGGAGCAAACTTCCTTCCTAATGTTGCAGCTCTCAACTATACTTTCTTCAGTTGACATTTTATTAATCTTTGTAATAATTGCTGGTGAAAAGTTGCTCAGTAGTTCCGATCTGTCACTTTATTGCATTCGGCGTGGAGTGCGATGTTGAAAATACATTTTTTCTGACCAAATATTAGAAAATTTTATTCATTAAAAAAAAAATATATATATATTATACAAATCTTTTAAAATATTATTAAGACTTTAAAGATTTTTAGTCGTAGTTATTTATAATAAAATATTTAATATAAAAAATATATATACAGAACTTGGATGTGAAATAATTGCTTAATATTATCCTAATGGACTAGATTACAAATTGAATTAATAATAATCATCATACAATCCATTGAAAAAATGCTAAAAACAAAAAATTAATAATATAATTATTGTAGTCCATTTAAAATTGATGGCCTCTTTTACATATAAATGAAAAATATTTGGAGTCAAATATACATACAATATATATGTATATATATATATATAAAATCAAAATACTCGCCAGATAGAGAGAGATAGAGAGAGTGTATGTGTTGTCCTTTGAATCACGTGTTTAAAATTTTGTAAATGTGATCATATATATATATATATATATATATATATATATATATATATATATATATTATGAAGTATTTTTTAAAAATTATTAATTTATTAAAATGGACAGCCTATTTTTTTAAAAAAAGTGAAGATTATATTTAAGTTTATTCTATAAGTTACGGATAAAAATGTTTATTGTTTTTTCCATATATTCTAATAAATTATTTTAATAATTCTTTAATTCATATATATATATATATCCCCTTAAGGTCTAGCGTTCTCGCTAAGTCCACTCAAACATAATAGGCTTCGGCCCAAGATCAACCAGTGGACGTCCGCAATTCTAGAGGTGGCTCTCACCCTTGAGTGTAGCACTTAGTTCCCATAGTCTAGGTTGATTATCTGCTATGATACTAATTATCACGACCCAGACCCTCGGGCCCATGCCGCAACTATGGGCATGATAATAATACTCATAATTAACTACTTGTTATTGTCATCACTAAACCAAAAGGGATACTCCGAGTTGACTATGAGTACCTAGGCTCATTCTTAAATATCATTACATACTTACTTCACTTATCGATGTGAGATAGGGTATCACATTCACCCCCCTTAAGGCCTAGTGTCCTTGTTAGGGCCCACTCGAACATAATAGGCCTAGGCCAAGATCAATCAGTAGACGTCCGGGATTCTAAAGGTGACTCTCACCCTTGAGTGTAACACTTAGTTCCCATAGTCCGGGCTGGTTACCTGCTATGATACCAATTGTCACGACTCAGACCTTCGGGCCCGTGCCGCAACTATAGGTTTGGCAATACTCATAATCAATTACTTGGTATTGTCCTCACTATACGAAAAGGGATACCCCGAGTTGACTATGAGTACCTAGGTCCATTCTTATCTACCATTGCATACTTACTTCACTTATCGATGTGGAACGGGGTATCACATTTGGTATGGTGAGGACAATATCAAGTAGTTGATTATGGGTATTGTCAGGCCCATAGTTGCGGCACAGGCCTGAGGGTCTGAGTCATGACAATTGATATCAAAGCAAGTAACTAGCCCGGACTATGGGAACTAAGTGCTACACTCAAGGGTGGGAGCCACCTCTAGAATCCCAGACGTTCACTGATTGATCTTGGGCCAAGGTCTATTATGTTCGAGTGGGCCCTAGCGAGGACGCTAGCCCTTAAAGGGGGGTGAATGTGATATCCCATCCCACATCGATAAGTGAAGTAAGTATGTAATGATATATAAGAATGGACCTAAGTACTCATAGTCAACTCGGGGTATCTCTTTTGGTATAGTGAGGACAATACCAAGTAGCTGATTATGGGTATTGTCAGACCCATAGTTGCGGCACGGGCCCGAGGGTCTGGGTCGTGACAATTAGTATCAGAGCAGGTAACCAGCCCGGACTATGGGAACTAAGTGCTACACTCGAGGGTGAGAGTCACCTCTAGAATTCTAGACGTCCACTGGTTGATCTTGGGTCGAGGACTATTATGTTCGAGTGGGCCCTAGCGAGGACGCTAGGCCTTAAGGGGGGGTGAATGTGATACCCGTCTCACATCGATAAGTGAAGTAAGTATGCAATAGTATATAAGAATGAACCTAGCTACTTATAGTCAATTCAGAGTATCCTTTTTTGTATAATGATGATAATACCAAGTAGTTGATTATGCCTATTGCTAAGTCCATAGTTATAATACGGGCCCGAAGATCTGGGTCGTGACATATATATTATTTAAGGGATTCATAAATAGTATTGTCCAGCATGGAAATCTAATTGGGAATTATTCAATCATAAAAAAGAGAGCAGCAAAAAAAGTCGGAAAAAAGGCATTTTATGAATTGCCAGCATGTGTACAGAGTTTATGATGTCGGTGACCCCACCGCTGCCTAAACCCAATGTGTCCACCTCTTCAATTATGATTTTAATAGAATTTATAATCTAATAAAATGCGTTAATAATATATATTTATATTTCATCTCTTCTACTCTTTCTCTTATATAAATATAATATTAAATTTCAATCTCATTTTGCTTCATTATACAATTTTTAATTATTCGCCTATCTAATAATAAATAAAATTGATTGAAGCTTTCTTAGTTTTGTACTTAGTAGATGGCCGTTTTTTTTCCCGATAATATTCAAAATTTTCAGTTTGTCGTGTTTTGAAATCTATGTTAAAATTTCCATTGAAGTCCCATCATTTTCCTGAAAACATGACATCTTTTTGTTTGTTTCTTTTTCTTTTATAATTTTACTAACCACCCACACTAAATTATTATTATTATTTATTAGGTTTTGGACCGGGTTAGTTTACATCCCAAATAAAGTCTTTTATTATTATTTAGAAATTAATTAATTTCCAAACCTTCCAGATGTTAATTTGGTCACATATGGAGACAATATAGCAAGCAACATGCCGTAATATAATATTACATTGCTTTTAGAGGTCTTTTTTTATTTATTTATTTTTAAAATTCTTATACGTAATTGTCAAAAATGATTCCTTCAACTTCTTATTTTGTCTCCTCTCCATTTTTTCAAGAAACTTCTACATGGGAATAGTTTGGGTAGAAATACTTGACCTCCCTACCATTCAACATTCAAAAAATGACCCCTTTTACTATTATATATACTTTTTTTTTTATTACAAATCCAAATCTCATAAATTCGAGTCTACACCAAAATAATATATATAATATTTACCTTTTCTTTAATCTTTTTTTCCATCTCCAATGTTAGCCTATGAAGCCGCGGAATTGGACTTTATTTCAAGCACCAAAGTAAATAACACATTTTTGCCATATCTCATCCACAGCTGTTGATTGATTCAAATCAAAGAAATTGAGAGAAAAAGCAAAAAAGAAAAAAGAAAAGTCCAAATATATATATATATATATATATATATATATATATATATATATATTCAGTAATTAATTATCAAATTTAATCACCCACGAAGGAATTGCTAGGCACGTGCCTCTCTGTTCATCATATCAAGCACTACTCTCTTTTTCATCGCGTCTGTCTACTCAAGTAAACTAAATACACAATAACTGCACCTTACTCAAATAAAATGTTACACTATTGCTAGAAAAATGGTTACAACTAATTATCACAAAAAAAGAAATTGCAAGAAAAAAGAAATAAAATAATTAAGGTTTCTTTCATTATTTACTTTCTCATATAAGAAAAAGAAAAATGGATAGGAGGTGGGTGGGTGGTGCTTGATTTCTTTGGGTGGGTTGATAATGGTGAGATCTTGTACTACGAAGACTACTCTAATAGAGGTCCCCAGTGTGCAGAAGATTCAAAAACATCGGCTACCAGTAAAAGAGACGGTAACAAGTCATTTTCTTTCTTCTTCTGGAGGTTCATCCTGGACTTTAATTGACTAATCCTAAATTTTCCTAATGATTACAAAAATAGAATGTAGGCGGAGAAGAGGGGAGGCACTGTACATCCAATGCCTGGATTCCAATTTTCTCCAGTCAACACACATGTAAATAAGCCTAAAAAGGTTCAGTCATCCAACGTTGCACCAAAAGGAACAGACCCCTACCTTTTATTTTCCCAGAAAAATGACTGGATATAACTCTTCCAGAAGCACAGACTTCTAATCTTATGAGAAAATCTCGTGCACTGGTATTAGAAAACTCAAGGGTGAACTAACTTTCTCGTGGGTTTATGTCCCTCCTGGTGGGAAAGTTCCGAAGCAGTAAAAGCAGTCAGTAAGTAAAGCCAACTCACCGTCTCTGCATCACCCATTACACTTGGCCGAAGAGAAGACTGGAACCCCCTTGGTCGAAAAACTAGTACATTTCACCTGTAGTTCCTCACCAACAACAAAGTCTGTCCTGACACCATTCTACATTACAAAATTAAGCAATTAGATTGCTACAATGCATCTGCAGTATAGAAAATGCATGTCCTATTCTCTAAAGCATTATAACTCAAATTTTGGAGCCATAAAAAAACTCCGTGTTCATCCGGCATAATAGAATATATCATATTTTCCAGGGTGAAAGAGGAACAGGTTTTGCAATGTTCTACTTTCTTAAATGACAATGGATTCAGAAAATTTGAGATGAAATGTAGTAACAGATAAACAGCTCGTATCATTGGGGGATGGAAGGTTTGTTGCACGTGTTTGAATTGCTAACCAAGAAATGGCCATCAAAATTAATCATCAACATACCTCAAATCGATACATTCCACGCAGTCCACCATCCAACTCAAGAACCAAACCGCGGGCACGGATTTGATGAACCTTGGCTGTTAACTCCATTCCAATCTTCAGGTTTCTTGCACTCGTCGAAGCCTCATTTTCTCTCTGTTTTTCTAATTTCTTGGAATTCCTAGAAGAAGAATTAGAGGATTTTGAAGATGCTAGTGGTTTTTCCTCACCATCATCACACTCAGCAGCACTGCGGATAAGAATTACCGGAGATTGTGATGAGGAGACTGCTTCATTATTTTGATTTTCTAAATCCTCATCTTTTGACAGAGAATCTAGCTTTTCCTCTTCAATCCTCTCTTCCTCACTGGACGTAGCCTGATGTTTAGTAGGAGCCACAGATTCTCTTACTGTTTGATTGGCCTTGGACCCAGTTCTTGGTAGAGTGGCTTTAAGAGATAATTTGATGTTACCACGAACATCCTGTCCAATGCACATCAGTGAAAGTTTCTGGCCAATTGATACCACATCTGAAACCCGAGTCACCTAATAAGAACAAAAAATTATAAGTATGAAAATGTTAAACATGCACAAATCTTGTATAACTACAATTATCCTACAAATCAACCACAGTGATAGACATAAAGTTGAAATCTGATATCCATGAGTAAATAATTCAGCATTCTCACTCAAAAGAACAAGTGTGAGTAATAAATGAAACTCCTTACTTTGACCCAACAATTGTAAAGTTCTCAAGTAACTAATTATATAAATTGCAACAATAAAGGAATATTTCCATTGCAATGAGAAGGTATGTTAAGGTGGAAAAAGGTGCAGCTTCTGTGTGTGCAGTTGTGGGGAATAAAAAAGAACATACCGGTTCATGTGAGAGTTCAGAAATGTGAAGAAGCCCTTGTTGACCGCCATTAAACTCCACAAAGGCGCCGTATTCCTTCACTGTGGTTACAATGCCTTTATAGATACCACCAACTTCAATCTCACGACCAACTATCAACTCAATCTGATTAAAATAAAATAAAACATCATTTCATGCCAACACTCAGCCACAAGAAGTGTTTATTAGTAATTGAATAGTAACAATTATCTGCTGAGTGAAACTATAGTATTTTAAAAAAAGGGAAAATTACTTCAAGACCTGCTAAACTTTTCTAATTTTTTGTAGATTTTGTGGATTGGAGAGAGAACTAGGAGGTCTATCTGTAAACCACAAATTGTTTTACAAAATTCTCTTGCAGAATGCAAAGGATGAAATTGTCTAGAAAAAGAACAGTGTACAAAAATGCCACCTTAATTACCAAGTATAAATCGACTCAACTTAGATACCTCAACATTTGTAGTTTCTAAGTTTCAATATAAAACTGAACTAAAGGAAAGCAGTAGATATGAAGAATTGAAATTAAAGGAATGAGGAGGAGCCCTTCAAAGTACCTTCTCTTGTACTTTCTCCATTATAGTTTGATTTTTAGCATTAATATAAAGTGTACCATCACCCAGTGAGATCCTTGCACCTGTATTTTTTGACGCACACTTGTAATGTTAGAGGCATACAAGTGTAGGATGTAAGTAGTCTTTGAGTAACCATAGCATGAAGTGGCATCACTTCTGGAGATATACCCAGAGATACATACATGTTAATGAAGCATGCATGACCAATGAGAACCATAGTGAAACAGCTTAGTAGAAGGGGGGTTGGGGTAGAGAAGTCCAATTTGTGCCCGAGTAAAAAGGTATATTTAGTGTAAACTAAATGGGCCCATGTTGGGTTTAAAAAACTGAACTTGAATTGAATCAGTAAAAACACGTGGAGTTTAAAATTTTGAAGTTGAATCAATAAAGAGGTGTTTTAGGTTATAAATGAATACAATTAAAAAACAATTTGAATGCATCTGAGTTGGCAAGTATTTTCAAAAGGCAATCAATTAGAAAAATTATATCGGGAAGACCAAAATGATCTTCTATGCAAGTGAAACCCATATAAACTATACTGGCATGGAAGGATATCATAGAAAAACAAACCTGTCTCTTCCTCAATTTTTCTCTTTAAAATACCAAGAGGACCAATTAAACGGCGAATCGCATCATTGCTATACTTTAAGGTGGCTGAAAAAAAAAATGACATAAGGATATTAAATTCAATCAAGTAGTTAGCAGGTTTAAAAAATGATTGCTTCAAAGCCATAACAAAGATAATTTTGTAAGTTATGAATGAGTATCATAGAGCAGCAAGTCATGTTGGAAACCCATAATCAAATTCTTACCAAGTTGAGGAGAATTTCTATCATTCTGAGAACGTGGTGCATTAATCTCTCGCTCCATATGAGCAAGAATTTGAAGTCTACCTTTACGAGCAGGTTGCAGACATTCACAAATTATGTCAAGAGGAATTCCAGCAGGTTTTATGTCCAACTGGATTGCAGTCACTCCATTTCGAGTGCCAGCAATTTTAAAGTCTATATCACCTACATGATCTTCCAGACCCTGATATGTATAGATGAAGCAGGACAAATTTATAAGAATGAAGTAAGGTAAATCACAAATATGACCTCTGGACCCAAAATTATATGCATATCCTACCAATATATCAGTCAACACTCTGTAATCCTTGATTTCACCAGTTGAGGAATCAGTATCACTAACAAGACCAACCGAAAGTCCTGCCACATGTTCTCTTAAAGGAATGCCAGCATCCATTAAAGCCAGGCTGCCTAAAAGAACAGAAACAAAGTGAATAAATATACATTTGAAGATGGAAATAAAAAAAATATATATACATTTGAAGATGAGAAAAAATATTTTTATGTTATCATACTAAATAAACACCATATAGATTGGGCACAAAGATACAATACAAGTAAAAGAGAAGAAAAAGAGCAGAGTCACACGACAAATCCATTTCATGACTACAAGAAAGAAAGAAGTTCCATTCCCTAATTAAGATATTCAAATTAACCTTTCCAAATGTGAAGGGAAGTCATAGTTTAAAGCACTCATAAGCAAGGAAGGGCCCAAACATAAGGGGGGAAAAGAATACGGATCAGGAAAGATACCTCCACAGACAGTAGCCATTGAAGTGGAACCATCAGAAGCCATGACTACTGAATTGACACGAACTGTGTAGGGGAAAACATCTTCAGGAGGCAAAACAGCAAGTAAAGCTTTCTCAGCAAGAGTTCCTGAATGAATTAAGAATCCAACATGAACCAGCAGCTTAGTATGTCTCCGTCAGATAAACAATGAATGCTACGACAACTTGAATGAACACATGAAACAAACAAAACTTCCACATAAACTCTTTTACTAATTATTTGGTTAAATAAATACATAAAAACACCCTTAAAAAGTTGATAGTCCTAAAATTTCCCGAACCAATGTCATAAAATGTAAAACATAATTAAAATATTAATACTAACAAGAATATCCACTCTAAATGATAAACATATTGGAAAATAACCCTCTGTACTAAATACAATCATATGGAAGAAGAATTTCGTAACATGCTTAATCATAGAGATATCAGGTATAAATTTCAAACTGAGGTTTAGTAAGATTTAGCAGTCTAGTCATAACCATGTTGAGCCATCACTAACTAATCATTAAGCACCACTGTATACTTCCAATATGAATCAATGAGAAGCTTGCCAAAGCACAAGCCTGCTAGAAAGATTAAGATCCTTTGAGATCGGTCTAGGCAAGTGTCAGAAACCCTTCTACTGCAAGAATGAAAATAATAAAATTTCTGCATCGGAGGAACTGTTGAGAACTACAACAAACTACTGCAATAGCATCCTTGTATAAATGCCCAAAAATTTCAAAATTTTAATATTCAAAAGTGTTGTCGGGATTGATATCATTTTACAAACTGGCTGAAATGAGAGAAAAAGATAGTATTCATCCAAGCATTCCAACTGAGATGCATGAAAGGGTTCACACATCATGCAGTTTTGACAATAACTCTTGAAGCACGCATCTGAGATTAATACAATATTTTCCTTCTTCCTTGTTCAAAAACTTACCCCTTCTATGAGTAGCAAAGTAAATAGACTACCACTTAGCACACTATAAACAAATGTAAACTTCAATAACAAAAGAAAAGCCATTGTGCGGGATCCATTTGCCAAGCATGATGGAAATCTTACAATTGTATCTAGGAAAAGTATGAGAAAACACAAGGATTCTGGAAATAAACAATCAACCACCACGAACAAGAAAAGAGGGTGGTAAAAAACATAAATATTAACCAGAAGCAAAATATGGAAGGAGATTAATTAAAGAATTAGTAGTTAAATGTACTGAGTAAAACATTATTTACCATGTCCAACTTCACGTCTATTTAGGCCAACTTGTTTACCAACTTCATTAGTACAAAATGGTGGAAAACTATAGTGAAGCATGAAGCGCTTGGTCGAAGGTCCAACAATAGAATCCAAACGTTGAGCCTCCTCTGGTGCCCCCTTGGTGATGGTGCAAGAGACCTGCATTTGTAATATTTTGTTTTTTGTAGTAACAAAAATTATAAGTAAATCAATGAAAGACTTTGTTTCAGCTAACAAGATGAAAGAATAAGTGAAACACACACCTGAGTATCCCCACGTGAAAAAAGGGAAGATCCATGCAGTGCAGGTAAATCACCAGCTTCACAGTATATAGGTCGTACTTCATCAAGACGCCTCCCATCAACCCTGAGCCCCTCAGACATAATCCTCTTTCGGATAACCTAAAATCCCCCAAAAAAAAAAAAAAAAAAATCACTGTAAATCACTAACAACAAGAATGTACTCATTTCATCCAAAAGTAAATATCCTAATTTCTGAATAGAAGATTTATGATTTTTTTGCCCACATTTATGATGCTCCCACATCAATGACTTAGTTTTTTAGAAAAATACTAATATTTATATTAGAATTTAACCAATGCTAAGTTTGGCATTTTTCCTTTTTTTTTTTTTATAAATAAAAATTATATGAATTTTCACAGAGAGAAACCGGAACTAAACGATGTCAGTGTGTTCTAGAAAGAGTAAAGAAGGTATTACAAAAATAAAAAATAAAAAATCCTCAGTATTACACAAAAATAGCAATTAGGACACTCGTTTTTGTATTTTGGGTAAATATATATATATAAACCAAGGAAAGATAAAATGAACAGACATCATACAATGGGCATTCCCAAGGAGAGTCATACATATTGAGTATATAAAAGTGAAGGATATTTTTTTTCCCCCTTCTTTTTCTTTTTTTGATACATATCATAATAGGAAAATGTTGGTCTATGTTTTTTAGAAATAAATGCATGCCTAAAAAAAGAAGAAGAAAGAAGATCAATGTAGAATTTATACATAACTCTTCGGGGAAGATAGAAAAGATACAAATAAATTAGAGTCATGGTATATTTTGGCTGATATATCTGCATACCTCTTTTCTTACAGAGTCAACCGTCTTTGATAATACTTTCAAGCCTTCTTCATCACATTCTTCATCCAATGCTTTTCTAACATCTTGAGTAATCTTATCTAATGCTTTCCCACGTTCAAACTGCATGTAAACAACAAAATTGAAAAATGTAACAAACCTGCATAGATAGATTATTATTCTTTCTATAGAAGGTATAAGTAAAGAAATAAACCATAAGAGATATGCACCTTGCCATATGTAGAGTCTGTGAAGACAGCTTCAATAGGTGCTTCAGACAAGTTCCGGATTTTCTCCTTTGTTTTATCAGGCACCAAAGACAAACTATACTCCTCTTTGCGTTTTCCAGCTTTTTTAGCCAGTCTGATTTGAGGATCTAGATACTTGACTGCCTAGAACAGTCACACATAAGCATCTTAGTCTTGCTATACCATTATTACACACAGGAAAAAAGTTGATGAAACAACGGTTTACCTCAGGGTGAGCCAGTCTTAGAGCAGCTTCCAAATCCTTTTCTGAAATCTCACGAGCTTGTACATCCATCATCAAAGTTTTATCCCTTGTACACGCATACACTAAGTTAAGGTCACTCAAGCTGAGCTGCACAACATCAAGAACATTTCTTTTAAATTAAATTAATACAAATAAAAAATGAACTGAATGCTTAAGGCAGTTCACATCAAGATATATCTACTCAGTGAGGTCTCCCCCACTATAAGATTTGGTACAATCAGATACTGCAGTATTTACCTCATCCATGGTAGGATTAACTATGAACTGTCCACAAACTCTTCCAATACGTATTACACCAATTGGACCATTCCAAGGGATATCTGATAACATAAGAGCAGCAGATGCAGCATTAGCTGCCATTACATCAGGATCTTGGTTCCCATCTGAAGAAAGAACACTTGCCAATACCTTGGAGGTGGAAACAGAGAAAAGGAAGATGTGAAATACAACAATTATTTGTTCACATATACCTGAAGTACAGATCAAAGTTATCTATAAAAAAATTTGATAAAAAGAACTTCCAACAAAAGAGAGGCAAAGCTGGAAGGTTAAACAAACCAATAATCTTACCTGCACCTCATGGTAAAATCCAGCAGGAAACAGTGGGCGTATAGGCCGATCAATCAGCCGACCACATAAAAGTTCACGTTCTTTTGGAGCACCCTCTCTTCGCATGTATGTATTTGGAATGACACATTGAGCGAATTGTTTCTCTTCATAGTTCACCTTTAGAGATGGTGAAGTAATTAGCAAAACCAGTATGATGCAAGTCACAATGTAAAAGAAACAAAGACTGGTAAAGGTAAAACTATCAACTAAGAAATAAAAGATTTCGAGAACAGAAGGCCTTTAAATTGAGAACAATATAATTTAAGAATGGATAGCTGACATCAGTTGCTGATCCCCTGAATTATGCAACTCTAAGCAGAGCTTAAGCAGAGAGGAACCTCAGAATACAAGTTATCAACTACATGTTTGCCAGTGTCAAATGAAGCACGAATGAACCCGTATCTTCCTCCATATGAGCACTTCCAAATACAGAAGCATAGCAACTTAAGGGAATAGGTGCAAAGACCCAATGCTGATTAACAAGTGCTCTTCAACTTTATTTATTTTGCCACTCAAAGGAATTTTGCAGTTAACACTGTACCTTTTAATGTTTTACTATAAACTATTTTAGGACTTCTCAGGTGCAATCCACTTTCATTAGTAGCAATTTCGAATACATGGTTCCTAAAGGGTAAATAAATCTGGTTATACATTTTAGCAGTCAATATGCTTCGCAAAATAGTCTATCCCCTTCTTTATTCTTGAAACAATCTGGCTATGTGCTGAAACAACATTGAAAGAAGCAAAGGTTTTTAAGGCCCATTTCCATATCCTTCATAGAGCTACAATACCATTTCAACTCAATAAATTATATCAATCATAGATGAGGTAATGATGGAGTCTGCCTTAAGTAAAACAATCGTGTCTAAGCAGTGTCAGTAACTGGTATCTTTCTTCAAAGTTCTCAGTGAAATTTAAATTTCCAGATAAAAGTTGAAGAGCTCACTGCGATTCAGAAATGTGAATATATTCTATAAATGAGTTCCGGTAACATACAGTGAAGGGCAGAAAGTCACGAACTCCGTCGCTTCTAGACGAACATGCTGTTGAAAGGACCTTTGTTTCCCCCATACCCAAAACAACAGCCCCGTTAGCATATCGAGCCCTCTTTCCAGTTTCGAGCTTAATTTCACGTGATCCAATTTCGAACACTTCTGTAAACGTCTCGAGAACTTTCATTCTAGTAAGGGAAGTATCAGTATCAGTATCTGCCGGTGCCGGTGCGGGAGATGATGTTGATGTGTATGGCGCAAAGCCCAGACGTCCACTGCAAATTGTACGAAAACCAAATTTGTTCCATGTGAGAACGTGAGGCAGCTTAGAAATGAGTGGGTTTGCTCTTCTTGCCACTGACGCCATGGCCAAAAGAGAGAGAAAGAAGGAATAGCTTGGTAGAAGACAGTACAGAGCAGGGTTTAGGGTTTAAGGGGTTTCGCGGGAAGGAAAAACCCGGTTCGGCTGATTTCTGACATATACGATTGCGTTAATTTTGTTTAGTTTTAAGTTAAAATTTTACAAACTTTAAGAAAAAAATTATACTATAATTAGTTGTAATTTTATATGTATATTATATTAATTTTATGATTACCTGGGCTAGAAATTGAGAGAAATGAGGCCTCAAAATTCATAAACTCAAAAACCATGGGCCAGAGGCCCCGAATAGGAGATTGATAAATCCTGAACAATTTTAAGAAATTCAAATCGGGAAAGGCGAAGCCGGAAGAACATTCTAATTCTGATGCCGGTGCTCAGTATTCGACTTCATCGAAGCGTCATGTCCGGCGTTACTGCTGCCGTCTCGTCTTCATCGTCGTCGTTTGCTTTCAAAAGTCCTAGCCTGCCAATCACTTCTAGTCCCAAGCTTTTCCACCGAGTCTTCTTCAAGAACAATCTCTCTTTTCCCATCGGTGTCGTTAATTCTTCCATCCGATGTTTTGCTTCCACCAGCTCCACTACGGTGGATAAAGTTAAAGTCCAGAATCCCATAGTGGAAATGGACGGTAGTTTTCTCATACTTTCTTTTGGAGGCAGTAATAGTTTGAATTTGCTATTTCTTGTTATAAAACTCTTTATTTGTTATGCTTAGGTGATGAAATGACGAGGATCATCTGGAAAATGATCAAAGACAAGGTTTAGAAATCTTCTTTCGTCATTATTTGATTCTTTTATATATTGATTATTTTGCTATGTTTATGTTTGTTTATTGCTTCGGTTGCATCACAGTTGATATTTCCCTACTTGGAATTGGACATAAAGTACTTTGACTTGGGAATTCTTAACCGTGACTCAACTGATGATAGAATTACCATTGAAAGCGCTGAAGCTACTCTTCAGTAAGTTTGGCGACATATATTAATTCAATCAATTGAATATGAAATCTGGAATCTGATACATTAATTAATCAACTGCATATATGCACCTTTTAGACATAAGAAGTGATTTGTCTGTGAGGTTCCTATTTTCCAAAAAAGTGGTCTGCAATAAAAAGCTGCTTTATCTATATCTTCTGCAGGTATAATGTTGCTGTAAAATGTGCTACAATTACACCAGGTCTGTTGTGAATTGTATAAAGCATCGCATACTGCTTTCCTTTGGAATTTGGTTAAAAATACCCTTAGGCTATAACTTTACCCTTTCCAATTTGGTTCTTTTGTTTGGCAGATGAGTCCAGAGTAAAAGAATTTGGGCTGAAGTCTATGTGGAAGAGTCCCAATGGCACAATTAGGAACATTTTAAATGGTTAGTTTGTGATAAAATAGGTTTTAGGTGTTTATGTTCTGAGTATATGTTGTTTTTACATTGTCTTATAGTCATTAGGTTTACTGCTAATTGTTTGTTTACATGGATATAGCACAACCTTTTTATAGTTGATTGAATTCAGATGTAGACTAGAGCTGAAAATTTGATGCAGTACAATAAATTTTCTTTAAAGGCCTTCCATTTATTATACTTAGTTTTAGAAAATATCACCATATTGCACCTACAAAGTTTTAGTTTATTATTGGCTGAAAATGCAGGATTTTCATCACTATATTTGTGGTCCTATCTACTCTATTTCATTTTTCAGGTACTGTTTTTCGTGAGCCCATTATATGCCAGAACATTCCCAGAATAATTCCTGGTATAATATTTTCCCTTCTGTATCGAAGTGATATTTTCTAGATAAGAGTATTGCTTTCCACCTTAGATAGAAGTACAACTATCTGTTTTGCAGGTTGGAATAAGCCCATTTGTATTGGTAGGCATGCGTTTGGTGATCAATATCGTGCAACTGATGTGCACATTCCAGGTCCTGGAAAGCTGAAAATGGTTTTTGGTGAGTTGGCTCTCTTCCAATGATGCTAACTTTTAGCACATTGTCTCTTGTTGTTTCTTATTATTATTTTTCTCCTCAGTGCCAGAAAATGGAGAATCCCCTGTTGAACTGGATGTCTATGATTTCAAAGGTCCTGGGGTTGCACTTGCGATGTACAACATTGACCAGGTTTTCCCCTTTTACATTATCACCAACAAGTATTATTGTGAATTACTGATTTATAAGAGCTAATGAAGCAAATTTTCTAGTCTATTCGAGCATTTGCTGAATCATCAATGTCAATGGCATTTTCAAAGAAGTGGCCTCTTTACTTGAGCACCAAAAATACAATTCTGAAGAAATATGATGGCAGGTTTGCTAACTATTTCCTCTTTGCAATTTCTTTCCTATTTGACATTATAATTTCAGGTACCTTCAAAGTATGGTTTACAATTTAAATGTCATCTTCATCAATCAATTTAGGTTCAAGGATATCTTTGAGGAGGTATACCAAAAGAAGTGGAAGCACAAGTTTGAAGAACACTCAATATGGTTGGTATTCTCCTCGTGATCCCAACTAATTTCTATATTTGTCATTTTATTACAGCTTGCAACACTTTGTGCTAAAATTTCAGGTATGAACATCGGTTGATAGATGATATGGTAGCTTATGCAATAAAAAGTGATGGTGGTTATGTTTGGGCATGCAAAAACTATGATGGTGATGTCCAGAGTGATTTACTTGCTCAAGGTGATTAACTCATAACTGGATTATCTTTATATCTATTTTGCTCCACTTCCTGGTGCATTTCTCAATTATAATGGCTTTTGCAGGCCCTATTATTTCTTGCAATTTTAATTGAAATGTTTTTATTGATGTAGCATATTCCATAATTATTGTCTTTGTCACTAATTATATGTGTTTGATTATCATTCAACTGCATTTTAGGTTTTTATTGATGTTCTATTTTAACATGTAGGCTTTGGCTCTCTGGGGCTCATGGCTTCTGTTTTGGTATGTTCAATTTGGAATTTTGTTTTTTATTTACTTGCATTGTTTAAATCCAGTCATTATGCTGTATTGGCTATCTGTTGATGCAAGTGCAAGTGGCTTTGCAGTTATCCTCTGATGGTAAGACACTGGAGGCTGAGGCAGCTCATGGAACTGTTACGCGTCATTTCAGGCTACACCAGAAGGGTCAAGAAACTAGCACCAATAGTATTGCTTCAATATTTGCTTGGACAAGAGGACTAGAGCATCGGTAAGCTATAGTACTTGATTGGTTTATTTTCACTGGGGATAATATGCCTACATTTTGTTATATATCTCAGTAGTAATCCTACTTAGTTTAAGCACAGTAGCCTTGGGCTTCAAGTTTGTTGTGTCATACATGTAAATTGACAACGAGGAGATGGTGAGAAATCTCCACACTAATCTAAACTGCAGCAATTTTCAAATTTTGTGGCTGCTAAACGCTAGGAGATCTTTACACGTTGTACTTTATATGTGATCCTGTAAATTCCATGTTCTCTACAGGGCTAAACTTGATGAAAACAAGAAGCTGTTAGATTTTGCTCAAAAACTGGAGCAGGCATGCATTGAAACTGTGGAATCTGGAAAGATGACAAAGGATCTTGCCATTTTAACCCATGGTCCCAAGTAAGAGCCTTTGCTATAGTTCTGATTTTTTCCATTTTTTCGAAGTGAGTGGCCTCTAGAATCCTTATCAAATAGTTGTTAAAAGCCCCTAACTGAACCATAAATCAGTAAGATATGCTTCATGGCTGTGATTATATTGATTTTGTTAGTTACTGTGGCAAAACATTCTGAGGTTATAGTTTCTGAAGGTTATGATATGTCTTGCAGGGTAACTAGGGAACACTACTTGAACACCGAAGAGTTCATTGATGCTGTTGCACAAAATCTTGAAACAAAGCTTCAGGCACCAACACTTGTTTAAGTTATTAGGGACATTTATACTGGAACATCAAGGGTTTGCACCGCATCTGATTAATTTGTAGTTCCAGGAGAGACGCACTGCAACCTTGATTTTATTACAGAACCAAGTTTTATTCCAATGATTTCATCCTCAAGACGCCAGAGGGTGACATTGAAGTGATTGCCTGATTGGTTCTTGTTCCCTTTCACTACTCTTGTCTGTTTGTAGCTCAGATACTGATTCTTGAACTCCTGGCCTCATAGAAGATCTTGTGGACTGTGTTCATTCACTTGCAGCTTCCCAGCTTTGCTGGTCTTGTTTAATTTGTGGAGGGTAGAAAAGAGTGAGTCGTGCCCCTAATATGCATCCTTCATGGTAAGTGGAAAGGCAGTTGATGTCAAGTGGATATATTTCCTCATAATAAACTAATGGATACCAAATTTATTCTTGGCGATATAATAAGGTAGTGTTGAAAATCTAATGTCAACTAGCTGTATTCATTGGGGGTTTGGCTTTTACGAATTTCTAGTTTCTTAACCGTTTGTGGTTCAAACTCAAATATCATTGTCTCTACAGTGTATGAACGGCAAAAGCATCTTCTTTTCCTTTGCTTTTGTTTATTACTTGGGAAAATCAGAATTAATGGCTGACTGAAACTCCAAAACCCGTCCACTCAATAGAGAGTAACAGAGAATTTTGACTTCAATGTGTTAATGTATAACTATATATATATTAAAATATTAGAGACCTTGTTGTAATAATATTCATTGAAATAGTAGGGTGATATCAAGTTTGAGGAATTAATTCAATTGTTAGTCCAGTAGACCACCTTGGTAACTGTTTTTCAATCTGATAAGTCATGAAAATTTAATTAGTAGTTGTCTTTTTTTATTAGGTTAAAATTTAAAATTTAGATGTAAAGATTAACCAGTTCAAATGAAATCAATATAAATATTGATTGATTTAAATATTCGAGATTAACCCAATTCAAATGGAATAGTACAGATATTGATTGATTTAAATATTCAGTTCAACTCCACTAACGATAGTCAAAAGTGGCGGGAAAAAAATGCATTAAATATTTTTTAAAAAACTAATAATGGTGGGCTACGGAGCCGGGCCCATAATCACTGATATTGTCCTTTCCATTATTACGGCCCATTTAAACTGTACATCATCTGCTATATATACATTTCACAAAAGAAATGAAGTTTGCGTAGCGATATATTGATGCAGGTTTGCAGATAGCTGATTCTAGGTTCCCAAAAAAAATCGAGTGAAGAACGAAATGGCTCTCAACAAGGCAAAGGAGATTGTTGCTTCAAATCCTGTTGTAGTCTTCAGGTTTTCCCTAATCATTCTCTCTGCTATTTTGCCTCCTTTATTTCTGGTTTACATTTGAAGGAAGGGATTAATTGAATTTGTCTGATGGATCGTCAATTTACAGCAAATCATACTGTCCCTATTGCTCGGACGTTAAGAAATTGCTGATTCAACTTGGCGCCTCCTTTAAAGCTATTGAATTGGACACCGAAAGTTCGTTCTGTCATCTCCTCTTCGCTCTCTTTGTCGAATGAATTTTTTAAATGTCATGTATTCACAAAAGCTAAATTATGTTGTTGATTATCTATGCCTTTATATCGTTACCGATTTCTTCCGCGGGTATGTGTTTGGAAATTCTTCTTAAAAGGAAATTTTATGTGTCTGCACTCATTTGGACTTTGGAGACGTATTGATATTTTCCTGTGTTATATCATCAAGTTAGATGGTAGAAATTGCATCCGGAGTAAGCTTTCACTTTTCCAGAGGAATCTAATAGATTCTTTTACCCATGTTCGGACCACTCTTTTGATTCACCCGATATTTTCATATTTCGGATTACATGGAAAACTTTTCCCCCCCTTTTTTTTTTTTTTATGGCTGCTAATTTCTTTCTTTGCCTAAAGGAGTCTGGATTCATTCGGCTCTTATTATTTCAAAAAAGTTATTGAATAAAAATTATAAATTATTTGACTAATTTATAGACAGAATACCTAAATGTAATTGAAGTATAAATTGGGTGATCTCTTTTCATCCCTGCGTTTGTACATACGCTTGATTTGCTAAGAGTTTGATTACTTTTATGTATTAAAGGTGATGGCGCTGAGCTTCAGTCAGCTCTTCACGAATGGACTGGACAGCGGACTGTGCCTAATGTCTTCGTTGGAGGCAATCATGTTGGTGGTTGTGATGGTAATAACATCTTCTTTTCCGTAAATGCATAGATATAATGGGATTTTGGTCATCTTTCAGTTCTTTGATCCTTCCTTATATAATATAATATATATATATATATATATTCTGATGGGGATTTTTTGCAGCAACAATTGCCATGAACAAGCAAGGCAAGCTTGTTCCTATGCTAACTGAAGCTGGTGCAGTTGCCAAGTCTTCTTCTTGAAAGTACTAAAACTTCTTAGTGGGCGTATATTTATGTGTTCAGTATCTATCATGTTTTCCTTAATGGGCGTATTTGTGTGTTCAGTATCTATCATCTTTTCCTTAATGATTATCTCAGTCCCCGGATAGTTGCTCTTTTTACTCGGTACGCGCTAAAATTATATGCATTTCTCTTTCATTGGATGATCTCTCTTCCACTGCATTTTCCAATGCTGATGAATTATGCTGCTTGACATATTATTTATTTTGAAATGACCAAGTAAATAAAAAAATACACACATGTATATATATATATATATAGTCCTTTCTTGAAAGTCTGATAGAGAGTAAAAAGGAGTTGACTTTTTTTTTAACAAATGTCAAATTAAACTTTGCGAGTCAAAGTTAATTTTATCGTACCTGATTGATAATAACATAAAAATTAAAAGTGGTTTTAGAATCGGGACGACTTTTGCTTCAGAAACTGCGGAAAATTGCAGGCATATGGCAGCTAGATTCCAGGGTTCTTCATGAGATGTATGTTAGTCAACTAGAATGCTATAAGACGGGGGGAGGAAGAACCATTAGAGAGTAGATTTAAAAAACCCAATAACGGTGACAGAACTGAAGAAATTCAACTTACTCTGGAAACATCAATCCAATGGTTAAGAGTATGTAGAGCTTTTCCTGATTCATGTGTTTTGCGAGCCAATGCAACTCCTTGAACAAAGGAACTAACATGGCTGCTAACCAACAACGCTGCAGCTGCATTTAGGATCTGAAAATCCAAGAAATGTTACTACTAACAGTATACGCACTCCAGCATCAAGCTTCAAGCATACAGTGTCCAGATGAAAATTAATTTACCAGTGCATCTGCTATCGGTCCTCCATAACCAGATAGTACTCGTTTGAGGACAGTAGCGTTATAGCTGGGGCTCCCACCTTGCAGATCTTGTAGAGTGCAGCGGGAAATGCCAAAATCCACTGCAGAAAGAAATTGAAGGCCTGATGAGCCTGACAAAATAATATAAAGCCTTTTTAAACATGCAAATCTCAAATTAGTTCTTCTTACACGGATCTAAGGAGAATTTCTGAATCTGTTCTGGTGTAACATCTAGTACCACTCCGGGTCCTGTAAAGTTAGATACAAGGCAAGAAGGCATTCAAGATTCGTGTGGAAAAAAAAAAGAAGACAGACACCTAAGAAACTCACCAAGAGGACTCATTACATCTAGGCCTGCAGAGTGAACCACTAGTGCCCTTTTCATCCCATATCTTTGGAGTGCTTTTGCCATCTTATGGACCTATTCAATTCAAGTGAAACAAACCAGTAAACATGAGACTGAAGTGTGAGGACAATGTTATAGGAAAGTGATTTCAGAAGCTTACCACATCTTCTCTGCAGACACCCACAACAGCAAAAGCTATTTGTGCCGGATTCATCATTGGCCCCAAGATATTGAAAACAGTCATTACTCCAAGCTTTTTCCTCACGAGTGTAACAATATCCGTTGCTGGATGATAGTTTGGGGACAACATAAAACCAATTCCCACTTCTTCCACGCATTTTTTAACTCCCTATTTTCACAAAAAGAAAACTATCCTGACGATCAAAATATTCACCTCTTGAATCTTTCAAATGATCTTATAGAAGAAAAAGAGGGCATGAATTCAAATGTTTCATAGTGAGTTTAACCATAGAAATTACATTTTGAGTTCAACCCGATCTTTCTAGGGACCATAAGGATCAAAGCATTCTTCATTTCGACAAAAGAAGATTAATAATAGTTTTTCCCTTGGATTGCGCATCAAACAAATATCATAATTCTACATATCGTGACGTTAAAAACATTAAAATTAACCAGCAGAAGGCCATCCCAGAACTGAAAAAGCTACTTGAGTTGAGTTAGGTTCAATCATATGCTAAACTAACCTCAGGGTTCAAGTCCGTGGCAACGCCCAATGCTTTTAGAACATCAGCATTTCCACAGGTACAGGAACTTGATCGATTGCCTTGCTGCAAAAAGCTGTACTGTCAAACTTTGGGTTCTTTTCCCCCCCTCAAAATTTAATATATGCCATAAATAAATAAATAAATAGCTTGTAAATGTAAAGAGGGACAGACTTTAGCAACTCGAGCACCACAAGCAGCAGCAAGAATGGCAGCCCCTGTCGAGATGTCCACCGTATTAAGCCCGTCTCCTTCCATTCCAACTATATCCACGGCATTCTCTAAACCCTCCACCTTCTTACAATATTCCATCATGGCCCTTGCTAATCCTGCTATCTGCAGAAATTTAATACCCAAATGTGAAAAAAAAAAAAAAAATTCGAAACTCCTTCGTATCATATAACAGATCTAATATGATGAGAGAAAAAAACAAAAACAAAAACAAAGAACCTACTTCTTCAGAGGTTTCGCCTTTGGTTCTCATTAGGACAAGAAAGGAACTGATTAAAGCTTCACTTCCCGTGCTCAGCAAGAAGTTAAGCGAGGCTTCAGCTTCCTCTTCAGTCAAATCATTTCGCGCCAACAGACGCTCTAACAACTGAACAGAAAATCGGTAAATTAATCCAGGAAATGAAAAATTGTCGGTTAAGATTTTCCAGCTCATACTGTTGTGGAAAATTAAGAAATTGTAATACCTGTTCGGAGGATAAAACTGGAAACTGCAATTGCCTTGAAGAGCGAGAGTAGCGAGGCAAGTGAAGAGAAACGGCTAGAGATTCTGATCGGCCCGGAATTGGAGCTGGCATTGCCTGCAGATTCCGAATAACAGAATTTCGACAATGATTCCAGTTGTAAGAGGAGAAAATACGGGGAGAAACTAAACCTCCATTGATATTGAGTGCAAGCACACCCATGGTGCCTAAAGCATGAGCATAAATGCTACAAAGGCCGCCTACACACACACACACACACACACACACATATATATATATATATATATATATATATATAATACCACCTATAAGTGGTTTTGCAATGCTAAAAGGAGAAATGTGATGTAGGAGTCCTGGTTTTTCAGACGAATGAGAAAGTATAAGATCGGAAATGGGTAGCTAGAAAATTATTGTGGCTAATTATGGTCCCATAGCTGCTCCGCCAGAAATGACGTTGCCATAAATGCAGTTCTTGTGATTCATTGACACTAAGGCAACTGGAATAAAAAAAAAAGAAAAAGAACTAGGCCTATTATAGTAATAGTATTAATTATTATTCAACAACTCTTTCCATTTTGATTGTTCTTAAATTTCCTTATATTTTTAATTAATGTGATGTAGGAGTCCTGGTTTTTCAGATGAATGAGAAAGTATAAGATCGGAAATGGGTAGCTAGAAATTTATTGTGGCTAATTATGGTCCCATAGCTGCTCCGGCAGAAATGACGTTGCCATAAATGCAGTTCTTGTGATTCATTGGCACTAAGGCAACTGGAATTAAAAAAAAAAAAAAAAAAAAATTATGCCTATTATAGTAATAGTATTAATTATTGTTCAACAACTCTTTCCATTTTGATTGTTCTTAAATTTCCTTAAATTTTTATATTGTTCTTAAGCTAATTATTTTATAGATATTTTAATAGTTTTATCAAAAAAAAAAATTAATAGTTAAATATTAATGTCGACGTACATTTTTAATGAATAAGAACTGCGTATCGTATTCATGAAAAAGAAACATCTAATTTTTGTTTGAGAAACTGTACGAAGTATGACCTGTGGAAACGATACATATAATATATAATTTTTTTTCCCCTTTTCCCTTTGGAGTAGGGTTAAGCAGAGATGGGCTTGTAACAACAGCAGTATCCTCATTGTTGCGGTTCCTTTGATCGTTTTTTCTCGAAGCAAACCTTCTCTCCGCAATGGGATTAGGATTGTATTCATGCTTGGGAAAAAAATGAAATGTTACAGAACAAGAGCTAAAGGCATGAAGGAGTTGATGAACCTGACTGAGATTGAGGGAACCATCTTGACAACAAGGGTTGTTTCAATTTCATTATCAGTGCAAAAATAGCATAACAAGGAAAATGTAAAACTCCCACCACCAAGTACCTGTAAACGTAGTATAACAAGTTATAAGAGAAAAAAATCACTTTTAACAAATAAATATGTGCGAGCTGAACTAACATATTCCTTATTTATTTTCACTGTTGAAAGGGTGAGCGAGGGATGCATGTTTTTTTCCCAAGAAGACATAGGAGTAGGCACCCTTCAAAACATGGCATGCATATATTAACCTCATGAGTTTTCAATAAATATTATTCTGCTACAGATGTCTAGAAACCTTATAATTACACAAGCATCAATCATAAATAATAAGAAGCAGAAGCTTTGGCAATGGAAATGCAGAACACAAGACAACGATGATATTACTGTAAATACAAGAACAGTTTGGATGATGCTGTGAGGATGCAATAGGAGTCATAGTAATTTCATTACGGCAGATTTTGCTTTGTATTATTATTGAAAATGATTGTATAGATATTCAAAAAGACTTACCACAACGGTGCATACTTTTCTGACAAGTCAAGAAATGGGTATGGCCACCTGAAAGAAAATTAGATCAGGTACAAATGAAAATCAGAAGAAAGTGAACAAGGACTGATGAATACAACTTACCAAGTTTGTACACATGCATGGACAATCCAGTGAAAGATGACATAAATACCCGTCCATAATATGAAATAAGCAATCCGGAACCACGGGAACAGCTGAATTGGGGTTAAACATATTTAAGGGCAATGAATGAAAAAACATTTACAGAATCTTCGAAAAGCAGAAGCAATTAACCGAGATTTTATTCAGTAGGGGGAAAAGACAACTAACCAAGGAATTTAGAGCTCCCTCGCCAAGGAGCAGAACAACATTAAGGGAATGAGAAACAACTGTTAGCTGGCAAAGGAGAAGCACAAAAATCCAATTTTAAGTAAAGAATAAATATAGATTTAGCATATGTGAGTCAGTATACATCAATCCCATGCACTAAAAGGAGCTATATAAGAAATTGAAGAACGAAAAGAATTTAAAAAGTAATTTACAAATTGAGATTAAAAAAATAAATGTCATCTGCCTTTCTATTACACATTAGTTGACCATTTTTAATGAATATCATAGATAATATTAGCAGTCGTGTTAGAGAGAATCTAAATATATGTCATGCCAAAGAGATGCTCTACTCAAGGGAACAAATTAGTTCTCCAAGACTTCATATTATCATTTATCATACTCGTTTTGAATCAACAAAAGCCTTAGACAAAGTAAATGCTATGCCACAGCATATTAAAAGCCAATTTCAATGGTATCTGAAAGAAAATTAAAAGGAACTGCACAAACAATGCAGAATCACAAAGTAGACATCAAAAGCATATCTAGCATGTGAGTTGACAAACAAGCGATGTCTACAATGGTAACTAACACAAGTAAATTGATGAAAATCCAGAAAGCAAAGTTAGAAAGGACTTACAAAACTCATCTCATAATTTTTTATGGAAAGAAATGGGAAAATCACACACCAGTAAATGGTATCTGTAAGCATTACCGCTCCAGCAGTCATCTGCTTATGGAAGAAAGGAATTATCAAAAAAGCAGCAAGAGATACAATACTTGACTATAATATATAGTATTAGTAGTTAGCTTAGTACTCAGAAAGATAAATAGGTTAAGTTTGCACAAGATTAGTATGTTTGCAGAAACAGAAAACATAGACCGAGTCCAAAAATACTAGAACAACTAGCCACTCGCTATCCTCTTTCTCCTATTACACCAGAATGATTATCTGCAATGATCACATACCTGGAAGACAATTTCATATAAATAACTCAATGTGCCAGCAAATCGTGAAATACTAGATTTCTCTCTATAACTCAAGTCTTTTATTCTTTTGCCATTTGCCACGTTTTCAGAAGCTAGTGGCAAATATATCCCCCTCTCTGCATCCACTTCCAAAATAGTGCTAATATGATTACCTTTTTTGATATTGTAATAACATCCATAGATGGAGAGCAAAGATCCAACCTGCAAGAAGACTTGAGAATAAGAGGTATACTAAAATATTGTTACTACCAAAAAGACTACGTTGCAAGTCTAATCAAATTATATATAAAAAAAAAAATTGTGTAAGCAGGAACCACATGTATTTAGAGTATATAAATACTCACAGAGAGGGAGGGTTATAAAATCACAATAGAAGCCTTAAATGGGAAAGAACTGCATACCGCAAAGTAGACAGTAATCAATGTGAAAGTCCACCTGAATAAAAGCAAAAGATGTCATAGAATCCTGTAGTTAGAGAGAGTGAAAAGCATTTCTCGTGGTTTATCCTAACTGTAAATACTATTAGTTTAGGAAGAAGTTGCTCAAAATATGTACATAAATACCATTATTCTTGTCCTAACCACATAAGTCATTTAACAGTGTTTTGAAATATCACAAACGTTGCTCTCAAGTAATTGATATTGATGGAATAATAGCAGACCTAAACCACGGCAAAAGAAAAACCAACATAACTTACTGAGTGTAATAGTAAAATATATCAGCACCATGAACAACCACATCAAAGCTGAGGGCAACTGATAATAGGCAGAAAGCTGTCACTCGAAAAATCAACAAAAAAAATGGCGGAATTTCTTTGATACATGGCCTCCAAGCAACTTCATTCCGTAAAATTCCTGGTCTCTCGTCCTCTGTTCCTTCATCACCATCATCAGATTTTGAATAGTTTGGAGTTTCATATTTCCAGATAAGATATGATGATATAAACATTGGAGTCAATACCCATATTGCACAAAGTAAAAACCTCCAATTTAACCAATAACTTAAGCTCGTAGTATCATCAAAGCTTGTAGTGTCATCCGTCACCAGCAGCTGCATTCTGTTCCTACAACACGACGACTTTTACTTCAGCTCAATATAAATAATCACAATTATTTCCGATGTACGGGTACCAGAACAAATGACCTAATAACAAATACAACCACGGCATCTTCCAATTGCATCAAAAACATTAGATTCAAACACAAATCTGTTCTATAACAAAGCTTAAGCATCTGCACATCGATGAACTACAACAAAGTCTACGCATTACAGTACTCTTTTGACAAGTAAAAGATATTTTCAACCAAATTTAGAAAAATTTACTCCTTCACCAACCATTTGACTACAATAAAATAATAAAAATAACTAGAAAATGGTGGAGACGGATGCAGGAAAAAGAACTGACGAGAAAAACATCGAAGTAGTAGCGGAGGATAGTTTCTTCTCTATGCAATATACTCTTTCAACATAGAAAAAAAAAGTATATAAGATGAGGCCAAAACAACGGTAATGTTCTCCACGGAAGACGGATCCTTATCGGAAAGGACGCAGGATTGAGACGGTGGATAGAAGGCGCCGATGAATAATATAAATATTAGTTTTTCCTTTTTCCAATGAATATATATATTAATAATTATCTGATCATTAAACACGTTGTTTCGGTTAATGATAAACTGAGTTTGGTTTTTGGTTTCAAAAAAAACAAAACACGTTGTTTCGGTTGATTTCAGTCTTTGGACCCAATTATCTTTCAGTAGAAAGGCCCAGTTCGTTGTTTCGGTTGATTTTAAGTTTTTTTTTTTTTGTGATCCGACAATTGTACATTTTTTTTTATGTAAGGAATTTTCCTTTTTTTTAAAAAAAAGAAAAAAAGAAAAAGGGAAAATGGAAAAGAAAAACTGAAAGTGTCCATTATCAAATTAAAATTTGCTCTGTTTTAGGATTTATTGGGCCCTTTCGTTTTTTGATAAGTACTCTCGAGTATTATTATTTATCCAAAATAAATAAAATCCTCTAAATATAATAATTTTATATTATTTCCTTTGCCTATTTGTGGCCCTTGCGATTCTCCCTGATTTCTCCGGGCCCAAATAATACCCAAACCCGGGTTCAAGATTCCGATCCGTAGCTTTGCGTACCACACGTTTTGTTTCTCCCAACTCTACTGATAACTATTACAAATTCGCGCCACACACACCCATTACAAACGGAGCCAACTCACATTTCCTTTTTCTTAAATTAAATTTGGTGATTAAATAATTATATATAATTTTATATATGTGTTTTAAAATAATAAAATAATTATATATATATATATATATATATATATATATATATAATTGTCAATTGAGAAATATTTGATAAGTTTTTAATTTTTTGATGATTGAATGGTACACATTAATACTAATAAATTATTTTGAGTAAACACGTGTGCTTCATACATTTTTGAGCAGCCAAAATAATTTTTTTGCATCCATCCAATGCCATAGAAGGGAACCGCTTCAGCTTCCTTCTGGAGTTCTGTGGAGTGAAATGGTGAGCCCTGTTTCGACTCTGTCTCCTTCCTTAAAGTTTCTCAACCCTTTGAAATGGAATCCCATGACTCCTGCTTCCAACTGTTATTCCTGCTACTACTCACTCAAACCTCTCTACGATTGCAACTTCCCAAGACCTCCTCCTGCTCTGGTTTTCGTCTCCGCTTTAAGCTTCAATAGAGGAAGTAGAAAACATGTTTATTATTTATCCGGCGACGGAAAAGAAGTTTCCGACTTCAGAGTCAAGGCAGCAGCAGCAGACGCTCCGGGAGGTGCAGATGACTCTGAAAAGTCAAAGGACTTGGTCAGGACGTTGCAGCTCGGGTCGATGTTCGTAATCTGGTATTTGCTGAACATATACTTCAACATTTACAACAAACAGGTTTCTTTTTGTTTCCCCTTTTACTCTTTGCATTAGTTAGTTTGTTAGGTATTCATTCAATGTGTTCTTCCAAGGTTTCTATGTATGGCTGGCTCTGTAATAATACTACTCGAGGAAATGTGCGATTATGGCGAATTGAATTGTCAATAAATTAGTGACGCTTTCTATTAAATTTAATTTTTGATGTGATGTCAATTAAATGTACGTAAGAAATTGACTAGTTCAGATTAACAGCTTGTCTACATCTTTTTTAATTACTTCTACAGGTTCTAAAGGTTTTTCCTTTTCCAGCAACAGTTACGGCGTTTCAGTTTGGTTGTGGAACTGTAGTAATACTCTTAATGTGGGGATTGAATCTCCATAAAAGACCTAAGATTACCAGATCTCAGGTAATTTATTATTGTTTCTGTAATTAAATTGTTTGATGATTTAATTCAAAAGGTTTATGAGTTGCTCTTTGTGATATGATAATAATTGCTGATATATTCAGGCTTTTGATATCATTAATGTATACTGCTTTCAGTTTGGAGCAATTCTTCTGCTTGCTTTTGGGCACACTATTGGGAATGTTCTAACAAACGTTAGTCTTGGAAAAGTTGCTGTATCATTTACTCATACAATCAAAGCAATGGAACCATTCTTCACGGTTGTTATTGCTGCCTTCTTACTCGGAGAGGTATGGTTCACAACTTGTTTCACAGGGGATGCTTGTTTACTGATTATTAATGGCTTATATACCCAATGCAAATTACCTTTAAGATTCAACCAAACTGCATCTAAAAGCTGACTGATTTAGTGATATAGGATCTTAACATATTGTCTATTGTTCCTAATCCTATGTGTGAATTTATCAAACTTTCTTGGTAAAGAAGAACTGCAGTTCAGTTCAGTGTGATCATTGTGGGATTTTTGGTTTTTAAAGTCTGATAATACATTTGTTTTGGTTATTCTTTGAACACAGAAACCTTCTCTGTGGGTAGTTGCTTCTTTGGCGCCTATTGTTGGGGGAGTGGCATTGGCATCATTCACTGAGGCCTCTTTTAATTGGTATGAGAAAGTTGAGACTTGAAAGGATTCATGTTTACTTGTACATGCGAGTTTGAATTTAACTTCTTTCTGTGTCAAATATGTTGCACAAAAGGATTGGCTTCGGGAGTGCAATGGCTTCTAACCTGACCAATCAATCACGTAACGTCTTCAGCAAAATGATCATGAATAAGGACGAGGTATATAATCCCAACCACATTTTTGTATTTGAAGTATCTTTCTTATTTACATTTGATTATACACATACCAGCACAAGTTTGCCATTACATGTGTTTTTCAGAATTCAGTTGCCAATAATAGTCTATAATGGCCTTGTTTTTCGTTTCATCTTTTCTGCAAATACTAATTCTTCTAGTGTCTGTAAATGATTAATGTTGAACAGGAAACATTGGACAACATCAATCTCTTCTCTGTTATGACTCTCACTTCATTTATAATGCTGGTGCCTACTGCCATTTTTTTGGAAGGTTTCAAGCTTAGTCCCTCTTACCTTCAGTATGCTGTGAGTAGTGGGTTGCTTTAAGTAGCATTGGTCATCTTAAAAAAATTGCTGTCTTTTTGCTTCAGTTTCTTTAATCCAAAAATCCTTTTTTTTTTTTGTTTTTTTAATTCTTGATTCAGGCAAGTCAGGGGGTTAATATTAAAGAATTATGCATCAGAGGTCTCCTTTCTGGTTTCTGCTTCCACTCTTACCAACAGGTAGGCAGGCTATCTGTTTTCCTTACATATCTATTAAATTACACTTACCATCAATGGAATGTTAGTGATATTTTAGCCTCTACTCCATTTTTCCTGGCGATCTTGAGGTCCCTGAATTTCAAGAAATTAAATTATTAAGTCTTATTTTATTTGGGGCACACTGTATGGACAGGTTTCCTACAGTATTCTCCACAAGGTGTCACCAGTAACCCACTCGGTTGGAAACAGTTTAAAGCGAGTAGTAGTTATTGTGTCCTCAATCATCTTCTTCCAAACGCCTGTTTCGACCATTAACGCCCTTGGTAAAACTTAAATTTACTTTATTTTATTATTAACAGAACCCTTTTATATAGTTTTTTTTTTTTAAACTAAATTTTTTCTTTTCCGCTGCTGGAAAGAGAATATTTATGGCAGGGTAAATCTTTATTTATTTATTTATTTATTGACTGATTTCAGGAACTGCCATGGCTCTTGCTGGAGTTTTCCTGTATTCAAAGGCAAAAAGGATGAAATCAACCCCAAAAACTGCATGATGTATATATATATATATATATTATATTCGAACCCACATATGCATTTCTATATCTTATAAATCATTAAAAATAAAGATAAAAAATCTAACTATATATATATATATATATATATATATGTCAAGAGAGAGAAAAGACAGGTAAAGTCCCAAAAAACAATCCCAACATATATATATATATATATATATATATATAGGTCTCTATGAGCACAGTAATTTAAGTCCAACATTAATCTCAAGTAAAGAACAATAAAATCTGAGAGTTCAAAAATCTAAGTAATTTAAAATTTAAAATTCCTGAGAGAGCATTTCCAAGAAATCCATTTCCTTCCTTGCATCAAAATCATGAAGAGGTGGATCCATCGGCGGCGCATCGTCAGCAGTAGTACCAGTAGTAGCAGTAGCCGGTAGTTCATCATGATTCAAAAGCATAGAGAAGAAACCATTTCCTCCATGATTATGATCAGGAAACATACCTAACCAACCACCACCAGCACCACCACCAGCAGAAGAAGAAGAAGAGTAGTTCCATCCATGTCCATATCCATATCCATGATCATGGCCATCATGGAAGTACTCTTCAATATGATGATGATGATGATGTGGAGGAGGAGGAGGAAGAACAACAGCTGATGATGATGATGGTGATGAGTTAATGATCAAGTGTGAATGTGAACTCTCATGTTCATCAAGGATGGGATCTGAGAAGAAGTAATTTCCTTCTTGTTCGTCGTCGTCGTCGTCGTCGTCATCATCATCAGTAGTAGTAGTATTAGTGGGAGTAGTAGCAGTAGCAGTGATTTCTGAAGAAGAAGAGATCATCATCAAGTTGTGAATGTAGGTTTGCAAGAGATTACTACCGCTGTACTTCACACCTTTTTTATTATTAGAAGAAGAGGAGGAGGAGCGGGGTAAAATAGACTTTCTCCTCTTGGTTGCATTCCAATGGTTCTTGATCGTATTTTCACTTCTTCCAGGTAACCTTTTTGCGATTTCTGCCCATCTGTTTCCTACTTCTCTGTGTGCTTCTATCAGAATCTTATCTTCTTCTTCAGACCATTTCCCTTTCTGCACAAACACAAATATATATATATATATATACATATATATTCCTTACTTACAAACCCTACATAACATTCCTATAAACTCAACACAAAAAAAATATATATATATATATATATTTAAATGCTTTAATTCATCTGGATATTCGTATACTCATGATCAACAGATGAAAAACAGTGTTAATATCAAAGAAATCACAAATTGTGCACAAATCATTGAAAAATAATACACTGTAGATATATCCTATAATCACAATAGTTGTGAAAATATAAAATATTTTATTTTCAAGTTTATGTTCATGAAAAATTCTCACTTTTATTTTCAATTTGTTTTTGTTTTTCTTTCATGGTAGGTCTTTCAGCTTTGTTTTCCTCTCACTACTTTTTTCCCCCCTCGATCATCATCATATATATATATATATATATATATATATATATATATATATATAAAACGAAAATAATAATAATAACAATAATGTGAGAGAGAAAAATAAAATGAGAACTAAAAATATTTCTTACCAATTTTTTAAAAATGAATAATGTTATGGATTATATGTATATAAATTATCTAGGAACAAAATCAGGTAAAATTTATTAACCAACCAAAAAGAGAAGTAAATTATGATGAATAGGGGAAAAATCGAGAATTTCCAAATGTATAAAAAGGCAATTGAAATTATACACATTTAAATAACAAATCTTTTTAGGCAATTATTTCTAGCAAAGTAACACATGGAAAAAGAAAAAAGGGGAAATTGTAGAAATACCTTAATGTTTGGCTTTAGGTGGTTGTGCCATCTTTCTCGACATTGTTTTCCCACCCTGCCCGGTAACATCGCAGCCATGTAAGACCAATTCTTTTCTCCATGCACATCCACCAAAGTTAGCAATAATCTGCCCCCCCATTTACATTTTTATTTTTTTTGGATTAATAGAATTAATATAAAATTTACCAAAAAAAAATTAAAGGGGGGAAAGGGGCAAAAACATTATTAAAAAAAAGGAAAAAAAAAAAAAAAAAAAAGAACGGGGGTACCTATCTTCATTAGGCGTCCATTGGCCTTTGATTTGGCCTTTGATGGTGTTGAGATCTGTCGAAGAATTTTTACCTCCTTTTGTTTGTGATTTTTTCTTACTACTATTCATGGAGGGTGGTGGTGGTGGTGATTGGTAGCCGTTAGTTGCAAAAAATGGAATTTCCCCTAAGAGATTGAATGTCACAGGTTTACCTAATTGGTAATTAGAAGAATTGGATGGCAATGGAGAAAATTCACTTTGTAGCAAATTTGGGGAAGAAGTTTGATGAAGTAGAAATAGATTATCAATAGAGGATTGATTATGATCTTTTGATGCAAATGCTAATCTCGCTGATTCATTTTGAATTCTATTCTCGTAACAATTTTGTTGTGTTTGAAAAGGATCAAATGGATCATAAAATGTAGAAGGAACTATAAAAGGAGAAGAGGAGAAGGAGGAAGTGGAGGATTCATCCATCAACAATTTACCATTCTTAATAACAAAGTTTTTGTGCAAAGCTTGAGGAGAAGAAGAAGAAGAAGAACCCGGAATAAAGTTGGTATGAAAAAGCTTCTGAAATGGAGCAAAATTCCCTCTATTATTTCTATCGAACTCCATTGCTTAAATTCACAAAAAGGAGAAAAACAAACACAAAAAGAGATAACTTTTTACCCTAACAACAGGAAGGATAGCGACGAGAGGGGGAAGCAAGCAAGAGAGCCTCCTCTCTCTCCCTCTCTCTAAAGGTCAAGAACAAGCAAGTAGCTATAGTGTATGTGCTTATTTGTTAAAATATTTTATTTTTATTATTATATATAAATTAATGCGTTTATATATTTTATAAAACAGTATCAATGTTAATTGAATCAAGGGTCAAGAATAATAGTTGAAAGATGACGATTAAAGTCCAAGCTAAGATTGTTTTCCTCAAGAAAAAGAAAGAAATGGGGAAGAAAAAAAATTAAAATTTATTGACAATCTTAAATTATTATTTTTTTTATTTTTTTGAATAAGAAAATAACACGTGTACGAAATGAGATGAGATATGATATTTTAAAATCAAACAAAATAATAATAATAATGATAAATAATAGTTGGAGTCACAATTTGCATCACTCCAGTAGCAAACTCTAAGTAGTCACGTTAATAATGCATTTAGGCCTCGAATATTATCCTATCCAACTCAACACAAAACTCTCTTCTAAGAAGTGAAAAGTGGATCTGGGTCCACTTGGTCTTGTGGACCAGATTTCTCCTTGTTTGACCTTCTGGTCTTATTAATTAATTAAGATTTTTCTTTTTAAAAAAGGCATAGGGTACTTAATAAACCAATTAACATTCCTTGAGTTGATTTATTGGGAGGAAAGATTTGACATACTCAATATCTTCAAAATTTAAAACTATATAAAACAATTAAGTTATACTCTTAAAGCAAAAATATCTCTACCATTTAGTTATATTTTGAGTGCAAAATGAATATATTTTTATTATTAAACGGGTAAGAAATATTAACTTTTGTTACACATCTTTTATCACAGTATCTTACTTGTTTCTGTTTTATTTCCTTGCAGGGTCCCTACTCCCTAAAGGAACAAAAGGTCATCATTCCCATACGAATTCATTTTTGTAGCAACGTGCACTTAGCAATATATATATATATATATATATATATATATATTATTTTTAATTTTATTTATAAAAAACTTTTAAAAATAATAAAAATCTAAGTGTAACTTGTTGATTTATTATAATAATAATAATAAAAAAAAGAATGATATTAATAATTTAATTAAAAAGTTCTTTTAGGATTGGATCACTGAATAAATGTCTGATGTGACCGGACGGAAATATTGTTTAAAAATATTAGGGGTAGAAAATCAAAATCAGTTGCACCCACTATCGCTACAAAATTGCCTACATTGATAGATTCTTAGTACTTAACTCCACTCTATTCCTCCACTTAAAAGGAAACGTATTTAAAAACATCAATGAATCAGTGTAAGGAAAGAAACAAGCTCCAGAGCAGCTATGGTCTTCTTCACACTGCTCTCTGTAACTATGAAGGCAATTAGTATACATATACATGATTACACAAAAACGAGAGTATAATATATAGTCTTACAATGGCTGCAGTTTCACTGCTCTCAAAACCTGTGAACTATGTGAAATAGAAGAGAGACACTTCTACCAAAATGCAGCCCCTCACATATAATGGTAATGATTCCGGTTACTTCTTCACAAGAAAAAATAATGCTACAAATAAGTGCAGCATAACAAAAGGATTAGAAGTTAGGAGAGCGGACCCAACTTTAAAAGTCAATAGACTAAACACACCTCATGAGTTTGCTAAGCATTTTAAGATTAGCAGTTGCACCATCGACCTTCATCCGGAGGTAGTATTTATGCCTTCTTCTGCTTGAATCATTCCTTCTTCTTCCTCTCCAAACTGTGACTTTGAGTTAACCCCTACATCATCCAATGAACCTGCTGCCCTCTCTTTTTGACCACCCTGTTCCGGAGACCTTGAACTCCAGGAGCCATTCAAAGTTGAGGCATTCTGACTTAAAGATGGTGGAGAGGAGCCAACATGTTGCATCATGGATTCATGGAAACTACGCCCTGTAGGGCTGCGACTGCGGCCTCTGTTCCTGTTGTCACTCAAACCAGAACCCCAGTTGGGGCTCCTACTACGACTTCTACTGCGGCTTCTACTGCGGCTATGCTTCTCACCAGCTCGTGTCATAGTTTCATGAAAGCTCTGATGCTGGTAGCTTCCAGGAGCATCAGCCTCATGTGAGCTACGACCATACCTGTCACTGAAAAAGGAAAAAGCATATTAAACCAAACCCAAGTGAAAGAGAGATCATCAAATAATCTAATCCATAATTCAAAAAAGAGACCTTGATACACACCTGTCATGAGAGTCCCGGTCATTACCACGACCATATCCTCGGTCTGAGTATGAGGCACTCCAGCTGCCTCTTCCCCCATCTCTACCACCATAATTGGAATCATAACGTCCCCCACGACCACCATCTCGTCCACCAGGACCAGATCCCCACTGACGCCTTGATCTCCCCATTCCAGCTCCACGTGAAGCCAAATCACGAATTTCAATAGGGACACGCTGATTTGCTCCTTCCAAAACTTTCACCAGATCACAAGCATGCCTTGCATCCTGGTCACCAATGAATGTGTAAGCTAATCCAGAAGCACCTGCTCTTCCTGTCCTTCCTATTCTGTGAACATAGTCCTCAATTCCAGTTGGAAAATCATAGTTTATCACCACTCTGTAAGAAACAAACCATCATAAGAAGAAATCTAATAACAATGTATGCAAATACAAAAAGAAAAATAAAATAAAATAAATTAAATTACACTTGTGTCATCAGCTCAACCACAAGACAGCATTTTACATGGCACAAACAGCAATTACACACAAATTTCTCTTTTCTTCTTCCATTTGAGAGTCAGAGAGAATATAGTAGAAATTGTAATCAATTAAAAAAGCCACAAAAGCAACTAATGAAATGGTGATATGTTTAAAGATAAATATTTGATGGTACTTAAATGAATTAAAAATCACCACAATTTTCAACCTGATGTCCTTTATATCCAGGCCACGTGCAGCAACATCAGTAGCTACAAGAACTGGGGACCTCCCATTTCGAAACTGGTTCAAGACAAAATCCCTCTCACTTTGGCATTTGTCCCCATGAATAGCAGCAGCTCCAAACTGACGAGTTAAGTTGCGTGCAAGCTGATCACACATCTTTTTTGTTGAGCAAAAGATGATTATCTTTGATCCTGGTTCCTGAGATCTTATAATCTGTTCAAGTCGTCTATGCTTCTCCATTGGCTGCAAAAGTTCAATATGCTGCAAGCAACAAATAAGATAAATTAATGAACATGACTAACAGTTGCTGTTTGTATTAAACATCAACTGAGAAATCAGTAGAAGGAGAAAATTAGTGCAGTAATTCAACTACAAATACTCAAACTCAAAAAGCTCCACAAAGATGCAAGCACAACAAGACAAGAAAGAATAAGAAGACACCTCACATTGGTGATGCATAGTAAATCAAGAACAGTACCTGTGTAATAGACTTGTTAGCAACAAGTTCATCCACATTCCCAATGTTAACCTGAACAGGATTAATTAGAAGATCAGCAGCAATTTTGCGAACCTCCTTTGGCCACGTAGCAGTATACATCAAGGTCTGCCGACGGGTAGGCACCTCCTTCACAATTTTTCTTATCTGAGGCTCGAAACCCATGTCAAGCATGCGATCTGCCTCATCTAGCACCAAGTATGACACTTGATCAAGGCTAATCCTTCTCATCTCCAAGATGTCATTCAAACGACCGGGAGTGGCTACAACAATATCTGTACCCCTGTCCAATTCCTTTAGTTGAGGGCCTTTGGGAGCACCTCCGTACAAACACTAAAACCAAAACAAACACAAGAATAGCTGCATAAATATTCCATGGGGGGGTTGGGGTTGAAGAACTAAGGTATAATTTTGACAAATATATAGGGAAACCATCATACCGTGCAAGATATTCTTGATGATTTTCCAAATTTTTTGGCTTCATCTTGTATCTGTGTTGCTAACTCCCTAGTCGGAGACAAAACCAGAACACTTGGACCTAATTGAGGATTGTTCCGCAGGCGCTTCAGATGAATGAATCCAGGTATCAAATAGCCTAATGTCTTCCCTGAGCCCGTCTTTGCAATTGCCACTATATCACGTCCTTGAAGAGCAATGGGCCATGATTGTGCCTGTATAGGAGTAGGGGCGGAGAATCCAGCAAGTTGAACCTGGAAAAACATCAGAAGCTCCTATAAATATAAAGACTCAATATTCTGATTGGTTCAATTTTGAATTAATTGAGCAGCCAATACAAGAAGAATCATCATCCCCCAAACATAGGAGGAAGCCCCTTCTCTTCAGACCAAGTGGCAGACTGAATCATCGTCAACAACAGCCAGGCCACGATCTTGGATGATTCGGAAAGCCCTTCACAAACATTGGTCCATGGAATAAGGGCACTCCAAACACATATGCAAGCACCCAACAGAGGGTACACAGCGTACGACATTTAGCTCCTCCCTGGAGCAAATATCGCACCTGCGACAAAAGTAGAAATAGAAAAGTTGATCATGAATCCTGGAGTTCAATGAAGGACCTCCAGTAACCACAAAACTTTGCATAAGAAGAAGTAGAACAAAATGACACACAAGTGTTTGGGCTACGAAACATTACAATAACATATAAACATACCTCCCGCACAATCTCAGCTGGAAAAACACCAGAATCGAAAGACATCAAAGGTGGGGGAACATTTTCTCCCTGGTTAATCAAATAGAAACGGTCAAGTTGTTTGTAACCAAATACAAATAACTTTAAAAGAAATAAGCAACCAAATATGCAAGAGATTACAGATATATTGTCATATGGAAGATAACAAGTGACCCTCTCCAAGAAAATAAGAAGACATTGGACAAGAACACTTTTGGTCACAGAATTCATTGAGAGAATCCAATGAACATATATAATCAGTAGTTCCCACTTTAAGCATTAGCCTATGATACAAATAAATCAGTTCACGTGCAGAAATGGGGGGTAGGTGGGGAAGACCTTTAAAATGTCATAGAAATATTACCATGATAAATCAATCACCAGAGACTAGGGTAATTAAAATTAATGTCAGTACAGGAAAAGATTCTCGCAGAAAAAGGCCCAAACAACATGCAAGTAACAGAACCAATCTACTCCACACTACTTAACCAAGCACGAACCAATACAACTAGAACCTAGGATCTACCAAGCCTCACCAAAAACTGGATACAACCTTGCGTAACAAAGATATCTTTAAGCGTTTCTTCTATTGGTAGTATAAACATCCACAGGAATTGCCACTAACATTTTCATTATTAAATAAAACAGAGAAAAAGCAGATTAAGATTAGATTCTCACAGTAACAGAAATTTCATGACGGCGACGGTAAGACTCAGGTGATAGACCAGTTCCATCAACAATTGTTGCATTTGAAATGTCACGAGAATGATCAGATACATTTCGTGCAGCCTGAAGCAAAGATAGTGAAGCAATTTGGTTGAGTAAAACAAAAAAAAAAAAAAAAAATTCATAGAGAGAGAGCAAGCAAGTGAATCCAAGTATGAACACAATGCACAATAGTGGTAAGATAGAACCAGAAACTATAGAAAAGGACATCTACTAATGGGACAAAGGGGTTCACTATTCGTTTTCTTTTTAAAAAAAAAAAAAAATATGGTAAACAAATTTATTTATAAAATGTAGCATTTTGGTTTTTGGGTAATTCAACTGGGTTTAATCAAAAATTCAGTTTGGCTTGGTTCTGCATTTCCTAAAAATTGTCAAAACAAAAATTTTAACCAATACCCAAGCGACAGCTCCTACTTCTACCCTAAATCTCGAAAACTGAAAGAATAACCATGCAAAGACAAAGGAAGAGGTTGACAAACAGGTAGAGACAATCTTGCAATCATAGCAAGTCATAACTAACAATGAAATTCATGTAATACCATGAGAAATAAAGTTAAAAGACCTGGTAACTTCCAGTTCCAGAAGAAAGCTTTCCTGCAGTAGCAATCTCCCTCCTGTTGTATCTGTCATTGTCATCTTTTGAGCCACTCTCAAAAAATTGTCCTTGTGAAGATTTCTCAACGTGAACTGATGAACTCAGAGATTTCTGCACTATATTGGGTCCAGCAAACAATGACGAAACGGGCCTCTCATACTGAGTGACATTGGTCTCCGGATTCCAGAAATAAAGATATCCAGTTTTCCCATCAACTAGGCCTCTCCAAGGTTTGGGGAGGGTAGGGTCCTCTGGAGCATAACGCACACTTGTAGCAGTAGCTGTAGCCACCATCTCAAAAGCTGATGCCAATTATTCTAGTGAAGCAGGAAGCGGCAATTAACAGGAATTCACCATCAGCATCAAAAGATATAGAAGTATATATATTAATAGTTGATAGAATTAAAAAAATATCAACTACTTAGAGGATGATTTGAAGAGGCGCATATAGATAGATATAGTCTCTAAACGGACATATAAAACTCGGAAAAAAAACATGATGCTCACATGAAGGACCTTAACATAGTCTAAAAAATAAAAGAAAACTATTAATATTAGGGAAAATAAATCTTGTAGAAACGAAGACGCGCATGGCATGTTTCATGGGGTGATGATCTTTTACAAGCAAAGGAGACTCAGAAAATAATATTATCATCGTATGTTGTCTAAAAATGTATCATTCTAATACTTCCGTCCTCGTACATATTACAAAAAAAAAAAAAAAGCACCAAATATCAGACGTCCAAAAACCTATCTAAATGAGAGAGCGAAACCGCAGAATTTCCATGTCGGAAATTGAGCTAAAACTTTCATGATCCGAAATCCTAGAAAATATTAAATTGAAAACTACAATACAGATCTAGAAGATATTAAGAAACCGAAGAGAAAAAAAAAACGTGGAACGTTTCTAGGGCTTACCTAAAGACGACAATTACGGAGAGGCTTCGAAGACCAATGCGACGGAATCGGCTACGAGTTATCCACTTTTCCGGCGTACCTTTTTTCTCTCTCTCTAACAGAGAGCAATTTTAGGAGATACCGTTGTGGTAGCGAAACAACGAGAGAGAGATGAACCACCACGCTTCTGAGAAAAGAAGCGCTGATTTGAAAGAGGAAAGGGTTAGTGGGAAAACAAGATTGATATTTAAAGCCAACCCAACCCAACCCAAGCATTAAACCCAAGTTAGTCCATAAGGTTACCACCACAACAATGCCTAATTTTGTACAACTGGCAAGCCCGCAACTAAAGAGTCGTGGCGGGCGTCTCCGTCTTCTCTTTAATTTTTTATAAAAGTAGAGATTCTGTTGCACAGCTGAACTTTGCTGCAAGTATTCTGTTGCACAGGACTGAAGGAATTCTATTTTTTAATCACATGTGACGGAAATTAAATGTAATATTTCATCTACAAATCAAAGATATAAAGAAATGCCAAATGTGTATGGAGAATGAAGAGTTAGACACAAACGAGCAATTATGAGAAAATCAATTACAACACATATTTCCAATGATGTTATACATTCATCTGATAAGAGTAACAAGTCTGGGAGAAAACCCTACCACGAATAATATAAGTACAACAAGAATTATACATTCTGATTGTTTTGTTAAACTAGAGAACCAAGCATGGCATACAAGAAGTCAATTCCGCTGTACACATGCTACAACATAACTCCAATATGGTTGGTCTACGACCCAAGGAAAGGACATTGCTTCCTTGCATGGTCCGGAATCAGTTTAGCAAGTAATTCCAGAGATGCTCCTTTTAGCTCTACATGGATAACAGAAAGATCATCAAAAGAAACGAAGAAGGGGGAGAAGTGCGCTCTTTTCATTCATATATATATATATAAGAAAATAAGACGTGGAGATGAAAGAAAAAGTAAAAATGACGGTAGTTACGTACCTTGAGGCTTGAAGTTGAAAAGAGGAGGCAATGGGCGTCCATTTGGAAGGCGAGTATTAGGGTCACGAAGTTCATCAAAAAATGGGTGGACACAGGCCTCCAACTATAAGCAACAAATATAAACCATCAATGGATTATTTCATTCAAGATAGAAAAACTTGCTAAATTTCAAATAATTTCCCCTATCCTTAATCTGGAGAAGATGTTTAGGACTGGTATTATTACATTAGGATTCCATAGATTGAATAACTGGAATGGTACTCTTGTTTAATTAGAGGACACCAACATGTCCCCCACCATATACGTGTTTCCCAATAATTCCCAAGTTGATGTTCTGATACCCAGTGCAACTTGACATAATAATTCAGTCACACTTGCTAATAAGATGTGTCAAAACAAGTAGTCAAAGATATGTCATTCAGGCCAGATTTCTTGTGTATTGCATTTACTTACAGCATTGCATCTCAAATTGGGTGAGTATTGAAGAAGTCTAGACACCAGATCTACAGCTTCAGGAGGCATCCGCTTGTGAAAAATCTGTAGAGACAAACACAATGAAAATGATAACTTTGTAATGATAACTTTAGATAAAGATATGATCAATAGGTGTATAGAAAACAAATGAACATGTGTTACTTAAGTAATAGGGTGCTTACTTTGTGCCATGGGTGAGCTTTGATTTGTGGGAACTTAAACTCTGTGTAATTGGGATTCATACACTTGATTTCCTCGCGGGTAGGGGTCCCTAGTACCTAGACAAAGAAGCACATATAATCAGATTATATCGTCATTTGATAGAGGTACTGCTAAACCATCATCCCCTCAGTATTACCTTAATAATTTCCACAAGCTGATCAACTCCACTCTCACCGGGGAAAAGAGGCTACCGAATTTGATATTCCAACAAAAAAAATCAAATGCAAGAAGAAACTCATCAATTTCCATAACATCGGTTTGTTTTGAAGTAAATAATAAAAAATAAGAGTTTCTGAAACCTGTCCAAGCAGCAATTCAGCAAGAACACAACCCACAGACCATATGTCAATTGCTGATGTATATTCAGTAGCTCCAAATATGAGTTCTGGAGCACGATAGTATCGAGAACAAATGTACGAGATATTTGGCTCGCCTTTGACCTGTCAGAAACAAGTACAGCACGAAATAGTAAATAAGGAACTTATGGTTCCCCAACTCCTCATTTGAGGGGCAAAAAACAGAAAAGGATATAGAATAATGGGTTACCAGAACTTTTGCACTTCCAAAATCACAGAGTTTGACCTGATGGGTGTGAGGATTGACCTGAAAGAACAGATCCTCATATGTTAAACGTCTGAAAGTAAAACACGAATAAATACTCAAGCATTAAAGACAAACCAGCAAATTTTGAGGCTTGATGTCCCTGTGGCAAACTCCTATGCCATGTATATATGCCAAAGCTCTGAATATCTGTGACAAACAGCTTTAGTTTAAGCCTCAGCAGTATGCTAGACCATAAATGTTTACTTGAAAAATAATTATCTTAATACAATTTTTGAATGATGCCAATAAAAATGTATTCAGACAATATAGATTATGTGTATAGGTGGTGCTTGTATTTGGGATATGAGAAAATAAGAAATTTTGATTTATTGGGTAAAATGGATTTTTAACTTTCTCATGTGACAATGAAAGACAAGACAAGGGTCCACCCAGAAGAATACAAAATGGCATCATATATCATCTTAACCACATGAAAGAATTTCAAATATAAATAAATTGCAGACCTGATATGTATACAGCTTTACATAAATCATGGGCATGCGTTGGTTTGCTTTGCTGTAGTGTCTTGCCACACGATAGACAGTCTCTGGCACATACTCAAGAACTAAATTAAGGTAAAGCTCATCCTTCTCTGTCGTTGAAAAGAAGCAATGCTTGAGTGATACAACATTTGGATGATCAAGAAGGCGCATTGTCTGCAATTCACGATTTTTGTATCTCTTGTCCTGCAAAACCTTTTTTATTGCAACTGTTTCTCCCGTTTCAAGGCACTTGGCCTGCAAGTAAAATTAATGAGTTCAAAATCAGTTCTAGGAGAACCAAATTAAGTGCATTCATGATAAAACATCCTATCTCCAAAAGCCTTGAAAGAGAAAATACTGCTATAGTAGATCTACAACAGTCCTTCCAAACCCGGAGCAGAAAAGGCCAGATGAAAAACCAATGTTTTTTGATACATAATTAGATGGTTACCAAAACTTGCATGTCGTAAAAGCATACCATAGTCTACTTAAACCTGATTAAGAAAATTTATCAACATTCAGGAAATGAGTATAGTACATAGAAGATTACCTGAAATACAATTCCAAAAGAACCTTGTCCAACAATGCGTTCTGCCATATAACTAATGGTCTGAGTACAACACCAAAGCAAAAGTAAAGATATAGAAAACAAATAAAAAGAAGCAGAATAAAAAACAAGAGTGAAGAGCATAAAGTAGTGATTAAGGATAATTCGGGGAAAGAAGAAAATCTATAGCTTAGCCCAAACTAGAGTGGTATAGACAAAATTATAAATGACAGTCTAGCATAACATGAAAACTCATGCAAACATCAAACAGGACAAAAACTATTTTCAACTGGGAGACCAACTAGTAAAACTAAAACTGAATGATAAGTTTTCATCTGTTTGCCAATAACCTGTATTAACTTGATACTACCACTTCATAATAAGTGGAATAGTTTTATGGAACAAGAAACAGTATGATGCTGCTACTTACATTAATTCTTCTAATCTCGAATGATAAAGGGGGGAACTTTTACAAAATTCTATTACACAATTGGTTTTATTCCTGAATAATTATAGTAATTGCCACCACTGATTTGGTAACAAAGTGAATGAGTAGTTGTGGAACCAGACAGAAATAATGTAGCCATTTTTACCTGCTTAGGTTGGCCATTTTTACCACCAATAGTTGTAACAATAATGTGGCCAGTTTCAGTTCCATTTCCATCCACCATTGCAGCTTCCATTTCCTTCGACAAGAACCAGACAGAAATAAGCATTCCTTCAAAAATCTATGCAAATTAATACCACTTTCCAAAGGAAATGTTGATTTTACCTTTTCTACCTTTTCATCTTTGATTTTCATTTCATTGATTTCTTCTGGAAGTTTGTCAACAAGCATAGCATCTGCCCTTGGTTTCCCAACCGATGAGGGCACCATGCCACCAGAGGCCATACCAAGAAACAACAATAGACAATATATAACTAAAAGTCTAACACACGCAATCAGGATTCTTTGGCAGCAACTTCAAATATTTGATCAAAACACCACCACTGATTAATCAAACAGATGTTCACCTCCAAAAGTTTGTTCTGCCACCTCTAAAAGCAGAACTTTAACTCAACTTAGTTCCATATTGTAAAGAAATCATAAGCCACGCTTCAGACACGTCTATATGTGCAAATACTTATTACCTACACATTGAATAACATCATCCATCAATCAAACAGAATGGAGAATATTAATTTAAGAAAAGACTAGAAAGCAAGAGATAGAGCCCCAACCAAGTAATTATATCAATTAAGAAATAAACTATCTATTAGTCATTAAATCCTTCCTTGGAACCGGTTAATCCAACCCTTGAGCACACATGAATATCAATTTTTTTTCCTGTGAACAATACGACTTCAAATGGAAGAAAATAGCCAAGGAATTTTATTTTTTTTTTTTTAAAATGTCACGAAATCCAAGAAGAACAACACATTTTCGCAAGTAGTCCGTACAATTATTCGACAGTAGTTCTATTTCTAAGAAAATAAATTGAAGCAACTATGAGAACTTTAACTAGTAACAGCAGAACCCAATCGACAATACTATTACAATATTACCTAACATTTCTACAGTACATAATTTTTCTAGCCTTTTTACTTCACAAGGCACGAGTAAAGAAAACAATGGTAGACTTGATCAAGAACAGAGGAAGACTATAAGGAGTCACTTCCCTTTCTGCTCATACAGTATAGAAGACTATAAGGGCTCTATCAAGATCTCTGAATATACAAGCAGACATTTCTGATCAAATATATTATATCAAAAAAATAAAAATTAAAAAGACATTACCTTTAGCTGTGAATCTCTATCCTCTCACATTTTGCAATAAAAAACCAGTGCTTGTGATTCAAATAGCTTAACAAACTCTGATTACACTGTAATCAAACCCTAGACCAGATCTTCCACGACGGAGGAAAAGGGTAAAGTGAAATTTGTTGAGTGAATGAGGCTTACAAGTTTCAAGAACTTCCCAACAAAGTTTTGACTATCCAAGACAGACACACAAACTCTCTCTCTTCGGATGCTCTGAGATTCTGATTTGGCAGAGCGGACCCCAACGATTTTATCAATTTCGTTTAGGGAGAGGTTCTAAGTTCGGTCAAGGTGTTTGACGATAAAACGTGTCAACTTTCGGTTGGGGCTTGAGTCTCCACTTGTTTCCAAATTTTTCCCTACTTTTTTATTTATTTTAAAAATATAATACGAATGTATTTATTGTGCCGTTCTAGTGCATTAAATAATTGAATTCTTTTATTTTAATTTTAGTGGTAAAATATAAATAAATGATAAATACAATCAATTTTTTCTCATCATAATGAATACAAATTATAATAATCTTTTTTTAAAAAATCAAAAGAAATAATATATTTCTAATGATAAGATAACTACGATTCAAAATAATAAGGCATAGATGGATGGATATGTAACGAAATATATTTCAAAGATAATACTTAAATTTTATTTTTTAATAATAAAAAAATTTACTTTTCAAATTTCCATTATTTAGTTAGATAGGTCAACTTCTTTCAAAGTTATCTATACCTATGGCTACGAGACATTAGAAATACTCAAGTTTAAGGTAAATAATAATAATAATTTGTCAAAATATATTTTTTAAAAGAATATTTATTAAATTTTTTTTTTAACACCCCTATTGATTAATAGTTACTAATTGTAAATTAATTGAATGACATTGGAAAATACACATTGTAAATATATTATTTTAATAAATCTTAAAATTTATTATATTAGATTATTAACAAATTAGTCAATTAAATAGTTTATCTACATAATTAATTTTTAATTTTATAATAATTTAGACATAATTTCATTGAAATAAATTTAATAAATTTTAACCATGAAAAATAATTTATTACTTATAACTTATAAAAATTAGGAATTTAAAATATATATATACAGTACATAACATATAAAAACTTTTTACATATTAATTTTGTACTCTTTAAATTTTATTTTATAAATCTATAATCATAGTTATTGTCCTCATTTATTTTTAGTTTTTGCTTTGTTGGGCCTTCTTCTTCTTCTTTATTTTTTTTTTAAATCAAACGTTGGGCCTTCTTTACTATAAATTATTTTAGGTAATAATTTATTAATTTTTAAAATATAATTTTTTTTCTAGCATTTTCATGTAATTTTATTTAGAATTTGAAGAATAAATTATATTCTAAAATATAAAATTATTATTACAAAATTTTAAAATTCACTATTTTCTTCTGAACAAAATATTCACTGCTTAAGTACATAAAAATATAACTCAATGTGAAATAATAAATAAATAAAAAATAATAATTTTGAACAACTTCCAATATCAACACTCAAAGTTATTATTATCATTTAATTATTTTAATGTTAGATTCAAGTTGAGAAAAAGTCACAGTTATCATCTGATGGGCCTTTAAATATCGAACAGAAGCGTAGAAGCCCGTCCTCCTGAAATCCGCAGTATTCTCTCTCTGCGGTAGGAATTTCTTCACTGCGAAGCATTAGACAGGTAATTCTTCCCTGTTCTCGTTATTTTGGTGTCTTGGTTTCTCCATCATCTCTTTATCGTGGTTGTATACTATCATAACTTTTTACTCTAGATCTCTGTACGTCTGCACTAGATCTGTTGATCATCGATTTGCATTTGTTCTTGCATCGGATTGTCTATAACAGTATATATATGTCTGCATCTATAATCTTGTAAAAATAAAATAAAAGAAAATTAGAATCTTGATCATTTTAATCCTTCGATCTTGCATTGTTCGGCGGAATTGACTGTTCTCGTGGACAGAATTTGATGCAGCTGATGATTATGATCGATCTCTGATAGATCTGTTATTATTATTATTATCTTTTCCCCACACATTTGAATTTAAGGTTTGTTTTGTCTGGCATTTTAGGTGAATTTTAATTTTCACACAGTAGGTCATTTGGTTGATCTTGGATTTATATATTGATTGATATACCTAATCAAGGTTTTCATTTTGGATTGGACATATTTTATTGGATTTTGTAAAATTCTTACGCTAGTTTACTTGATCGTATAGGACAATCGTGAAATCCAGAATGCTTAGATCATGACTGGCTAGTTGTCTGCTTATACTGCTGCTCTTATTTTGAAATCCTTGCATGTCCTTCATATCTGCAATCTTTCTGATTAAATTGTTGATTCAGTCAGTTTCCGTTTTTCAGTGTTGAGTGGCTGATAACAGAGGCAAAGCAGAGATGGGACTGACATTCACGAAGCTGTTCAGCAGGCTCTTCGCCAAGAAAGAAATGCGGATTCTGATGGTAGGTCTTGATGCAGCTGGTAAGACTACCATCTTGTACAAGCTGAAGCTTGGAGAAATTGTTACCACTATTCCCACTATAGGTGAGTCATTTTAGCAAATTCGGGTTTTGTTTTCGCAGATGAACTTTAACTTTGCATTTCTCCACCGAGTCATTATGGTTGTTCTAAGCTTTTTCGGGAAAATAAGAAAGGGTAGGTTCTTAGCTTCAAATGTTCATTTGTTTATCTGTCATCTTGTTGGGATTTGTTTGTTGCAGGATTCAATGTCGAGACAGTAGAGTATAAGAATATTAGCTTCACCGTCTGGGATGTGGGTGGTCAGGACAAGGTACTGTGTCCATATTCTTGTTCAATTTCACTCAAGTTAACATTTATTTTGATGTCAATATCTTTGTTTCAGATCTTTTGCAATAATGAGTTACTCTTAACTTTTACTCTTCAAATTTCTAATGGATTTATGATTTTTCTATGCAATCTATTGATCAGTTTAATGAATAGTTGCACCTTAGGTTATTTTAGTTCTTGTCCCTTGCCTCTTTTTCTTAGCTCCACTCTTTATTTCTGGCACTCAATTTTATTTCTTTTGTCTACTTCTGAGCAAAGCCAGTAAAGTTAGAACTGTGAAAGATGGTCTTGAACATAGAAGAGTTAAATAATTTGATGGTTTCCAGGTGAGCACTTGGAAATATTATACATTTTTTTGAGATTAACAGGATAGGAATACATGACTGGATGGGACTTTACCTGCTCATGTGGTGATTGTTTTCTTTCTTTTGTTCCTTATGCACAACTAAAGCACAAATTCACTATTCTTCATATATGAGGAGAGAAGGTGGTGGACTTGCATTGATCCCTGATCAGATTAGCATTATTGCATTAGATAGGTTACCACTGTATTCCCAGGTTTCCCTGATTTCTGTTTACCAGCATTTGGATTTGAAAGTGAATTCATGATAGATGACACTATTGTCTATGCTCCATTTTTCTTCTGAAAACTCGCTGTTGAATGTCATAAAATACATACAATTGACCTAGCTGAATCTGCATAGATTGTGTTGAATAACCTGAGTGACTCTAGAGTCCTTGTTGGAAGTGCTTGATGGTAAAGACAAGGGAGATACAGAAATAATCTCTCTTTATACATGTACCAATACATGCAAATGCCATGCTAGATGCATTCTATATGCATGCTTGTATATATTTGGTGTTTAATCAAGTTTCTTCTTAACATAGATTCGTCCATTGTGGAGGCACTACTTCCAAAACACTCAGGGCCTAATCTTTGTGGTGGACAGCAATGACAGGGATCGTGTTGTTGAAGCAAGGGATGAACTCCATCGGATGTTGAATGAGGTCCGTGACTTCATTTACTTTATTTGTTTTTATAATTTTACACTTGTTAGTTTTGATATTGGATTTCAAATATTGTGCATATTGATGTTGTGAACTCATTTCTTATTTTCTAATGTATATTGTACTTGCATCTCAAAAAAAGTTCTGCTAGCCAACACCAGCCCCTGACTTGGCTTAAAATATAGGAAACATTTACGAGGAAGGGGAGCAATGAAGAGAATATAGAGCTCTCTGTTTGGTTATCATCTATGAAAATAATTGGCAGGCATTATTTCTCGCTGGGATGAGAAGATATATGAAATGATATCAGTTGATTATAATTCAGATACTTTTGTATGATGTAATTAATTTAGCTGACTATGTAACTGCCTCTATATCTGTCCTTTGATTGGTAGTTTTAAGCAAGTGGCACAATACTCCACTCATTTACTTTATCTAGATTTTCATGTATAAATGGACTAAATTTTAATATTAAAGCTAGAATTAGGATTAAATGGACTTTCTACATATTCACTGAGGAGGTTGCTATGCATTCTGTAGTAGGTGCTTTACTGGTTTGGTCACTTTGCCATTTGGTTTTAGTATTTGATGTATTTGTTAGGGTTGCTTTTCTTTTTGGACTTGTACTCTTCTTACCATCTTGCCATAAACTGCTTCTCACCTTACATCCATGCTATGTAGGATTTGGATTTCAACTACCTTTTGACGGCTGAATTCTTTTTAAATTTCATTTTGTTTAAATATACAATTTTTATTTAAATATTTATTGTTAGCTTTTACATAGTTAATATTTGTTTTGGATTTTTTATTTTTTATTTACTTCTTTTCAGGATGAGCTGAGAGATGCTGTCTTGCTCGTATTTGCTAACAAGCAAGATCTGCCCAATGCAATGAATGCTGCAGAAATTACTGACAAACTTGGTCTCCATTCTCTCCGTCAGCGCCATTGGTAAGTATTAGGAGTTTGATCTTAGTATTTTACATACGTGTGCCTTGGCTTTTCTCATTTTTACAATATCGTTGTGCATAGGTCGATGAGATGCATATTTTTTAGTTGTTAATAATTTCTAATAAAAGGGAATATGATATATATATTTCTAATGAGACTGCATTGGAGATGCCAAGGGATATTGACATCCTAAAGACAACCTTAAAATTTAGTTGAGCTATAATACATTTTTTTTTTTTTTTACTTCTAGTTTTCCTAAAATTATATTTTTCTCAGATGGGCCTCTAAAGGGGGTGCGGGACAGTGGGTTGATGAAGGAATACAAAGTTTACATGAACCTTTCTATATGAGATGTCTGTCATTAAATGAAATAAAAGCTTTTGAATTTTCCAGAGTTGTTTTTCAAACACCTGCCATCTGGACTGAGACTTCTGTGTTTCAACAAACAATTTCAGTTGTTTGTGAATATATTGTATTTGAAATAATTTCTAGTACCAGATCTGGTGGTTGATGATCGACTTGTATCTTGAAGTAAAGAAGCTCCATGGCTGAACACCTTTTTCTTTTGCTGTCCATGCTATTACCTATTTTCAGTGCTTTACAACATGTGGAATTTATACAACACCATTTCACATTGATATTTAAATTCCAAAGTGATTGTTTATTGTGGGGTGCACCTGGAGGAGAATTAAGACACGTCTAAATGTCAATTAACTATCGTAGCTTATCATTATTCAGTGCATACAACTTATTTAATGCGCTGATATTCTGTTTCAGGTATATACAGAGCACCTGTGCGACATCTGGGGAGGGCCTGTACGAAGGGTTGGATTGGCTTTCCAGCAATATTGCTAACAAGGCAAGTGCATGCTGTTGATTAATTTGGGTGATAATAATAAGTTTGACTATTTTATGTTTCAACATCTGATTGACTGTGAGTGTTTATTTATTCCTTTTCTCCCCATAATTATTCTCATTGCTCATCATATGCAGGCATGATGCGGTGAAGGAATCTCTTAGTGATGGGAATTTTTGGGGGTTCTTGATTTAGATATTTCCCTTATATATGAGTGGTGATTCCTAGATATCTTAGTATATTATTATTATTATTATTATGGTTCTTTTGGAAAAGTGATGTAGCAGTAAGTTTATTTTGAAGTGCTTTTTTTGTGGGGTTTGATGTATTTCTCGTTAAGTTGATCTTTTCTAATATAGCCATCGATACTCTTTGATGGAATGAAATTGGACGCATTTGGGATTTTGATTCCTACTCATTCGTAAGCATTGCCCCTTTCCACCATTCAACTGCGGGCAATTATTATAAATTCTCTAGCCGTTGGGAAATATTTTGAATATTTGAAAGGGGGTAATGATGGTTTTATTCGATATCATTATACAAATATAGTTTCCTGATTTCTTTTACCCAAAGAATTAGATTGATTCAGTATAATCTAAAAGTTACATGCAATTAATTTTTTTAGGAACTATATATATATATATATATTATATATATATATATATATATATATATATATATATATATAAAATACTTAAAAAAAACTTTTAAAACACCAAGAGTAAAATTCCACTTTTATATTGTTCAAGGTAAACTAATAAAAACATGTACACTACAAAGCGAATTTTCTGACGGGACTCTAATCCAATTTATCAATATATAGAGAAAGAAATAAATCCGACTCACTTTGGCTAACTAAAAAGAAAAAGGAAAAAGAAAAGATGTGGATGTCATTTACATAAATTGTGGCACAAAATATCTGGGAGAGTTCTGAAAGCTGGAAATTCCAGTTGTCAAATTATTTATTTATTTATTAGAACTCTGAAATTTTAAATCACGACCTATCGGCTTAAAATCTTGATGATTATTTTATTATTATATATATATATATATATATATATATATATTTGTCTTCTTTAAAAAATTATATTATTATTATAACTCTGAGTGAAAACAAAATACGGAGAAAACGAAGTAGTTAAATAAATAAACCATTGTCACGTCTTTTCCAAAATATTTCCATTGAATTAAAAAAAAAAAAAAGGAAAAAAAGAAAAAAGAAAAAGGAAAAAATTTTCCGTTTATAGAAAGTAGAAAAGGGAAGGTCTTCACTGGCTTTTCCATTTTGGAAGTGAATGATTAATTAAAATCTAATAGTTCAAATAGTAGAAGTGTAGTCTTAGTCGACAACAGTGCATGTGATAATCACTTGGTTTATAATCCTTTTTATGTGAGTTAGTCACTTCATTATCTCTTTCTCGGATTTATATAATTAATTAATATTAGTAATTATTATTTAGAAAAAGAAAAAAAAACAAAATCATCTAGAAGTTTTACCAATTGTATCTGAAAAGAACGTATTTCAACTACTAATAATCTTACCAGCTCTATCTGAAAAGAACGTATCTCAACTACTAATAATCTTACCAGCTGTATCTGAAAAGAACGTATCTCAACTACTACTGAACAATCTTATTTATTACTTTGAAAAGTCATTGGATAGATGACTAATAACCTATGTAATTTAATTAAAAATAAAATTAAATTAAAAAAGAGGGTTAATAATTTATATTAATTAAGAAAAGAAAAAAAGTATGATTAAAAGCATTACTAATTAAGAAAGGTGAGACGAGATTAGCGAGACAGGAATTAATTGAAGTACGTGAGGATTTTGATAGCCACAAGTTGTGAGTTGATAATGCTACTTTTGAAGACAAGTCTTAGTCACCGAACCCTTCATAAACATTCTTGAAGGGCCCCCCTCCCCCTCGATCGTTAGGAATTCGTCTAATTCTCTTTAATAATAATTTTATTATTATTTTAATTTAATCGTATCCATCTACTATTTAATATTTAATAATATATAAATAATATTTATGTCTTCATATTAATTATTGAAAGCATTTTAATATATATATATATTTTTTCTTTTATTGCAGATTTTGTGTGGATAAGAAATGTCTACACCTAACTCTAACTCTAACACCACTTTGAAAATGACAACTAAATTAACCACGGAAAAAACAGAAGTTTTCATTTGCCTAACTCAACTTAATTAATTTAAATGAAAAAGTCAATCGAGTTTAGACTTTAATTATATAAATTTGAGTTTAAAAAAGGAAAAAAGAAGATAAATAAATTAATTGTAGTAGATGATTTAATCAACATCATGATGATGATCATAGGGTACATTACATAAGAGTTGCATTTTGTACTTTGAAATTAAAATGTCATAATCATGGATGATGATGATGATGATTAGGGTTCTTTCATAATTGTGGGAGTAGACTTGTACCCACGGATCTACTTCAAGTATGATTATAGTGACATAGATTTTAGTAATTTAGCTAAACCATGACTTTGAAAAAACACAACTTGCATTATAATAATTCACAATCCTTTTATACTATTTAATTTATTTTAAATTAAAAATTGTTAAATTTTGAATTTCAATATAATTTAATGTAAATTTTAAGTAATTTATTAAGATATATATATAAAAGTCAATAAAATTGTGAGTAATAATTTTATTTATGAGTTCAATACTTTAAATTTAAAAAAAAAATGAAAAAATATATATAAATATAATTTACTAGTATAAGGAAAGCAAGAGAAAAAAGAATGTTGCCTTATTTCTCTCTTTTTTATTCTTTATTTTAATTTGATGCCCAATTTAATTGTAAAAAAAAGAAAAAGAAGAAAAAGTTTTAAAGAAAATTATCCAAAATTAGCTTATATTACATTAGTTTTGCATTGTACATTTCAATGTGTATATTTCTTTGAGTTAAATAGAATGATGCTAATTTTGTTGATTCATTGAAATAATATATATATTACTAGTTAAAATACAAATAAAAAATTCAAATTTACTTAATAATAATAAATTTCCTAATCGAAAAATATATTCACAATAATTCTTACAATTATAAATATATATATATATATATATATATATATATATATATATATTTTATATGAGTTTTAGAGAGTGATTATTTTTTTTAAAAAAATATTTTTAAAATTTTAGGTGTATTTTATATCTCGAATTTATGATCAATCAAAATCATGAATGATATTGATTGTTAATATAATAAAATAAAAAATTACATTTAACAGAAAAAAAAAGATATTTTCTTCTAATCATAATTATCAACAACCCTCTTTCCCCATCACTTGCCAAAATTAATTGCTTAAACTGTGGTCCGTGGATAGAGCGGCGGCCGGATATGTACGCAATTAACTAATTAACTGATAGCTTCTTCAACCAAATAACGACGTCGTTCTTTTTTATCAAAGATATTTCTCACATCATTAATTAATTATCAACAACAACAACAACAACCCCCTTTCTTTCCTTATCACTTGCCAAATTGCTTAAACTCTGCTTTCGCCAATTAACTAATTAACTGATTAATTTCTTTAACCAAATATAACGACGCCGTTTTCCTTTTTCCTTTTTTTTTTTTTTTTTAAATTTTTTCTATATGATTTGAACTTGTCATTGTTGATTACTGTTCTTCATAGTTCCTGTAATAGTGAGTAAGTCAAGATTTTACGTAAGAATATGTGTCTTGTTTAATCATATTGATATTTTGACTATATATATATATATATATATATATATATATATATATAGCCCTCTTTCTCTCTCTCTCTCACGCACACGCATGACTATGTGTACTTTCTCTCAGCTCTTGGATTCATGCATGGAGCTATAATAAATAATAATGAATTTATCCGATTCAATGAACTTTATAATATATTCCCGACTCCTACTATTTTATAGTCTTGAAATAACTATAGAAAAAAGGAGGAGAAATATGAAAGGAAAAAAAGTAGGCTGTTTGGCTTTTGACTCATGACCATGCATTGTCAACATTTAACTTCCATTTATTTATATATATATATATATATATATATATATATATATATATATATATATATATATATATATAAAAGAAAAAGAAATCGTCCAATGTATGTATTGGATAACTTGTTATCCAAGATTTACTTAAAATTGATGACGAAAAGAGATTCAATCAAATTTTGAAACAGAAAATTAATTGATCTCATGTGTACGTGCATGCAGGAACTAGGTCATTTGCCCTAAGCATTTAAGTTTTCTTAAACTTGTGGGATTTCTTGATCTGGAAACATATGGTGGTTTACTGAGTAAACAATGAAGGAAAAGAGAGTACTTTCAACAAATTTGTAGATATTAAATGTATATATACTTATAAAGAGAAAGCTTGCAAGTTCTTATAATTTATAAACTTTATTTACTTTTTTTTTTATTTTAAAAAAGACGTCGTTAGAAGAAAACTTTGCTGGAAATGAACAAAATTATGACAATCTTTTAAAATTTTGGTCTTCATATTCATCACTTGGATCCATCGGGTATTTATCTTTTTTTTGCTTTGTCGTCCCAACCAAAAACGACAGGGTCAACCAAACTTGTTGACGTCAGATTCCTTAATTCTTCTCTCAATATATATATATATATATATCAATTTATCAAAATTTATCGGTAATAATTTTACTTGTGATACCACTAAAAATAAAATACAAGAAAAAAAAATTCAGATGGACGATCACAATCTGTCTGATGGTTTTTTGGATTAATATGGATACTATGTATAGTTAGCATCAGCATGCATGTAAGTGTTCCATTTATTTTATGAAACCTTTGATATTGTACTAGTATATTATATATATATATATATATATATTATATTACTGTCACGTGAGATCCAAACGCTCGATTTATCTTCTTTCTTTTCTTTTTCTTTTTTTCCAAAATTTTTTATTTTAATTATTTTATTTTACATGAGCTAATAATCCTTTTTTATTTATAATAATAAAATAATTTTTTTTTTTCATTTTAAAAAAACAGTTAAGAGTGCAAAATAAATTTTCTTTAAAAAAAAATCGAAATTTAGAGATATAAGTCTAAAAAAAAAATTTACGTCAAGCGCATAGACATAATATTGACGGAAGGGTTAAAAATTAAAAAAATTTAAATAATATATATATTTTTAATGTGATTATTTTATTAGTTGGTATTTGATGACCAATATAGTGATGACATTTGGGAGATTCCTGACCAAGAGAAATATAAATATATGAATATGTGGATATGAGTATATATTCCAATTTTACATAAATTTTCTGGAAAAAATAAAAAAGGAAGTAGTAATGAAGAGAGAAAGCATGCATATATATGGCTCAGCAATGCCACTCGAGTGTGTATATATGTATCATGCCCATCTTCTCATTTTCTACACATAATTAATTAATTAATATATATATATATATATTTTATGAATGGAATAATATTAATGAGAGAGTTAAAGAGAGAAGTTAGGTTAAAAGATCTTCTTTTGTAAGGATGATTAGAATGCTTAATTTCCGCTACAAGAAATTATGTTAAAGAACCTCTATAAATTGTAGTTGGCCTCCATTATCTTCCTACAAAACAAAACCAAAAAGAAAAAGAAATTTTTTTTTTTTAATTTATTTTTTAAAAAATAATAATAATTCAACCGTGCTTCAAAAAAAAATCAAAAAATACCTATCTCCTCCCAAATCCACCACCTCCTGATCTCTTCTCTCTTCTCTTCTTGTAGTCTGAGTAGAGATGGATAAGAAACCATGCAATAATTCTCCAGAAGTTGAAGTAAGGAAAGGGCCATGGACAATGGAAGAAGATCTTATTCTCATCAATTACATTGCTAACCATGGCGAAGGTGTATGGAATTCTCTAGCACGATCTGCCGGTAAGTACCCTTTTTTTAATTTCTCTACCATCAAGTTGATCATCCAACAAAGAAAACCCTAATATATATATATATAACTCTTTTTCTTTCTCCTTGTAGGTCTTAAGCGTACCGGGAAAAGCTGCCGGCTCCGGTGGCTGAACTATCTTCGACCGGATGTAAGGAGGGGAAATATAACACCAGAAGAGCAGCTAATAATCATGGACCTGCATGCCAAATGGGGAAATAGGTGAGTTTATTCTAGGGTTTCCAATGAAAAGGAATAAATTTTTTTTAATAAATAATAATAAAGTGGATGTCTTGATTATTTATTTATTTAATTTTATTATTATTATTTTTTGATGTTGTGGGGGATGAAATATGATATTACATACATAAGAGTTTATGGGATCTGTGATGCAAGGGTTTTTTTTGTGGCTTCTCATACAAAGAGTTAGATTTGGAGAGAGAATTTAAAACATGTTTTTTCTCCTTCTTTTCGTCCAAAAGAATGGGTATCAAATCTATCAGATGCTGATGGCTATTTCTTCATCAAAGCTTCAATTTTACAACGTGCGCTTTTAAATTCTTCGTGGCTACCATTTTCAAGATCACTATACTTTTTTTTTTTTTCCAACTTGATTTTTCAAGTATGATGAAGAAATCATACCAAAACATAAGAGTTTTCTAAATATATACTCTTTTCATCTCTTTTATCCCTCTGTTTTTTTTTGTTTAATATTTTTTTTTCCAAAAATAACATTTTTTAATGATTTCTTCTCAATTAAAAAGGGGTAAAGAAAATTCAAGCCATGATTTCACAACCACCTTTATATTTTTTTTATTTTTTTTATTTTCAAAAGTCTAAAAATCAACTTTATATTACCAATGTTCTTCCTTAATTATTCTTATATTATAATTTCTAATTATAGATGAGCAACTTAATTAGACGAGTTAGACAAAAGAGGAATTTTTTTTTTCTTCTCAAAAATAAGAAAAGGAAAGCGAAAGCAATTAAATTTGTTGGCTTATATATATATACATAATTTTTTTTTTACTCATGTGCGTAAAAAAAATTGTTTTGGAAGAAAAAAAAAATTAAAATGTAATGATAAAGAACTGTTTGGTATTAAATAATTTAGAATAAAAATAAAACACGTTGTTGCAAAGAAAAAAAGAAAAGAAGAAAGGAAATAAAAGTAGTGGGACAGTAGAATTTTCCATTTTAAGGTGAACCCACTTCAATTTCTCCCATGTTAATACTTGCTGTCAACCTTAAAAAAGCTCTCTGGTCTCCTACTGAAGAAGACAGATACCATATTCTTACTTTTCAATCCAAATTTCCTTACTTATCCTTTCTCTTTCTCTCTCATCACCCTGCCTGCTGTATTGTACCCACCTCTAGCTTTTTCCGGTCCCGTCCGGTCGTGTCTGCATATATTTTTTTTAATATTATAATAGTGAAAAAACTAAAGTATAAATTTTGTTTTTTTTTTCTTTAAGAAAAAAATGATTTTGGAAACGTGGGAAGGAAGTTAAGCAAACCTTTTCGGAGCTAAAACCGTTGAATTTCCAATGCATAAAAGAGCCGAGCCGACGACTAGCTAGCTGAAAGACTTATAATAAATATAAATTAAAAAAAAAAAAAAAAAATTTCTTTTGGGGGGTTGGTTGGTGTGTGAAGGGAAGTGAACCAATGGATGGATGGATGATCCGGGAATAGGAAAGACTTAGAGGCTAAGAATCTTAGTACCCAAATCGTTCAACCCTTTTTATAAGCTGAGTTTCCTTTGAATAAAACTTTTTCAACCATAGAACATGGACACCTTAGGTTTTCTTTTCTTTTTTTTTTTATTTTTTTTTTGCCTTCTATTTTTCTTGTGTCGATCCAGCCAGATTCTTCTCACCATTTTTGTGGGCCAGAATGCTTACTTACGTACATATTCATGGATTCTGTATTCCTATATATATATATATATACATATATATTGTATGGCAAAAAATTCACTTTTTCCCCTAAACCTAATCACATGTGATGCATAAGCTTAGATAGTGTAATGTTGGAGAAGGCCAGCCAAAAACCTAACCCTAATTAAAGATTCTTTATCACCAAATTTTATTAGATCCTTCTTACTACTATGTTATAGTTTAGTTCAGATAAGCTATGACTTTTGGATTTAAAAAATATATATTTGTCTAACCATTCTTTTTTTAGCTAATTTTCAAGTTGTTATTTGTTATAAAGTATGTTAATCTAAATTTTAATTAAAATGAAACGAATATTATTAAATAATATTTTGATACGGATGATGATAAGGTGGTCAAAAATTGCAAAACATTTGCCTGGAAGAACAGACAACGAGATAAAGAATTACTGGAGGACAAGAATTCAGAAGCACATAAAACAACCAGAAACATTAACTCCACAAAGCTCTGATCATCATCATCATCATCATCATCATCTTCAACATCAACAAGAAGCAGCGTGTTCGTCGACGACGAGCCAAATTTCGCATGCAGCGGATGCCCTGGAGACTTATTCTCCGCCTTCCTACACAACCAATATGGAGACGTTCACAGTAAATCCTTTCCCCAATAATGAATCAACTGACAACATATGGAACGTCGAGGATCTCTGGACTATGCAATTACTTAATGGCGACTAATTAATTAAATAAATCTCTCTCTCTCTCTCTCTCTCTCTTTCCCTCTCTTTTAATTATTTATAATTTAATTAATTAGCAAGTAATATTATTAATAATAAAAACATACTCCTACTGTATTATATATATACATTAAAGTACGTAGCTTTACTGTGTAGTACATATAGTTCTCCTCTTTTATATATATATATATAGTTATTTCTATATGCTATTCTATATTGTAATAAGCTATTATTATCTTGTAATCTCTCTCTGTCTATACAATTAAAAATGAGAATGTAATATTTACTTTTTTTTAAAAAAAATTTGGGTTTTTTATTAAAAAAATATCCACAAAATTTATTTTTTATTTGGAAAATGTCACAGAAATAGGTGTTTAAATGTGTATGTGGATGTGGATGCATGGAAAAGAATCAGACAACTTCCAAGACATGAATATAAGTGTGAAGACTTGATTCGTATATGGTCACGATCAGAATTAAACAGATACCGAACTGAAGTAACAGAAACCGGACACTTGTAAAGGTAGAGAAACCCTTTTTTGGTAATTTCAATCTTTACTTTACATATATGTCATCTATATTTGTGGTCATATTTTTGCATCTTGCAAGTCGAATGTAAACCTAACTCTTCATGCTTTCTCTCTCTATATAACATATATATATATATATATATATATATATATATATATATATATATATGTATGTAATGTAAAGAACGGCCAAGATGAAAACATTGGGAAAAGCAAATTAAGCTCAATCCCCCAACCCCACTCCAGTAGTATACTCCATGATGAGTAATTGAAATACGAGAGGCTTTTACAGGTGTATATATGTATATATATATATATATATATATATATATATATATAATGGTGGTGGTGATGATGAAAGGAGATAGTATTTAAGAGAGGAGAGACATGGAGTGGTGACCAACCTTACAATTCTTGAACTGTAAAAAGGAATTTTGTTGTGGGCTTTCCTTGTACTAAAGTCATAGGAAAGAAACATGGTTCACTTTTGGCCTCTTCTTTTTATTTTTTATTCGTCACGTTTTTAAAATGTTGAAATTTTTCAACAACAATACCACTCCACGTGAAAGATGAGTAAATTTCACATGGCGGGTCGGCAATGAGTTGCATATGTTAAATGACTATGATAGAATGAGACTACTCCTACTCATCTTCTTTCTTCTTTACTTTTCTTTCTTTCTTTCCTTTTTAAAATTTTTCTTTTCCTTTTTTGTATTTAAAATTTTCATTTCTTGCATAACAATTTATACACATTATAATTTCATATAATTTCATATTGTTCGTTTATAAGATTTATTATTAAATAAAAATTTGAAACTTTTTATTTAATAATATATTTTAAACATATAAACACACATAAAACATATACCAAAACCACTAACAATAATTATCAAAAAATTTTATTTATTTAATATGAATTTTAATAAGTGAGTTAGTATTTATCATAAATTTTACTATAAATTAATGAAATACATGTGTGTTAATTAAAGTTGGTTGACAAACTTACATTAAAATTTACTATTATAGAAACTAATTAAACACTTATAGTAATAAGTATGATTATTAAATCACCTAATAGTATAAAAGTCAACCTAAATTTCTAATCTCCATTCTTATAAATTCTTCTTTTTTTTAAGTATTTAAATTTTTATTAAAATATTAAATTAGCCCATATATTATGAATTACTAGCCATAAATGAGGATATCAAATCAGATGGCAAGAAAGTAATCAAATTAAATTATATGTATATGAGTTGGTAAAAAAATTTCTTGAATTGAAATAAAATTTTTTAGTATAGAATTTATGAAAATATATTTATAATTATAAAATTTTTTAAAATTTATCTGCAATCTATAACTATTTTAAATCTAATTTGTTGAGACAACAAAAGTCATAGTTATAATTTTTTAGTAACGGTTGATATATATATAGGCTGAATAGATGGAAAGTGAAAAATATAAATATATAATGGGCTGAATTTTGGGCCTATTGCCCAATAAACCCATATATGGGCCTATTGTTTGCCTCAATCCTATTATAAATCTTGCATGATACTAAAAGGCAAGAGGCCCAATTTAAAAATTTTAAGCTGGCCCAAGAAATAAAAAAATACGAAAGAAAATATTCTTCCTTCATACAAAATCCAAAAGTTATGCATATAGTATATTTTTTTAACTATATATATATATTTTTTTTACGTCCCAAAAATATATAATTTGTAGATATTTTTCAGTAAATTTAATGAAATAAAAAAAAAAAAAAACGTTTAAAGTGGATAAAAATGAAAAACAAAGACTGGGAAATCAGTGGTGCACAAATCTTCCCTAATCCGCAAAGCACTGGTGAGAAACGTTGCTCGTCACCACCATACCCCGTCCCGTTCTCCAATGCATAACATATCTCTGGACAAATGTCAATATCTCATTGGCGATTCCTTTCCACAGGCCCTACCACACCCTTCACTCCAAAGCAAATCACCGTCAGAATCCTCTCAGTTCGTACACGTATATATTCTATCTCATAAATTTTGTAAGAGAATAAATATATAAATAAATAAATACATAATAAAAAAAATAGAGATATCATACTTTTATAGTAAAAATTTTAAAATATATGTTTACTTAAATGAATAATTATTAATTATGGACTATGATTATTATTACTTTTAAAATTTAAGGCTAACTTCTAAAATTACTATTACATATAATTATGAATTAAATGTTATATATTTTCTAGTAGTTTTTCTAGTAGATGATTATTATTTTTTAAATATTAATAATTAAAAGATAAGATACAAAATTTTAGAAAACACACGAATCAGAGAATTTCTCTCCATGGATATCCACAAATTATTTTAATGAATGGATAAGAAAGTGATGTGAACGAATTTAAGAAGGGTATAATAGTAATTAATAAAAAGTTAGAAATTTTAAAAAAGATGGGAACTGTTCCTTCCCAAAAAATTTCCGACGCTACGAAAGGGGGTATTACTTGGTTACCTTCCTCACTCTTCGGTGTCTTTTTGTTGTTATTACTATTATTTTCCTCATTGAAGTAAAATGAGAGAAAATAGTGGAGAGATGAATTAATTTGTAGTATTTGATGTTGGAGATTGAGAGTGCGAGTGGAGGATTTCTATTTTTGATTTGATTTTTCGATAATTAAATTTGTAAAGAAAAGAAAGATGGGAAGGGCGTTTTTGTACGCGATATTGGGAGGAGGTGTGTCAGCGGGATACGCAGCTCTGGAATTTGTCAAGCAGGGCGTCTCTCCTGGCGAACTCTGTTTAATCACCGAAGAATCTGTAATTTTCTCTTTTCTATGTTTCTCCATCTTATACTGTTTGGTTTTAGTGTGTTATTTCTGCATTTTGTGACTCGGAGGAATCTGTGTATGTATGCAAATTATATATATTAATTTTCGAAAAGAGGCAGGTATGGAATATATCTGTATTGCATTGCTCGGATTCTAAGTAATCCCGAAATGCGATGATTAGTATGTTTTGGTTATTGCGGTATGGTGTTTCTGTGTGTGTGGCTACCAATTACTGATCGGAGGAACTGAGTTTTGGGGCTGTGGTTAGACTAGAACTTTGGTACAGACAGTTATTTTGGGGAGAACTTATAGGGATGTCTTATGGACGGATTCATCCTTCGATCACCTCCTGTCCCTGTTTCTCACAAACGCTTATATATGGTTAAAATAATTTTGAACTTGTTCCTTTGTTTTTCCTTTAATATAATTAATTTTTTCCCGTTATTAAGAATATATGCTTATATATGGTTAAAATAATTTTGAACTTGTTCCTTTGTTTTTCCTTTAATATAATTAATTTTTTCCCGTTATTAAGAATATATATATTATATCTATGTATCCTTTTAAAAAAAAAGAGAAAATCTATGTGTTCTAGTATCACCAATAAAGTGTAGAATGAAAACAGTTAAACATAATATTGACGTTTTCTTAATCACTTTGTTAAGATTAATAGTCTAATTTGTAAGAAATTGAACTGTCTGATTATTCTATTTAAAATAATATTAATGATCTTCATGAATGAGAAGATAACCAATCTGTTCAAAATTTTGCAGGTTGCACCCTATGAAAGACCTGCATTAAGCAAAGGTTTCTTACTCCCTGAAGGTATTTGTTCTTCCATCATGTGTCAAAGTAGTCGCATATTAAGTGATGATCACAGTATATTACACCATCAGGCCCTATATTTGTAGACAAAATATAGAATATAGTAAGATATGGTATCACAAATTAAATTTATGTTTGATATATTCAACATCAAAGTTGTTTTTCTCAGATGCAGCTCCTGCACGTCTGCCTTCCTTTCACTGTTGCGTAGGTTCAAATGAGGAAAGATTGACCTCAAAATGGTATAAGGATCATGGTAATTTAACTTCTTTTTCTTTTTTTTTTTCTTTTCATATATAGTTCATGTTCTATTGTTCAATTATAGTGTTCTTAAGGTTAATAACTCAGTATGATTCTTTTACTAGTAACTGTCGATTGATACTAATATTTTGTATTATTTGTTTAGCTTAAAATATTTTAAATTGTTTTTTTTCCCTAACATCTTTTTAGTAATTACATGCGGTCCTATATTTAGGTATTGAGTTGATTCTTGGAACTCGAGTGAAGTCTGCAGATGTAAAGAGGAAGACTCTCTTAACTGCACTTGGCGAAACTATAACCTATAATACTCTTATAGTTGCAACTGGTGCTAGGGTATGGTACTTGTGTGACAATATTTAAGCACCTTCTTTTGAATGTTTAATTTGAAAAGTTCTCAATTACATTATTTAAGATAACTTTAGGTTTGGTAAATATGTTATTAAACATTAATTCTTTTATAACATGTGTACTGTTTTTTTTTTAGAAAATCAAATATATTAATTTTCTTAATTGTATTCATTTGTCTTGTACTTAAGTCCTTCTTGTTTTCCTAAAAAATAATAAAAATGTTATAAAATGTACACATGAGATTCATCAAGAAATGAAGAAAATTGATTGTATAGAAAGATTTATAGTGATTTATAAATCAGACTAATAGATAATCTTTTGTTATAGGCCTTGAAGCTTGAAGAGTTTGGAGTGAATGAATTAAAGGCTGAAAATGTTTGTTATTTAAGAGATTTGGCTGATGCAACAAGGCTTGTAAATGTTATGCAATCTTGTAAAGGAGGGAATGCAGTTGTCATTGGGGGTGGCTACATAGGAATGGAGTGTGTTGCATCTTTGGTGATAAACAAAATAAATGTGACCATGGTTTTTCCGGAGGCCCATTGCAGTAAGTGATTTTTTGACATTTTTCTAGATTCTATTCTCGTCCTATATATATTTTTTGTATATCTAATTCACTCTCTCCCTAGAATCTCCAGAGTGTCCATTTGCAAAGGCAAACAATAACCATTGTAGTTGTTAAAAATAGTATTGTTACCTGTGCTTTTAGATTAGTTTCTCATTGATCCTTGAAATAATAATTTTGTATGTGCTTTCATTTATGGTTTATTATTATTTTTACTTTTGCTAGTATTTTTGTATTGTAGTGGCTCGTTTATTTACTCCCAAGATTGCAAGGTATTATGAAGAGTTTTACGAGTCTAAAGGAGTAAACTTCATTAAAGGAACTATCCTGACTTCATTTGAAGTCAACTCTGCTGGGAAGGTAAGCCTTAGTGTATATGCATTGAATATGGGAAAGTCAAATATTTGGTCATATTTCTATTGTTGAAAGAAGCTTCTTTAGACTCGTTGGTGCTGGTATCTTTTCTCCTTGTTCTGCCGTGGAAAATATTGTGTATTTAGTGGTACTCATTCATTTTGAGTCAGGGAATGATACTAGTCTATTTATCAAACATTCTGGGCAAAAATATATTTGGAATTTGATTCTACAATCCACTCTTTGATTTTATTGAATTTAAAAGGTTTTGGACTAACTAACATGCGACGCAGGTAATTGCTGTTAACCTTAAAAATGGAGTTACGCTTTCTACTGATATGGTTGTGGTTGGCATTGGAATCCGTCCCAACACAAGTTTGTTTGAGGGACAACTAACTGTTGAGAAGGGTGGGATTAAAGTGAATGGAAAGATGCAAACGAGCAATTCTTCTGTTTATGCTGTTGGGGATGTAGCTACTTTTCCTATTAAGATATTTGGTGAAACGCGGAGGCTTGAGCATGTGGATTCTGCACGAAAGTCAGCTAGACATGCCGTAGCTGCAATCATGGCAGAAAAACCCGGAGAATTTGATTACCTGCCATTCTTCTATTCCCGAGTCTTCAGTTTATCTTGGCAGTTTTATGGTGACAATGTTGGGGAAGTGGTTCATTTTGGTGATTTCAGTGGAAATGTATTTGGAGCTTATTGGATAAGTAAAGGGCGTCTTGTTGGTTCATTCCTGGAGGGTGGAACCAGAGAAGAATACGAGGCAATAGCCATGGTCACCAGGTTGAGACCAGCAATCGATGATCTGGACGAACTTGAGAAATTAGGTTTGGAATTTGCGGTGGCAGCAAGTGTTGCTGCACCATCACTTCAGCATCAGCCTCTTGACGTTGATGCTTCTACTTTATATCCTTGGCATGCAGTTGCTGGTGTAATTGTTGCTGCATCAGTAGCAGCCTTCGCCTATTGGTATGGTAGAAAGCGATGGAGAGGATTAATTAGGTGAAAGAAATTTCAAATAATTTTTGTCTGTTATCATTATTATTTTATTGGTATATTATTATTATTTACCTCTCATGTGTATATTTGATTGCATTAATGGAATTATTACTATTTATTTTTTTGCTTCATCGCATCTTCACTCCTTCGCATTAGTCTTAACAAATAACACTTTTAACCGCATCAATTCCAACCAAAATGAGAGTAATAAAATTTTAATCAACCAACATAATATTTCTCTCACACGAAACATGCTATTTAACATTATTTTGGTCTTCTCAAAAAAATAAAAAAAACTATATTTTGGTATATATTACAATTTAGTATTTAGTATTTATATATTTTGGTATAAAAACTATATTATATTTCATGTTCATATTACGTAATGTTCCTTTTTAAGAATATCCGGGCATTTGGTCTAGTGGTATGATTCTCGCTTTGGGTGCGAGAGGTCCCGAGTTCGATTCTCGGAATGCCCCAATTTTTATGCTCATTTTTTTCAGCCCAATATGCTTTTATGGGCCAAGCCCCTTTTTTTTTCTCTTTTTTATAAAGCTCTTCCTTTTTAAGCCCACTATTGTTTATATCCGGCCCAGAAAGAAATTATATTGCTCTTTAGAAATTTTTTTAAAAAAAACTCCCTTGATAAGGCAGGCTGAGGTTAATTTTGTCATTTTGACAAGTACTCCTTTAAATTAGCATCCTGAACCAAAAGAGAGATGTAATTGTGAGTGAAAGGCCCCCCTCCAACTCCCCAGCTTCCCTTATCCTATCTTCTTTCCTATTTCCTTCTCTTCCCCCGCAATCCCAAATGGCCTCCGCTCTATCCGCTTCAACTCTCCGTTCATCCTCTTGCCCTGTTTTTTCCGCCACCCAGACTTCGGCAACTCCTCTTAGACAAACTATTGGGTTTCCACTCCGTCCACAGAATCCTCTCCTCCACCACCGTGCAACATTTGTCCGCCCAATTAACGCCGTTGAAGCTCCGGAGAAAGTTGTACAGCTTGGGGATGAAATCTCCAATCTCACTCTAGCTGATGCCCAAAAGCTTGTTGAATACCTTCAGGATAAGTTAGGTGTCTCCGCTGCCTCCTTTGCCCCTGCTGCAGTAGTAGCTGCTCCGGGCGATGGAGCTGCCGGGGCTGCTGCACCGGTGGTTGAGGAGAAGACGGAATTCGACGTTGTCATTGATGATGTGCCGAGCAATGCCAGAATCACCACGATCAAAGCCGTTAGGGCTTTGACCAATTTGGCACTGAAAGAGGCCAAGGAATTGATTGAAGGCTTGCCCAAGAAATTCAAAGAAGGTGTTTCCAAGGAAGAGGCTGAAGAAGCAAAGAAGCAACTCGAAGAAGCCGGTGCTAAAGTTTCAATTGCCTGAAGCTCTATTATATTTTTCAGTTCAATCCAATTAGCGGTAAATTCCTTCAAATTTTTGTGTAGCATCACTCTTCTCTTTAAATTAAAGTGGTTGAATATGGTCCTTTCCTTTGGTTCAATTGATTTGTAATTTTCCAGATGTGTTAGTTGCAGTTGTTACACATGTTATTTGGGTAAAATCTGAACTCTGCGTTGAATTTTCCTCCCATTAGGTTACTTACGGAGGTATGCCATTATTCTTGGGTAGTCTTATTTAGTTTCTTTGCCTGCTTTATTAGATCTTGTTATTCAGTTTTGCTCACTCTATTCCAATTCTTCTGTCTGAAAATCCCCTGGTAGACGCTATTATGCCATGATGAGTCTATTAACCAAAGATATATTGAAATGTTGAGGATAATAATCCAATAAAAATATTTAGAACCTGTAGAAAGCTTGAGGCACCCGTTGAACCCCTGAGGGTAAAGGGAAGATGAGAAAAGCATAGAATGCTCTACTGGCTTAAGGAATTTTGGACACAAACCTTGGGGAAAATAAAGAGTTTCTTTTATGCACATTGAACAATTCACTTGTGGGGATGAAGGTCCATATGTTGCTGTGGCTTTGAAGCTGCATTTGAGGAGGAAGCTACTACTGAATATGGTTCTTCTTCATAAATTCCCTCAATTGTGAGTCTCAAAACTGATAGAAGGGGGGAAAATAAGGAGGAGATAGACACCATATTTCACAGACTCGATTTTTTTACTTTATCCTATTCTGTAGATAAGGAATGAGATGGTAACCTTTTATTCCACTGAGCTCTCTATCTGGTGTGAGGTGAGTCCAATTTCTACTGCTATGGAAGCCTCTCTATCTTTTAAAGTAAACAAGTATAAACCCATTTCTCTGGTGATGACTGATGAGCAAGGTGTTCTTGAAAATGGACAGGGGAAGTTTGCACCCATCATTTCCTGTGAGTGTGGAGTCTGTAGTTAGCCAAATCTATTCAATTTGGATTTTTCAATTCGAATTATATATATATATATATATATATATATCTGTGTGTGTATTTATTTGGAATTGAGGTGTGTATTAGTGAAGTAAGGCTGGGCTGGCCATCCAAGTATTGGGATCCATCACCTTGGATTTATGTGCCAAAAGTGATTGGGCATTTTCGCAACATGTATTGGGCCGGCCATATTTGTTTCTTAGGGCTTCGTGCCCATAATTAGATCCAATAGTAAAATAAACATCAAGCATATTTTGCTTAATACAAAAAAAGATAGATTTTCATTTTTCAGGAGGATATATTAAATAACGTGAAGGAATTATTGTTAAAAAAATATTAATCGAAATTGAAATCCCTCTCTAAGGAAAATTAACCCTAAAATTTTATGGCAATTCTGTTTAAGGGAGTATTGTTCTTATTTATTACTCATGTTTTTCAACTAAAATTTATAAAATCTCTTAGTTTCATTAAAAAAAGTATCAGTTTCATAGATAATGTGATTATAACAAATAGATTTTTCAAAAAAAAAAATTTTTTTTTCCTCTCTTACTACAAAACTATTCTCTTAAAACTCAAAGTTCAAATTTTTTTTTTTTTTTTTACCACCAATAAGATTGAAGTATGTCTGATGGTAATTGAGTTGACTGCTCAAAAGTTTCCAAAAAAACAAATAATAATAAAAAAATCTCTCTTTTCTTATGCAGCTTTTCCGTCTGCTTCAAGCAGTAGGAGCTCAAACCATATTAAAGAAAACGCAAACTTTATCCATGGACTGACACGTGTCGGTTTTCTTTTGGCTTTCTTTTATGGTACCATCTCTTCTCTCTCTTTTGCTTCATCTGTTGGTTCAGCATCGCCTAGAGTACAACATATAGATAGAGCAGACTAAATTTTACTTTAAATAAATTAAATAACTTTTTTAATAAAAAGATATCTGATATTAAATAAAGGCAATATATGATAATAAATACGCATGGGAGGGTGCATTATTTTAGGGAGATAAATTTATGGAACAACATAAATATTTAAAAAAAACAATAAAAGATTTTTGGCTATATTGTCATTATTATTGTTTCGAAGTCAACAAATTTGGTTTAAAAAATGTAAAGGCGATAATTCAAATATCCAATCAGTTTCCACTTCAGACACTCATACGGGACAATAAAACGGACGCGAACCCGAAAGAAGAACAACAGGTTACCGGCCACCGCCTGGAAAAATAGAAAAAGAAAAAACCCGCTGTATAAAATTTTACCAGTTTATAAGTTGAAATGGTACTGCAACTGGATATACCAGTAGTAGACTCGCTTCCGTAGCTGAGCTGGTTAAATGTTTCAGGTACTATATAACTTTCCCTTCTCTCTTGATGATTTTTTCTCGATTTCTTTTTCTAATAAAAAAAAAATTGATTTTTTCTATCTGTGTTACAGATCCCTTTAAGCTTCTTCTGAAGGAGAGTTCATCAAGAAACCTAAGAAGATTTCTCTAAACCCTAATAGTTTTTGCTCTTTATTTATCCAGGTATCGCACCCGACCCTTGAGTGGAAATTTCTTGTTTTTGTTTCTTCTATTCAAATGTTCAGACTTTTCTCTGCCCGAATTTTTTAAGTTGTTGTGGGGTTTCGCTTTCTTTATTATTTTATAGTCTATCTCGTTCAAGTTCTTCTAGTGAGAGGGAGAGATGAAACCCTAGGCTAGGGGAGACTGGGGAGAGATGATGGGATGAAGTTTTGATTTGATGTTCTTGGTTGTGATTTTAATTTCTTTTTACCCTTACTTGCAGCTTTGAACTCCAAAATCTCGGGACAAATTGAAGGTGCAATTTTGGAAATGGGAACCCATGCGGAGACTTCCACTCTGAAAACCCTAGCCGATGCTGTAACTGAAACGGCAGCTGCTGAAGAAGCAGCGGAAGGTTCGGTCGGTTCCGAGGGGTTGGACGTAAACGCTGCTTTTGATGGCGGTGGTGATGTGGTGGCAACCGAAACAGTTGTCCGCTCCGGGACTGAGGTGGTGGGCCCCGGTGGGCCAGACTCTGATTCAGGTGAGCCGAAGGGGAATGGGGCTTCTCCTACTTTTGAGGGAGAGGAGGGTGCTAAGGATTGTGGACCCTCGAATGGTGGGGAATCTGGTCTTGAACAGAGGAGTAACCTAGATAAGACGGAGCTTGGAGATGGAGATGGAGATGGAAATGGCTCTTTTTCCTCAGAGGTCCAAATGGATGATAATTATGAGGAGCGGAAGAGGAAAACAGATGATTTATATGAAGATGGGAGGGAGTGTACCATGGAAATGGATGAAGGAAACGTGGACAGCTATGAGGTAGAATATATGGAAGACCACAGGTATTCGGTGGGTGATCTCGTCTGGGGTAAAATTAAGAGTCATCCCTGGTGGCCTGGTCAAATATATGATCCTTCTCATGCTTCAGAATCTGCAATGAAGTATAATCAGAAAGATCGTCTTCTGGTGGCATACTTTGGGGATGGTTCATTTGCTTGGTGTTTGCCTTCACAGTTGATACCTTTTGCTCAATATTTTGAGGACATGTCCAAACAAAGCACTTCAAAAACTTTCGTGAATGCTGTACAGGAGGCTGTGGATGAAATTGGGCGACTTGTGGAATTGGAGATGACTTGCCCATGTATACCAGAAGAACACAGAAATGGGCTTGGTAGGGCGCAGGCTGTGAATGCCGGCGTCAAGGCTGGGATCCTAGTTCCTGATGGAGAGATAGGTAAGCTGTTATCTTTTAGGTATGACCCAGTTGAACTACTTGCAGCAGTGGGAAATGCCGCAGAGAGTCTTTCTTTTCCCAGTATGCTTGATTTTTCAATCTTGAAGGCCTGGTTGTCTGCCTTCTATCGCGAGAGAGGAGGTTATGTACTGCCAGTGTATTGTGGGCCCTTGCAAATTGAGGGGCTTGAGGATAAGGACAGGAATGAGGCTGAGGATGCAAATGATTTTAGTGTTCCTATTGAAGTTCCAATCCATAGGCCACTCGAAGAAGATTCATTCTCTTCTGCAGCATCTGTTCCTGCAAATGGACAGGCGCCTCAAGAGGATAAGAATCATCATAGGAGGAAGCAAAAAAGCGTGGCTGAACTTATGGCGGAGGGGTCGTCAGGTGGGAAGCATATAATTAGAAAGAGAATTAATCATGGGGAGGGGACGAATGCAAGCAACTCTGTTACTAAAAAGCAGAAGTTAATTGTTGAAGTTGAGAATCACATTGGCAGTTCTGTGGCTGTACCACCACCAGGAAGGAAAAGGGGCAGGAAGAAGAAGGATGATAACTCTCAATCTGGTGAGTCTGCAGCTCCTGACTCGCTAAATGGTTTTCAGACTGAAGAAGAAATGCAAGAAAGCAAATTGGAAAAGGAAAGAATTACAGTCCCTGATACTAATGATGGTGAAGGTGGTGGTGTGAAGGGGGGGGGCCCTGAAGAGATTTCTTCTCCAAGGGAAAGGAAAAAGAGCAAGTACTTGTCTCCTCCTTATACCACTCCCATTGTTAAGGCTGGGAACTTTAGTTTGAAGAAAGACGAATTGGAAAGTGAAGAACCTAGTGAAAGAAAGAGTAACCGTGCAAGGATGGGTGAACGCATGACTAAGGCTGCTGGAAAGGTTCTTGAGTCTTCATCTGGGATGAAGAATTGTAATGACAATAATACGGTCGAAAAAGAACAACTAGTCAAAGGTGAAACTGGTGATGATGAGAACTCAAATTCTTCAACTGATGGAAAGAAAGCAGTGGGCACCATAGATGTGAGTTGTTCAGTGAATGGGCTGCTATCAGGTGTTCAATCTTTTGCGGTCAATCCTGGATGTTCAAGGAATAGTGGATCGGAGGATATGATTTCTGGGTTCTTATTGGCATTCAGGAAATCAATGTATGCAAAGGAGGAAGAAAGCTGCAAAGATGATGATAAAAAAAAGCGTCTTGGAGTGAAGAGAAAATCAATGAACTCTGAACCAGAAAAGTTGGGTGAAGCTGGAAAAGGTGACAAAAAGACTAGTAGCAGTAGCATGCAGGAGAAGTCAGATGCAGAAGGTACAAATAAACAGAAGAAGAATAAAATACAGAAGGAAGCAGGTGGTGGTGGGAAACAAGTAGAAGAGCATAATAAGGAAGGCGGTGATGAAAAATCATGTCCGGATAATGGGGTGTTGATTGCTTCAAATTCAGGAGTAGGCGAGATTAGTGATCTTGACTCAGTAAGAGAGACACTCAAGAACATGACATCAATGCTTGAAAAATGTGATGACAAAAGAATTTCAACTGAGGCTATCTCCAAAGTAAATGGTGATATCAAACTTCTTTTCGAGAAGGTAAAGAAGATTGCTGAGGCCGCCGCAAATTAGATGAGATGCTTGTTCCGCCGTTGGTAAGTAAGAATACACAACAAAATCTCTTGGTAGAATTGAGCTTCTTTTTACTCTGTTTGCCCAAGTAAAGTTTCTTTCTCTTTTTTTTCGATTCAAATGGGATATTGTTTGCAGCTGTGATTTGATATCAAAGTAGCACCAAAATGATGATGATATAAATATAGATGTGTAATGTTAAATTATAGAGAGCAGTAGTGTAGTAGTAAGGGAATGGATATGGTAAATTTGTTCTCTCTTTCTCTCTCTCTCTCTCTCTCTGTGTTTGATGAAATTCTTGCAGTTGGCTTCATCGTTGTCCCTTCCCCCCTCTATGCATAAAATAAAAGCCTGATAGGATTTGGAGTGTGGTCATACATAGTAGTCTTTTGCTTGTTAATCATTTTCCATTGATAGAAATAATGGATGAATCAAATATATTCAATTAGTTTGATTTTTGCTGGAATTCTGGCTAAGTCCACTTCCAAAACCTCCTGGGAGAGAAAAGCTCATGATATCATAATTTACTAACGACTTGGTTGGGACTTTATCAAAAATAAAACAGGAAACCGTATGAATTTACTGACTTTTAATTCATGAATTTCAAGTCACAGAGTTCAAATCTCATGTGCACACAATGAAATCTACTGGCAGATATAAACTATACAACCTGAAATAATTTAGTCATCAACGGGATCCTGCGGGGATTCAGCTGCACTGCGTTTGATAGTGATCACGGGGCATTCGGCATGCTTTGCACAAAACTCGCTCACGGTTCCCACAAACACCCTGCAAAATAGTATATTTTCAAAAGTACAGTAGGACAAGATAAATTCAGAAAAAGCAAAGTTAATGATGGATGTTTTCATACGTTCTCAAATGAATGTAGTTTACCTCTGGAATGGACCCAGACCCCTGCTTCCAACAACAAGGAGATCTGGTTGTACCCGTTTAACTTCATGACAGATGACTTCCTTGGGGTCACCTTTCTTAACCCATGCTTCACAAGCAACCTAATAGAATTCCAAGTCAATACAAAAGAACAACAACTACAAATCAAAAAAGAGACTTTCAGGTTTTTTCTTTTTAATATCCACAGTAGAGTAAGAAGAGAGAATCTACCCCAATCTCATGACATCGGTTCACAAAGTACTCCAGTAGATGAAGTCCCCTGACTTTGTCTCTGTGATTCATTATTATAAAATCTTCTGGTGATGCATATATGCTATCCATATCATCGAATCCTTGCAAGTAGACATTTTTCAAAAAAAATTAGTACTACTCAGTAATCCTCTTTTAAATTAAAGAAAAATAAAATCATGATCCTATTAATCTAAATTCACAAGCAGTAGTACAAACACCTTTTTAGTCATTTTCAATATTATGTGAACTTTCATTTCTCCCACCCCACCACCTATGCACAAACATACACCCCAACTTCTTTTTTAGGAATTGATCAAAGAACATGTAGTTCCATAACCTCTTCTTTTCTCAGCAGAAGAAAATTAGATCAATCATTCACAAATAGATGCTGCCTCATCTTTTTTGTACAGCTGTGTAGGTTGTTAGGTAAACCTGCATCTAGTAGAGAGAATTGTTCAAATGTTTTCCACATATCCTTCTTACCAGTGGAAAAAGGAACATTTCCAAAACCATAGCATGGAACACAGAAAGCTCTTTGGGAAAATTAGATACAATCTCCTTTTCCAAGAAGTCTGTTATAATTAAATCTCGTTCGTTAACAAGATCATCCCCAGATATTCTATTGCACTCCTCTCTAAAGTATTAAGGCATCAGTATTTCAGCAAGGATATCCAACACAGAAACATGTGGACCCAACCTTGCATTAGTCCAACTTCCATTAATTTTATCTTCATAAATTTTACATTTTTACAGAGAATAGGCATATTTACAGTCAGGATATTCAGACAAATTTTCAAAACACAAATTATTTTATTCAATCCCATCCAAGAAATAGATCTCGGCTATGGAATACCTCACATCTTAAATTTATACATCTCACTCCACGGCCCAAAAGAAATCAGCAGCGCCAGAAGAGAAACTCTTACCCAAATATATATTCAAAAGAGCCCTACTTCTGGGATTTCGTTAATTAAAAATAATCGTGTAACGGAGAAGCAAAAACAGAATAAAAGATAAACGAATAGGTGCTCACAGAAATTACCATCTTCATCCGGAACTTGAACATGGAGGAAGAGAATTTTGAAACCAGAAATGTTGGAACGAATGATCTTCTTCAGAACCCAATCGAATGCTCCTTTGCTACTTATTGACGCGTGCGGATAACCCTTGATCGTCGACTCGTTCACCCCAATCAATACCCGAGTTGGCTCACCTTCCATTATTCCTTAAATCAATCTTACTTCTCTTTCGTCGCTCTGATCTCTTTTTTCGCGCTGGCCCTCCTTTGTAATTTTTATTACCATTGTTGGTTTTTATTATTGAGATATTTTTCTTTTCTTTTTTTTTTCCTGAATTTCTAGACAGTTCTGAACATATTAATTTTGAGGTAAGTCTTTTAAATTAAAATTTTAAAATATTAAAAAAATATTAAGGGAAAGCAAATGTTTACCCAATTAGTTGAGTCAAAGAGGGTATTGGTATTCAGTACAACAATTATATATGATTGAAAATGGAAAGTAAGTGAAAAAGGGAAGGGAATGCTTTACCCTTACTTACCAACAGCTATCTTAACATTTCAGTTTTGTACGGCAGAGCTGCGTTCTGTTTTCTGATCTGCAATGCCCAATTGTAGAATGTTCACAGAATTTCACACAACAATGGTGGGAATTGCATTTTCTTTTTTTCTTTTTTTCTTTTTTCTGAGATGGTGAAGAAATCTTGGTAGTTGATTTTCATTAATTACAGGGGGGGAAAAAAGAATTGACATAAGAAGTAATGGAATTCTTGTAGTACTATTTTTTAGGACAAATAATTGAGTTCTGCTCTGATTCTTGTATTGCATTCATGTTATAATTATTATTTTTTCTTTCTTTCTTTCTGTGGAGTTAAACAAGGACGGATACTGCTGTTCCTGTCAACAGATTTTACTGAGAAACTTTTACTTCATCCTTACAAAAAAAAAAAAAAATTTAAAAAATTGCAGTAACTTTAGAAACTGAGTCTATGAAAATAAATCTCCACAAATAGGCAATCAACAACGTTGTAAATCAACTTTAAATTTGTATTAAAAAACTAAATGATGAATATTAAAAAAAAAAGAAAAGAAAAAGGAGTAGGGGAACTCGTGGGCAAAGAAAAGTAGTAATACTAAAAGGGAAAATTTTCAATCATGTGAAAGCAAGTTCTGAGGTGGTTAGGTATCATCCTCCAAACCATTTTTTAAAATACCCTAAAAGAGGAGAAGAATAAACAAATTTGAAATTCAATGATCAAATTTTAGTCTTTTTCTTTTATATATATATATATATTATGTTGGAGCTTTCGGCTATGATCATTATCTCCGTACCCAGTTTCTTTGGGCTCCTCCAGAATGAATATACATACATATATTATTAGGGCTTTGAAGCTCCAATAACATGAAGAAAGAGAAAGGGCAATGTTTGAACACGGAATGGAACATATGCACATATAAAAGCAAAACAAAGGAGTACCAATAATATCTACTGCAGAATTCTGAGTTAATTTTGCAGAAAAGAAAAAGAAAAACCAAACGAGTCCGGGAGAAGAAAAAAAAGCTTGCTACTACTGAAAGCAAATATGTATGTGCATAAATAAATCATCTCTACTGATTTCTTAATTTACCTTCTAGCGGCGGGGTAAACAACTTTAATCTTCAGTAATAATTAGAAAAAAAAAAAATCTGAAATTTAACAGAAGGTCAATTCGTTGTTACCCAACAATGAGAAAGCAGCAGTCTCTGTGTTAATCCCCTAATTGCCCTTTACATAAAAGATGAAGGAATTCCGGTGAAAGAAACCCTTCCAAAACCCAAATGACCAACCTCGTACAATTCAAACCACAGTTCTTCGTCGTTTCCTTCCTCAAACCTCGCACTGAAACTCTTTTTCAACTCATCCGCTTCGAATTCCTCGCAGAATACCAATTCCGAGGCGCCTTGTTTTTCCAATGCCATTGCCGGTACTCTTCCATTCCTCCTCAAAATTGTTCCATCAATGTCCGTCCTAGTCGTCGTTGATCCGCAGAGGTCGAGGCGATTTCTCCTCTTCCGCAATTTCTTCTTCCCCATTTTCAAAGCTCTCTTCCCAATCGTCCATGGAACTTTCAGAAGTGCGAATGCCAAAATGTTGACGACGGCGCAGGGGCAGCAACAGATGGCCACGCAGTCAGCAATCAATCCCCCCGTGCACGATTTGCAAGACTTGCCGGTACATTTGATCGATTCCCCAGCCACATCCGCCTCCATTGCGTGCCGTGGATAATTCCTCGCCGGCGTACAGTTTCTCGACGTCTCCTTGCGTGCAACTGTGGACGGCCACTCATTCATTTGAACTGCTATTGTTAATGATTTTGAAGCTGCAAACCTGCAAAAATGAATGCAAAACAATAGATCAATCACCCTCTCCCTACTTATTTCCACAGTTATTCGAGTACTTTGGCATCTTATTCCATATGCCTGTGTCTGTGTACTTATCCCCCTAGCTACTCTCATCTCCTCTCCTCTCCTCCACTGTATACATATATATATATATACATATATTATATACATCTACATTTTGTTTCTTTTTTCTTTTCTTTTTTTTTTCTTTTTAAAAATACATACATACATACATATATATATATATATTATTATAGTAGTACCATGTAAATGTAAGAGGGATGTGTGTTTTTCTAGGATCTAACCTTGGTATAGCATGGCCTTAATGAATCAAAAACTGAAGTGTACAGAGGTTTTTCTTTTTCTTTTCTTTTTTTCTTTTTTTCTTTTTTTATTTTCCAGCTTTGCATGCACTTTTGAACTTGCATTTCCAAAGGGTATAGAGGTCCATTTAATTACTGTGGGAAAGAGGCAACTATTTTCCCGAAAAGGATTATAATAAACTCTCCAACGCGCGATTCTCACGCGTGGGAAGGACACTGAAGTTTTTAATCTCCACATTTCACACGTAATAAAATTAAAAAATTAAATTCTTAATAAATTGTCAAAGAAACTAATAAATATGAAACAATTAAAATTCTTTTTTTCTTTTTTTTAAATGAAAAGTACCGCAACTCAATTAAAAATAGGTACACTCATTCCATTTATATTTTTTTTGGAATAAACAATTCTGAAAAGGCGCGTGAGCATAAATTTACCCGTGAATTACCCATATACGATTTTTCGGTAACTTGAGTGTACTTTCTGTACCAATACATGATTTGATTGTGACCAGACGAAAATGCCCCTCCCCACACACAATTTCAGGGGGGGAAATATAAAATAACTAAAAATGGAAATGCCATTTCATGTATAATTGATGAATGGCTCTATTTTTAATATATAAATTATAAGGCTACTACATACAAATTATATTGCATTTTATTATATAAATATCAAAATTAATTTTTTGTATGCAAATGAAATTATTTTTTGAACAATTACAACTTAATTTCAGAAAAAAAATAAATAAAATACAACTTATATACATATATATACATATAAATATAATTTTTTTTTCTAAATATTTTTAAAATTTAATGTCTCTATCATCATAATTAACTTATTAAAACTATAAATAAAAAATTTAACGACTAACCTACACATTTTTACTATTTTTTCTTTAATAACTTAAGATAAAATTTAAAATGTGACCTATTTAGTTTAATAATAAGCTCATGATTAAAAAAATTTAAATATAAATTAAAAGTATAAAATTGAATGCCCGAATTTTAGAAATTAAATTTCAATAAGTTACAATACATTGTTTCAATATTACATACAATTAAAGAATATAATACAAATTGTAAAAATAGACTCATTCACAATGTTTTATTAATAAAAGTAATAATAATAATAAAACGGCATTCATATTAAATAACCCATTTCATCCTATTCCCACTATTCTTATTCCTGATTTCTGGAAATATATATATATATATATATAAAGTAATGAATTTTTGATAGGTACTCGAAAATAAATTCTTATCACGAAAATTGAAAAGAATTGACATGTGAAAGGAAATGTTAATTTTGGATGGGGATGGGTTGATTTTATTTTGTGCAGTTAATATTTTTTTGCCATTAATATGAAATTAGACATGTAAAAAGAATGTTAAAAATAAATAAAGATAAAATAGGAGGAACACAGACAAAGACACCACAATGGATACACTAAATTCGTGAAATAACTTTTTTTTTTTTTTTGGCCCTCCCGTAGAATATGTATTGTGGTGCATTTAGGTCATATTTTACGGAAAATAATTAACTGGAAAAAAATAAAAAAAAAATTAATTACGTTTCCGATATAATTAACAGACTATTTGGTGAAATATTCTCAGCCAACTGTTCCATATATTTTTTTTAAAAGTATTGTACTTTTGGCACAAAATTACATGATATAAATCATGGTTATGTAATTTTATTTATAAAAAAACTTATTACAATTACCATTATTACTTTAAACACGGCATGTTTTTTGACCTCTATTATTTACTTATTTCTTGCCTAACTACTTCCCTCGTACTTCACCAACTATTTTCTTTTTTAGTAACGACCAATGTTATTTCTCTAATTATTACTTTAAAAATCTTCAATGCAGACATCTTGTACTTCCACGTGAGATTCTTCTTTTATTTATTTATTTGCTTTTTTCACTTTTACCTTCAAATCCTTGTCATAAAATAAAAAATAGATTTTATTTAAAAAATAAAAAAATAAATTTAAAGTTTAGTCGGTGGAGATAACCAGAATTGAAATTTAATAAATAAAAATAGCATGCGACTGAGATTATAAGCATAGAACTTGGTGAATATTTTAAACTGCTGAAAGGGAATCAATCACACATATTCACGAGATCTGTCAAATGCACTTTGATTTTTAAACTAATTTCTTTACTGTCACTCACCACTACTATAATAATAATAATAATACACTGTCTGAAATTAATTTCCAAAAAGAAAAATGGAAAAAAAGGTGTCAAGAAATGGGCATCTGAGTTTCAGTTTTTGTAGTTGGTTTTGGGGATAGATATGCCCCAAAAACAAGGGTGGTCTGAGTTTAAGGCTACAAAATTAGTTTCAAAACGAGGGTTAGTGGCCATTTATTTACGTGCACACCAAGTGTTGGATGAATAGTCAGAATGGATATGTTTTTAGGAAGGAAGAATTGGTGAAAAAGACTTGTGGTTTAAAAGTTGGACTACGGGTGAAAGACAACAAGAAACATGGACGCCCCACGATTGATCTATCTAGTCAATATTATTTTGTGGCAACCAAAGAAGACAGGGTTTCTAAAGTACACCAATCATCCCTCTCCCTATATATTTTGGGATTCACTTTTCCCAATCTCTACAGTATTTTTTTACAAACTCTGCCGAAACTGGCTCATTCATTAAATTACTCCATAACCACTATGTAAACTATTATTGGTTATTATTATTTATGAAGATAAATAGAATTACCCAATTGTTATCACATCTCAGACAGACATATAAACATTGAATCAGAAAAATTAAGATCAACATTACAACGGAAAGCGTACCTTTATTAACTGAGTAAAACCCTTTCTTTGTAAAACTCGTGTGCAGAGGTTTCTCCTTTCTCGTAATCAAAGTTATTTCTTTGGATCTGATCTGGAACTTATAAATTTATATGGAGACATTTTTTCCACGCTCTCCTCTTCTTCGCACGCAAAATAATATACTATATTAATACTCAAACACACTCGCATTCTCTTCTGTGTGTTATAAGTAATCTATATTTTTTACATAAACCGAATCTTTTTTATTAAAATAAAATTATACGTATATTTTGTGATGTAGGTGTATTTTGAATATGTGCACTTAATAATTTCCAATTGCAAGGAGGACAAGGAAAAAAGAAAAAGAAAAAGGACAAATAAAAATGCTCAAGAGTTCGTGTGTTGTCTTGTTATTATTACCTTAAGGAGAAATAGTTATTTTTATACAGAAAGAAATTTAATTGAAATAAAACTTTAAGCTGCTTGTTCCGTTGAGTGAAACATTATTAGGAAATCTAACTGTATCCTCTTAGGCGAATTTAGTAAGAATGAGAAATATATGTTGATTTTTTAACAAGTGTTTGGGTAGAATTTCTTGATTTTGTAAAACAAATTCACATGCGGATGGCTACAAATTTTCAATGTTCACATATCTCCCAAACCCTTAGTATAGAAAGATTTAAGTTAACTTTATGAAATAGGAGCAATTGATGTAACGTTCATTTATCAACTTCACAACTACCACTTATACCCATCAATGTCAGTTTTCACTTCAATTTTGTTAAGCATTTTTTTTTTTTTTATACTTTTGGTACGAAATTTATTTATAGTTAGTTATTATTATTCAGAATTACTTAGGAATACAATCAATTAGAAAGTAAAGAAATACACAGAATATTAAATTAAAAATTTTTTTTTTTGACTATATTAATTTGTGGTAATGGAAGATGATACTGAGGTGAATCCAAATCGCCGTAATAGCTGTTTCCATTTTATCCCAAGCTAACTAGAGCAGTGTTTGGGCGTACTTTAATATGAATGTGGATATAGGGGATAATAATTATATAATATATTTTAAGTATGAATAAAAATAACCTTATTATCTTATGTTATTTGGATTTGTATCACTTGGAAAATTAAAATAAATTTTTTAAATATGATTATAATTTTTATTAGAAAATATGGTGCTCTACAATCACTATCTCAAGTCAAAAAAAAATATGATTTAATTAAAACTGTTTTGTGCTCCATCACATCTCCTGGGCCTGGGTTGATAATTTGAACATGGGCTGAATTTTTCATCTTTTAAGCCCAAACAATATGTATCTATTTATATTCAATTGCTCAGTCATTCCTCATTCGTACCGTCGCTCTTGCTGGAAACCCTAATTTTGTTCAGCAGCTGCTGCTGCTGCTAATCTATTTATTATTAGTTTTTCTTTATTTGTATTATTCTTGGTGAAACAGATGGCGAAGATGAATAATGCTATTATTTCTGACACCTCTTGTATGAGAATAGCCTTCGCGGCTCTTCGTTGAGCACAGAAAGCAACTCTCTGAGCCATTCAGATATCTGTTTTCTACCTTTTATTTGCTTTTTTTTTTTTCGTTTTTACCTAATTTATAATTTAATTTGGGCTTTCCAAAACGAGTAGAAATTCAGGCAGCCCTCTTCCTCTGCAGATACAGCAGAATAGGAAGGGAGGTGTTGTTCTGCTCGAAAATCAAACTAGTTTTTGCTCTTCAGACTTGCTGAGATTTGTTTCTCTGAAGCTGGTCTAGTAAGCTCAAGCACATTCTTTCAATCTTTGCATATAATATTTTAATTAAAGAGAATGTTACAATACAGTAGATGTATTTTATCTGCGAGGATGAATACAGTGCATTATCTTCTGAATTTGCTAAATAATCCAAGTTGTCAGATATTAGTAGATTATTATATTCGGTGGAAATTGGATTTGAGGCCATCAAAGATCTAATCTTTCTAATAGATCCCTTTTTCTTTTACGGATCAATATGGATCTTTTTGTTTCTGAGCAATGGAAATTCCACATTTATTCATTCCCTCTTGAATAATACAAAGAACATCATGGGATGGAACTGTTTATTTGTCAAAATAAATATTCTACAACTAACTAAAATTTGGTATCATGGGTAATTTTATTGGTTACATTTGAATGTTCTTGACATGAGATTTGAAATCTTAGTATTAGACAATTCAAACCTAGGTCGGTTGTTAAATGCGGTTTCTGTCATTATGTTAATGTCCCTACCAGTTTTTTGACCCAACTCTTGGATATCATCTTGGCTTTGTATAATCTTATCATAGCAAATGTATCTTCCAGATGCAGTCCTCTTTTTCATTTCTTTGTACACGCAGAGATGGGCCTTTGCTAATCTGTTTACATCAACTGAAGCCAAGACTCCATTTATACACATCTCTTCAGCTCCTGTTAGGTTCGCAAATAAAAATAAAAATAATAATTAAATAATAGCCAGCCAACCAATGAAAACGTTGTCGTTCGGAAGAATATATACCCTTAAGATAAGCAATGGTAGATGTTGAATTTCGAAAACAGAACCCTGGACCAGTGATTAGACCAGGGCATATCGTGGCAAATTCTAGACCTCTCTCCTTAGCTAACTCCCATGCAGCCTTTTCTGATCTCAACTTACCCAAAGCATACCAAAGCTGCCAAAATTACCAAGAGAAACACAAAATTTAGGCGTGGGGTCGCAATTAAATTTGGGGTAGTGGAGTTAGGTTGCTATTTTATGTGAAAAACAAAAGACATGTACCTTTCTGTTGAGACAAACAGATCCATCGCTCCAGCTCCTGTGGTCAATTATACGAGACGTAGTACTGCTATTGTCGTGCCATATGCAGGCTACAAGTGAGGATGTGAGGATGCAACGCCTAACCGATACAGAGGCTGCACATGCCTCTACTATGCTCTTACTTGCCTTGACTTCTATCTCTATCATGGATTTCTATACATCCAAATACAGTTTTCTTTTACTACTAGTACTACTTTATTGGTGAATAACAACATCAGCCGGGAAAATTAAAATGAAAAAGAGAGGAAAAGAAAACAAAGGGATAGAAAGGGACAGAGAGCGACTCACAGAATAGCCAGAGACGCCAGAGGGATCAATAAATGCAGCGGTATGGAATACGGCACGGCAACCATTAAATGCTTCTAGCAGGCTTTCAAATTCGGTTAGGTTAGCCATGGCTGCTTCCACATTATTATTACTTCCAATCATCTCTCCGGAAGCTTGCATCTCTCTCAGTTTCTCCATATCCTCTGAATTGTTTCAGTTCATGGGAGTCAATAGTATGCTCCATTTCAAATTAAATTCTAGCACTACTTTATTCTAATTTATGAACACATTAATTCCATTAGGAAAAGAGTGCTCCCAACTTCAATATCTAACTTTCTTGTTAACTATCTTAACTCCGTCTTTCATTACATTTACTATTCTCTATATATACATTATAAATAAAATTCCCTAAAAGAAAATTAAAACTCATAAGCTGTATTAGATTTCCTATGTAAGGAAAGTATACATTTATTTAGCTAAATTAATGAGAAATTTTCTGGGGGAAAAGTTATTCCTAGCTAGGTCCTGAACCTGACTTGAAAATATGGCCGCGCTAATGGACTTTTCAGAGCAATGAACAGAATGTTCATGACAGCAAAACAAATTTGACCATAAAACTAATTAAACCAGACATGAAATTGGTGAATAAACAACATCAGCCGGTATTTTGAAGAGAGAATTTTAAAAAGAAGGATTGGCTCAAAATAACGTACCTTGATTATCAAGGATAACGCGAACAGAGTAGCCATGGAGCAAGAGTTGGTTGACAATAGCAATCCCAAGGTACGAGACACCACTGGTGACGCAGACGAGCTTCTCCCGAGGATCTTCGTTTTCTTCTTCTACGAAATTGATTACCTCCTCTCTATTGTTTCGCTCTTCGTCTTTTTTCCGGCTTAGTCCGGCACGTGACAGTAGCATCCGACGGAGCTCTTCGATCTCCATCTTGCATCTCTCATTCGTACGAACAATTCCCATGGCTAAAAAACTCAGGATATACAGCAAGAACAAACTCTGTTCTGTTCTGTGATTAATTAAAATTAGGCACGGAGTTGCCTCTACGTCGTCCTACTGCTTGCTTAACTCTAATTTCCAGGGGAAAGCAAACTGCAGCACTAAATATCTCTTCTACGTGTCAAACCCGGGTGTTCATATTATATATATATATATAGGGAACTCCAAAAGAAGCCCCCAATGGGTTTGGGACTTCATCACGCAAGTAAGTGACACCATGTTTTGATACTTTTAACCAACACCAATTATAGAAGTTACTTGGTAGGAATTTTATTTAAATTCAAATAATTATGAAAAATACTCTTCTTGCTAAATTATTATTTTTTAAAATTAATTTTATTTTTAATAATCTTTTTTTATTGTGACTCCAAGTCTCATGTCGTTTGTCTAATTTTTTTATTGTTATTAAACAGAAAATATTTATTATAACTGTTGGGCCCGAATATACCCACAAAATTGGACTTCCACCATCTCAAAAGGCTCATACTAATGAAGTTAGTGAAACTCTTATACGCTAGTGACACCTCAACAATTCTCCCCTCAAACCAAGGACCACATACTTGTGGGCTTCCCCTAGACTCAAATGTACGCTAGTCACCAGCATTATCTTCAGATGTGGGATATGGGTTGACACCTCAACAATCCTCCCCTCAAACCAAGGACCACATACTTGTGGGCTTCCCCTAGACTCAAATGTGGGACATGGGACATGGGTTGAAAAATCCCAAGGGTCTCCACATACACCTCTTACAAACAAGCCCATTAACCTTAAGCTCTGATACCACTTGTTGGGCGCACGAGGTTTGGGCTTGCATCACTTAACTCTACATTAGTATGATATTGTCGGGCCTTAAGCCCTCACGATTTTGTTCTTGGGCAACATCTCAAAAGACTTCATACTAATAGAGTTAGTGAAACTCTTATATGTTAGTTACCTCTAGCATTATTTTTAGATGTGGGACATGGGTTGACACCTCAACAATAACTTATTTTATTTAATAGCAAATAATATGATTATACTACATAATTTTTGTTATATATTTTTTTAAAAATTTATTATTTAATTACTACTCAATTCTTTTTAAAGATAAACTTGTCGCCGTAAAATCTCATTTTTTTTACTAAAATATGATGTTAAAACTATTTTGTTGATGAAAAAAAATTTCCAAATAAGAATTTGCTTACTTAAAGAAAAGATAAGAATAGAAAATAGAAAATCTAATTAGTTTAAACTTTGTCGACTACAGAAAAATTATGAACGTGAATATTTTGAATTCTGAAAGAAAAACAAAGGTCGTTTTGCATAAATATGTACAAATAAATTATATATAAAAACATAATGCCATATCTCTTTGATCAGTTTCTTCCTTGGGAAGCTAGAGATGGACTGAGGGCTGTTTGGTGCCTCACGTGTCCATCTCCCATTCTCAACCACCACTACTTTATTCTTTATTATTATTTTTCAAAATTTTGATATATAAATATGTATATATTTATTGGAGACTTTTTTCCCCCTGTATTACCGTACGTTACTGTTGTCATTTTATTAACGTCTTCTTATTTGACCTTTTCTTTTTAAAATTTTATTATTTGGATATAAAATTTTATAGTATTAAAATAATATATTATACTCAATTGAAATACAATTTTATTAGATATTATTTTTCATTTCAAAAATTATTAAATACTTCTTATGAAAAATTTGTTTGGGCAGATGAGCGGTGAGCTATTTTAAGTAAAATAGCCAGAATGATCAAACTTTTGAGTTTTAAATGAGATGGTTACATAACATAATTATATGTAGTCGACACGTGCTTAAATTATTTTTTTTCTCCAATTGATATGACTTTTTTAAAATATTACCTAATTTAAGATGATTAACTAATCACGATTCTTTTACATTTTTTAAAAGAAATGGATGTTGATGTTATTATACATTTAAAATATCTTTATGTTATTTATATTTGTATATATATTTTAAAATGAGTATTATATTATTATATAAATTTATACAAACAATGAAGTCTGTATTTATATTGGAAAAATTTAATTATACAGTTGGAAAGGTGAATTTATGCGATAATTTCGCGATCCAAAAAGTGAAAAAATCTGATCGAGAGTATTTTCGTGGTCATACGTGGACTTTGACGGAGAGAAAGAGTCATTCTCCCTTGCTTGAAGCGAAAGACTCGCGAGTATAAACTATAGACTGGTGGAAGTTACCCATCCGGTGGTGCCGCCTAAACGGATTTAAAACAATTTCAAGCATAGCTATGGAAGTTCCTACAGAAGATTTTCCTGTACGCCAAAAGCAACTGTCGGTGGATATCAAGGCAAGTGAGATTATAGATCATATATATATATATATATATATATATGTGTGTGTGTGTGTATGTATATCTCTTCGTTCTTTTGTTGTTAAGTTTCGGGATGATGGTATGGTGCAGTAAGGCCGTCTCGCCCTTGGTTTGCTCTGGTGGTATTCGTCTTAATTCTACCAATGATTTCTTGTATGTTTGAGCTATAATGAGGTTTAATCATGCTTTTTAGTTGCAGATGTTATAGTAAATTATGTTTAGATGATCACGCAATTCGAAAGGGATGTGAATCAGGAGTTTGTGATTATGCCTGTAATTTGTTCGACGAATTGACTAGCTCGTTTTTTTCATTCAAATAGTTCAAGTCTTGATGTTATCATCCTTCCACGTTCTTTCGCTATTTGTAGGATCCGGTGACTTATATCCTTCAAGGAATAATTGGGTGATATACCTTGAAAAATTGATTGTTACTTTTGGTTATTTTTCCTTTGCGGAGTCTCTAAGCATGTTGCTGTTGCAATATGGTTCAAATTTCTACATTGGAGGACTTGTATTGTATTGTCCACATTCAATCATGTATTTTCTGTTTATGGTTCTATAGGTGTTTAAAGCAGTTTTTCGCTTCAGTGTTTTCACTGTTGGTCTGATATTTTTGTAATTATAATGGTGAATTTCTGAACAAAATCTAACTACTTCATCGTAGTTTAGGCATATTCAGTGACTCAGTTCAACGGAAAATGAGGATTCCAATCCTTTATGCTGTTGGCTGATTCTGAAGTTTGTGGATATTTGTGATTGATTTAAATTAACTGGTTCAGAAATAAAAGACTCGGATTAAGAAGTCCTAATGTTTACAAATTATGTGCAAAGTGTAATGATGTTCCAGTTATTCAGAGCATGCTCTTCTTCAACAACTTAGAAACTTCTTTTTTTTAAATGTGAAAACAAATTCTCAGAGATACTTTCCTGGCAGGGAATCAAGACAGATTTTGTTATATGCAGCTATGATGATCATTTCTTGGTGAGCCTTAATCCTATGGATTTATATGAATTATTTATGGGTCAACACTTGATATTCTTAATCCGTTTCCAGGTTGTGGCTACTCAAATTGGAAGCATGGGAACCATACTACATGCCAGGTTTTCTTTTTTTTTTTTTTTTTTCTTTTTTGTTTGCCAGTTTTGGGCGAAAAAAGTTCCTACATTATAGGATTTAGTTTGCAGAAAGATTTTTCACTGTGGATGACTGGTTGTAGAAATTTAGTTGTCTTTGCAAGTCCAGATCAGAACCCCCTTACGGGCTTGGTTTCTTGATCTACTCTGAAGTTTTAATATTTTAACCAGAAAGCTCGCCTGATCGTTCTGACTTCTCTTACACGTTTGCAAAATTTTAGTGTTTCAAAGCATCATAAAAATCCAATTGAATGTGATAAGTGAATGTTAAATTCCGGCAGAAAAGAGGAAGAGGTGTCTACAGAGCCAACTTTCGATGTTTCTGTGATATTTGGTAAACGCGAGGAGGTAAGCACCTCAATTATGGCTTGTTACTACTACTAGCAAGTTTCCTGCAGTTTGATTGACATGATAAAAAACTACAGCCAATGATGATTTCATGCGGTCGACAGTTAATTGAACATATAAGGTTTGTTTCAGACCCCCAATAAGCATATACTTTTACTGAAAATTGTTTTTTCCATCCTGCGGGGAGTGACCCAATAAGGCAATAACATTTAATTTTTTTGTATGCAGTAAATCTGGATCTTCGAAACCTTTGGTTCTCTCTCTCGGTCTCAAAGACCATTCTGTGGTATTTGATTCTTCAACTTGAAACATACAATTATCACATTTTAGTTACTTCATTAATTTACATGTCATATTTAAAAATACTATTAAGCAGGGCACACTTAAAGGAATTGTTTATGCTGTGACGGAAAACTGCCTATGGTAATCCAGATCGAGAAAGCCATGGAGTCAAAGGAATCTCAGATGAGAAACCTGAGTTATCTGCAGAGCATTCTGAAGCAAATTGTGGCATTTACCTCGTTGTCAGGTTTGAATACTTTCTCATTAGAAGTTTGTATGATAGGATGCAGTATTCCTTCGACGCAGAGACAATATTTTGTTGTTGGATAAAGCCCTGACTGCATCACTAAAAAGTTTTTCCTCTTTCTTTTACCCTTGGGGCACAAGGTGTTTTGAGACAATGCCTTTTTAAGTCATATTCGCATCTAGTTCCTCATTCAAATTGGATAAGTCTAAGTTTAAATGACTATATACATGAGTACAAATTTAAACTTAGAAGATCACTTAGTCAATCGAGTCATATATCAATTCACCTTCATCTTAGTTTGCAGTCCAAATTCCAGAAATGGAATAAGAAACTTGGTTCTGGTTGCCCTACACAAGGTACCATAGAAACTAGAAGGATTCTGGTCTTCCCACTTAATACAGTTGGAAGGAAGATAAGGGAGGAATTAAACCTCACTTTTGGACAAGAAGAGTTGTTCTAGAAGTAAAAGTCCCGGATTATATGTCTCCGTGAGGGAGAGTAGTGCATGAAGTTCTATCATGCCATGGCTACCCTTAGGAAAAAGAAGAATATGATCGCTCTCTACTAAAGGAAAGTTCTGGTATTTGGTGTGATGACCCTGCCCAGTTGAAGGTGATGGCTAGGAACTTCTTTATAGATCTGTACACCGGAGAGCCTTGTAGGCTTTGCAAAGTGCCTATATAGGTTTAAACTTTTAGAGTATTTGACAATTTATCACCTTATTACAAGATTGGTTAGTTACCCACCTAACTCCTACTTTAGTTTGATATTGTCCGCTATGAGTTGAAGCCCTCACGATTTTATTTTATAAACTTTCCGAAAGATCTTTGTTTTTAGACACTTTCCAAAAGACCTTATACTAATGGATTAGTTAAAATTCTTATATGCTAGACCACTCTAGCATATCTTCAGATATAAAATTTGAATTGATATCTCAACAGTCCTCTCTTAAAATCAAGGACCACATACTCGGGACTTCCCCACGGCGTAATCACCTTGCACGTTTGCAAGACACCATAATCACTAAGTCATCACGTTGAAGTCTTTTCCCACATCTCAAATGCAAGCTGCTCATTACTAAACTCTTGAACCTTGGATTCTAATACCATTTGTAAGGCTTGATACTTCACAAGGTTGGATTGCTATCCACCTAACTTCTTACTTTAGTATGATATTTTGTGCTTTGGGTTGAAACCTTCGTAGTTTTGTATTTAGACACCTTTCCAAAAGGCATTATACTAGTGAAGTAGTTTTGTATTTAGACACCTTTCCAAAAGACATTATACTAATTGAATAAGTAGAATTCTTATATGCTGAACAATTTTAGCATATCTTTAGATGTAGGACTTATTGATATCCCAACAAAGAAGATGTTGAATATATCCGAATTTCGTCCAATTTTCTTATGTGACCTTTTTACAAAGATGAAGTTTAAGGTGATTGTTATTCGTTTCTAACTGATGATGCACAATCTAACTAGCTTATATTAATCCAACTTCATTCCCAGACGACAACAACTAAAATCGTGGTGCCGTTCCTAGAAGTTATTCAAAGTCTGAAAAGAAAGAAGGGGTGAAAAGATGGGATCATAGGGAAAATCGACTTTGAGAACACCTACAATCAAGTTGACTAGGATTTCTTGAGGATTGTCCTTCTGTCGATTGGTTTCAAGCCTCATCTACATAACATGATCATGAACACTATATACTTACAGATTTGAAATTGTGTTGGAATAGGAAAAGATTGAGGCCTTCACCCTTAGTCCTAATCGATGATTGTGATAGGAAGATCCTTTATCTCTTACCTTTTTTGATTTTATGTCTCGAGAATCTTAACTAGAGTATATCTAAAGTTGTCATGGAAAAACATTGGAACATGTTGAAGCTTTCCACAGGCAGCCTCCTATTCCATTTATTTTTGGCTAATGATCTAATTCTGGTTGAAAAAGCCTTTGTTTCTCAAGTACAACTTGTAAGTCCTCGCAAACAGAAGTTTTTGCATTTCATTGGACTTTTTCTTTGCATTTCATTGGACATTTGTTACCTAAAATGCTAACAATCTTTTTACACAATAAAGGTCAAGATATATATACCTGTTATGTGAAACTTGTCTTATACATAAAAATGATTTGTGAAAATAGTATCAAATAGTTAATATATATTTTAAGATCATAATTATTATAAATTTTCATGACAATTAACTAACCCAAATTACGAAAACCTATCTCCAGAATTTTGGTTTTTTATTGGTTAGTTGATGGTATACATACAAAAACATCTCCATACTAAAATAGGAAATTACATTTATTTAAATTATTTTTTCAATTATCAATAATAAATACCGATACATCATATTTAGATATGGTATATTAGATATTATTTAAAATTGATATTATTAATTTTTTTAAATCTAAAAAATATGTAAATGAAATACTAATAAAAAAACACATATAAATTTTTCCCTTTGGGATAATGATCAAGAGAATTTAATAGCTGATCCAAATAATATGAGAAAAGTCTCAAGAAAAGAAAGTTTAGGAGAAGAGCCCCTAGGAGCCTGGAGTCCGGCAAACATCACTTGATGTGGACTAAAGTAAAGTACGGGAAGGTGTAATGGAGTTCACTAAGAACAATGCTAAGTGTGTATAGATCCACCTTTTTTTTTTCTTTTTTTATTTAAATAATAAATAATTTGTCAAATTATTATGAGATTGTGAATTTGATCTTAAATCAAATTAAATCCTAAAATAACTTTTCATTTTTAGCTCTAAAATTTTTTACCTTTAAAACAATAAAATAATTCTTTTTTCCATCAAAATTTACTATATGAATAATTGGTGAGTTTAATCCCAAACAAATTTATCTTTAGCAAGTTGAGTTCCAAAATATTTTTTTTAACTTTTAAGATTCAAATTTTTTTTGTAGAGAATAATAAGGTCTTTCTTGACGGATTCTGTCAAAATTTCTAAAATTTTAACGGTTGTTTGTCTTTAGTTAATTAAAGACAAAATAAAAAAGTCATTACATGTGAAAATAAAGAAAGAAAATAATAATAAAAAAAATATTTAAACGTAGAGATAAAAATGTCCTCATATTTTTTTAATTTTTATTTTGAAAATGTCCTCATATTTAAAATTTTAAAAATAAAAAATTTATCAAAAATAGTGAGAATATCAAAAGTCGTCGTCAATCTTCTTCTTCTTCTCTCTGGCACAAAATTTTTATCTTTTTTTAACATCTTTGAAGAAAGGAAAAAGAAAAAAAGTAATTGAAGAAAATGTCTTTATAGAAAGAAAAAAGAGAAAAACGAGAAAGAGAGATTTAGGAAATTCAAATTTTAACCAATGGAAAGAAATAAAGTTACTTTGTTTCAAGAGAAAGATGACAGTGGTGATATTGAAATACTCAGTGAATCTTCAATCATTAAAACTCATTTGACAAATCAAGTTGTTCTAGACGACAAGAAACGAATTCAAGTGGGAGCAAAAATGGAATGTTAAATTTAAAGACATTTGAATCGATGTTTGAGTAAGTATTCACATTCCTTATCATGAATATATTTGAATAAGTATTTAAAGATTTATGAGTAAGAAGATGATGAATCAGAATTTAAACTCAGATTTATATTAGAATTTCTCTTTTTTTTGTTTTTCTTTCTCTTTCTACAAAAACGCTCTTATTCTTCTCTTTTTTTTCTTTTTTTTTTCTTCAAAAATGTTAAAAACGGATAAAAATTTTGTATGAAAGAAGAAGATTGACGAAAAATTTTGATATCCTTTAATAGATTTTTTATTTTTTAAATTTTAAATGTGAGAACATATTTATTCATTCTTTAAATATTTTTTTATTTATTTTCACATACAATAACTTTTTTATTCTTGTCTTTAATCAACTAAAGACAAACAACCATTAAAATTTTAAAAATTTTGACAAAATTCGTTAAAAATGACCTTATTATTCTCTACAAAAAAAAATTTAGGACTTTAAAAGTTAAAAAAAATATTTTATGACTCAACTTGCCAAAGCTAAATTTGTTTAAGATCAAACTCACAAATTATTCTTTACTATATATATATATATAATATATATATATATATATATATATATATATATATATATCTTTTTACCTACCAAGGAAAAAACATGGAAAGATAAAGTGGCGAATGCCAAAATACCAATATTTGGTTGATACCCCCAAATGTCCATATTAAATCAAATTCCGGCGAATCTTTTCCATTATCCACACTATCAATGCTGTCTCAGAAACAAACATGACGAAATAATTGAATTACGCTGACAAAGCTATATTACAACCTGTTGTACAGACAGGGTGGATCGAGTGAAATGCAATATTTTGAAGTGAATCTAATTACATCCTCACGAAACCCACGTTACAACAACTTTGATATTCGAGGAATAGCATTTCAAAATTTGGCTGCCTGGTTTATATTCACATCGTTGGATTGGAGCACCTTCCAACTATCTAACAAACCTGCAGAGCTCCGGAAATCCCTCCAAGCAATAGAAGGGTAGGCTGAAAATTGTTATCACACAGTCCTTTCACGTCTTCTCGTCTCTCTTGACCAATACGTTCAGTTTCTTTTCAAGCTGTTAAACAGAAGAACAAGCACTGATTGTTAACATGGTGAATACATTTTTCATATGGTACAAAATCTTGAGCCAGACGATACACAATTTAGTCTTCTCAGAACATTATACTCTTTTATCTAATGTGGCAGGAACTTCTATCCATGATTGAACTGAGCATAGAGAAGCCAAAGGTAAAGCATTTGGTCTTCCTGGCATGTATTTCAAACATAGGTATGAAACCATGACATTATAGATCTCACATGTTAATGCTCCAATTAGGAAAAAAGGATAACACAAACCCCCTTGAACTGAAAATCTCCTACTGCAGCTTTGATCTTCAAATTGTGGTAGTCCACTCCTTTCATTCGTTTGGTTTTCAACTAGAAACAATCTCTTAATCTCATAAACAAAACTAATACACTCAACATTTTCTACCTTTCATTTACCCTACCAAAACCCGTTATTTGCATGTTCTGAATTGGTTCCTTCTGATCTAAGAACAAGTGCACCATAGAAAGATCACCTAAGCAGCATAACAGAAAAACTAACACCCCTTTAGTAGTTAGCTATCATGATAAATAAAGTAGAATCACATCCTTATGAAAGATAAATAATTATAGGTCCCAGGGTGACTTGCTCTGAGTAGTCCAATGGAACATCTTTAAAAGGGGGTTAGGTAACCTGTTCTTAACTAATTCGATATTCCAGAATCACCTGTGCTCTCCTTCACTAGAAACCAACCATCAGAAAGTAAACAAATCCTCCCAAGATCCTTCTTGCCCCTCCCACCCTTTTCTACCTTCCTCAAACAACCCGCAAATGGATCACCTTTTCTTTCCTACCTCCCAACTCCAATAACCCAGAACAGCTTGATTCTTAACCAATTCATCCACCATCATATCGAGTTAGTTTCAGTATATGGCCGAACTAACATAATAGAAAATTTAAAACCATCCAACAAGCTTAGTAGGAGGTTACATAGTAAATTTTATGCAATGCAGTTAGGGGTTAAAATCTTAAGCGGAATGGCATTCACAGATTTGCACCTATATAAAACAAATAGCATCATTGACAAGTAAACAAACTGCATTGACTACTACACAAAAAGCCTAATACACACCTGGACATTTTTCATCTTTTGTCTCTGTAGTTCTTCAACAAGACTTCCAATGCTGAGATTTCAAACAAGATTTAGCTGAATACCCGAAAAAGGACTTCCAAGGGTGCACTTTTAGTATTATTAGTTTCATCACTGACTACCTACCTCTGTTGCAATTGGATGACCTGAGATTGTAGTTCCCTTTCCCTTGCAGTAGTAGGAGGTAACTGCAGAAGGTAAGAAGACTTTAAGCCAATGAAAGTTACAAACATCTCAAACTTCAAGGTAACTTTTAATGCACCCTAAGGCAACATAATAGCCAATTTCACAGATACGCTAGAGGAACTATAGTTAATACAACAACAGCTGAATGCCTAATAGAAAGGTAACAATTCTTTGGAAGTAAACCTACCTGCAAAAGATCATTTGCACCTGCTTCTGTGAACTCTATTGAGACTGCATACGTAAATTCAACCCCTAATGAGGAATGATAAAATAGGAAAAACTGAAAACAGAACAAAAAATTGATTGTCGCAGCCACATAACATTGAAGACATTACCAGGTGATTGTTCCACATATTTGATCAATTTGATTATCTCTTCCTGATATTGAAGTAAAAGAAGATAAAGAAATTAGCAGGCTTCAATGCTGAAGAGAAAAACATAGATCAGACAGAAAAGCACTTACCCTCTGCATATTATTGTGCTGCAGGATACATTGTAATGATGGAAGAACAGAAGCTGCAGAAAGGCTTGAGGTTCCTGGACTGCTCGAACCTCCTGACACAGAGTTAAATGAAGAATTTACAGGAACCTGCATAAAAGAAAGAGAAGGCAATGGTTACAGAGCCATTGCCTAAAAGATATCCTAAGTTTCAAATTTACATTTTCTGAAGCAAATATCAAATGATAAAAATCAAGCGAAAGGTTAGAAATGAAAAGGAAAATCAAGAGAATATTAAAAATCAGTAGTAATATGGTAAACAACAGATAATAGTAACGAGTATCAGAAGAGAGGATGCTTTTTAGAGTGTGTCACTACAAGAGTATAGACACATATATAGATCTGCTGAAGGCAAACAAATTACCATTTCTGATCCACACTTAACCAATAAAAGATTGGAAATGAGTTGTATGGTTTGCAGAATAAAAGAAAATGGACAAAAAGTTATTACAGGCACTGGATCCTCATTTCCATCCCCCCTCTCTTCTGGGGAGCCTTTAAGTGCTGGAACAAACAGTGGAAATATTACCAGAAAGACACAATCACCTTCCTGAATGTTGTTGACTAATACAAGATCCAGCTATTAGTCTAAGTAAAAATGCATTATCATGCCAGATTAACAAACCCAACAATGTGCACATGAAGTAAAATTAAAATGCAGAAATGCGCATCTTACTGCATGGGATGAGATTCTGAATTATGAACTTACATGTGTACAAAAATCACCCTACATCTGTTTATCGGAAAACAACACAACAGAAAATGCAATATGAATATATAATGATTTTGAGAGATTCAATAATTATATTGATCCACAATAACCAGACAAAAAATGTTTGTGTTTATATGAAAAAAAAATGTTTCCAACCACAAGGTTGCATCATATATCTTCATGTCATTCTTATAAATAATAGTACATCAATACAAGTGCAAGTCTACAAATACACATGCATATGATTACCAAGTCTCGAAATACAGAACAGAAGATTTTGAATATGTTGTGTTTAGAGACACGACATAAAATCTTATTATAAGAAAATCATAAAGAGACAATAAAATAAAGAATATTAGTGTCTACAGCACCAGAAGAGGGAAAATTCCCAATCTGATTTCCATTATTTTGCCATTTTATATATTCTGATACCTTTTCTTTTATTTTAACTTTTTTAATTCCCCAAACTTTATTCTCTATCTCGGTCCTTGTAAGTTTCTTGCCCCTTAAGGTCCATTTGGCTAAGACATTATCATTTTTTATATATATAAACAAAGGAAATAAAAAGAAACTGTTTTAAAAATAATTGACCCATTTTTTTACTTATCTAACAACAAATTTATAAGTACCTTAATCATATTTTTAAAATTTAACTATAAAAATTTTAAAATAGTGCTTTATAAATTTCCTAGAAAATTTTAAATCTAATTTTTCTGTAAAAAAGTGGATATCCAAATGTGCACCATGATTTACAATAGTTTAGGGGCCAAACGTGTGAATTTTCCACCACAAAATTAAAAAGGTTACTGAAGCAAAAAGTTGCCCATTGATTATATGGGCTAATTCAATCCAATCAATTACTTATCAGAGAATACCTTAGGATTCAGATCCGCTGAAGTGACTTTAAAACGTCCCCTTGTTTGGACAACAGCGCCATCAGATATATCCTCCCCTACAAAAGGAGGAGAGGTCAGAATATCTAGAGGGAGAGAGGACAATGAAATTTTAATCAAAAACACGATGTTGCCAAATATATATATTACCTGAAGCAGAGTTAACTAAATCCTTCTTCTGGCGATATTGCAATGGACCACTATAATTTCGCTCTGACTGGTACTTTGGTTGTGAATATTCCCTTCACAATAATTTGCAATTACTCCATTGACTTTGGAAATTAGGTTAGGAAATAAAGTTATATCTTAGCAGTATCAATCAACAACATCAATCAGCCATGTAAAATAGTGGACCATATCAAGTATTGCAAAAACGCATGCTTCAATGCTGTGTATACACATAATCAAACGATGATCAAACAACTAAAATAAAATAATGGATGTACATAAACTCAAACTTCAAACCAACATTTGCTATGTTGCTTATCTTTCAACAACCCTTGACATTTTGAATTATTTGCACATGCTTGTTATAATTTATAACACTACAACCACCTTAATCTAATGGTACCAGAGTAGACAGCACATGGAAAATTAACTGCAATATAGTCTATAATGTCTAAACTGTATCATAGCACAGTTTGCAAATCCAAACTCCATAATAATTGAAGAATCATAACCATTAGTTCCCTTTGATGCCAACAATACAATAATTTCACCAGAAAATTTTCCCCTTATCAATCTTCTGAAGCCTCTATTTTTCTTTTTCTTTTTCTTTTTATTGTTACGTACTAAAAGCAGTCTTCATAGTAGGAACTCCAACAAAAATTCCTTATCACATGCAGGCTTAGGATCCCAACACATGAATCAAGTGCATGAAAATACTTTCTACAAGCCAGTTACATGTGATATCTTTGAGAGACACAACTAAATAGTTAAAGACTTGTTGTATACCTTTAATTCTGTTAACTCTTAGCAGATAACACTGGAAAAAATTTAATCAGCACAGAACACACATGCAAAAGTGCCAAAAGATTAATTTTAGGAACACTAGGAGGCTATCCTCTATTAACAATTCTGTAATTAGACTTAAAAAAATGTTGTTTCTATAGAAAGAGAAGAGCAACCCTGGAGAAAATAATGCAAATAAATGATCATGTCCTTCCTCCACTGAGATTCAAGGGGTTTTGCATATTTTCCTCCGTGGGTGAAGGGGGTGGGGTATTAAGGAATGAGAACGTTAAGTTAGACAGGGAATCTGAGGACCCATCAAATATATGCAGCAAAAACTGTGAATAAGAAAATACTAATTTAAAATCTGTATCGCTTTATAAAAATCGAGAGTTAAAATTCACAAAAGAAAAGTTACAGATGAAGGGTAAAGTACCTGTCTCCATCACTTATAATCTTTTTAGGTGAAAGAAGATTTTCCTGGATTAGTGAACCACTTAAAATTTTTTGGTGCCCCGGAACAGTAGAACGTGGCAAAGTGCTAATTTGTCCTGGATTCTCGCCATCATCCCTTCTTGCTTCCTGATTCTTTAGTTTTCTTGACAATTGCTTGTCAGAATCAGATTGAATATCATCTTTCCAACAAGGACTAGATGCATCCATATCATCCTCATGTACATCAAAACAACCTCTGCACCAAAGTGATTTATGTTTAAACACACAAACGAACTACATATTGTGAATCAAAAGATGGAGATGTTTAAGAAAGGCCTCAAGTATGCCATAGTTATATGATAAAGCTCACTGCATGTGACGAGCACTTTCACTAGAATTTTCTCTGTTAAATCTGCTCAAAATTCTAACAATTTCCATCCACAATGCCACCATTTTTCCATTCTAAGGGTATATTGTAGGCATATGGGGTGATGACATTCACTTAAATTCTGCTGAGTACCCAAGCCAATAAAGGGATTTAAAAAGCATAATTCTTCTGGAGGGGGCAAAAATTCTTTAGTGAAGAAACGAGACCAATCAAGACCCCCAGCTGACAATAGCACAGATAGAAAAAGTACTTACTTGAGTGCTTGAAGAGGTTTGATAGGAAATGCAGCAAGTGAATTATTTAAATCATGGATACCATTGAGCTCACCCTGAAGCAAGCAGTATAACAGTCATATAACTAGCAGAAATGAGAACCAGCATTCGCAAGCTCAAGTAGAAGAATAAAAAACAAACACAGCATGACTGTACCTCACCACCAGGGGCTGAATCTGAAATCAACCGTTTTACTGGAGAATCAGCATCATTGTGTGTGCCCTGTTGTTTACTGCACATATTTAGATCCTCACCATTTGAAACATCATCAGAATCAGGAATCTGCAAAAGAAATGGTTCAAAGAAAACATTCATAAGAACAATTATCTTGTGAATAAGAATAAAATGCATTCTCCACCTGACCATGACAGATACATACAAGGGCAGCTTGATTCTTCAAATCCTCCAGATTAAAATTCCATGCACTGATCCCTCTAATATACTCTTGCTGTAAAAGTAAGCAAAGGTTAGCACTTCAATTTTGCATAAGTATCTTCAATTAATTTGAAGCTAGATTCATTATTTTATTCATATCATCATAAGATTGGAGTTGCTTATGCTCTTTTTATTGAACCTAAAGAGAGCAAACGAACACCAGACATGTGTTTTCACAATTTCACCAGAAAAAACAAGCCTAAGAATGCATGCTTAAAAAAGGACTGCCTTCTATTGCTCTTTCATTGCAATGCACCATGATTTAGTTGTCACTGAACATCTTGGTATACCACCTCGGGCAAATTACATAGCAGCTATACCAAGGAAAAATGCAGGTCTTACGGGGGTACACAGAATTTTATATGTTCCATAATTGATTCCACAGATAACAAAATATGTAGTGCATCAAGTAGATATTAAAGTGACTAAGTTCATACCTCAATCAAGTAGATATTAAATATGCATAAGCCCATATTTGCAGACATAAAATGAGATGCTAATACAAGGGAAAGCAGATAAACCATGATTGCATAAAAAAATAATGTAACGACATTTTCTCACATTTCTCAATAGCTTAAAAATTCAAGACGAGTATGGATAACTGAGAGGCCTATTAGTAAATTTGTTCCACTTTGATAGCTGAGGTACCATATGTAAAAACCAATGGTGACTAGCCCTTCCTATTTTATTATGTATTCTTGAACAATAAATTCAAAAGCAAACAACTTAAACAAATGATCGCCTGAAAGCCACAAAGTTAATGGGTAGAACAGGATATATAATTTTTTCCAACCTGCGATAAATGTTCCTTGTCCTCGTAAAGCGATCTATTCTGTACAAGAAAATCTGCTTCTTTTGCCTGAAACAGTAGCTTGATATCAGCAATTGTTGCATAAAATGATAAATTACCAGAAATAAATTTATGTTCCATTCGCAGATGTTAAGAAACTTCAAAGCCATAGTGTGAGATGAGCACAAGACCTTAAGCATCCTAAAACGATCACCTAAAGGAGGAAGCCCATCAAGAACAGTACGTGTCAAATAGTCAGTGGAGCGTGCATGTTTAAAGAAAGGGTGCTTCAGAAGCTTTTCTGATGTGGGCCGTTTCTTTGGGTCCTTGACCAGGCAAGCAGCAACCATTTCTCTGAAAGACTGCAAAAAAGCACAAAAGTTTTAGGACAGGAAAAAGCCATCAGAAGAAATTTATGTATACACTACAAACCTTGGAAAATCTCTTGTCCCTTTCATAGTCCAAACCAGGAGGAGCATTTTGTAACGTCATAAGGAGAACCTAAATTTAGAATTAAGGAGATAAAAGTGATATGGTGAAAATTTTGTGCCAGCACAAATGATTCTACCCAATTCAAAAAATAACATGCTGCATAAATAACCTTCATTGGTGGGTATTTGGAGAATGGTGCATGCCCATGAGCAAGTTCAAGTGCAGTTATTCCAAATGACCAGATATCAGCTCTGTTTGATTAAGAAGTATCGGTATAAGAAAATTCTTTGTTTTTTCAAAAAAAAAAAAAGAAAAAAAAAGGACGGAAGATTATTGATATACGTTTGTATGTACTTACTTAAAGTCATATCCATGGAGTTGCTGCATGACTTCTGGTGCCATCCTGACAAACAACTTAGAACCAGATGAGTTCATTGAGCAATGAAAAAGAAAGAAAGAGGATAATTCACAGCCAAGGAGAAGAAGCACACCAGCACGGTGTTCCAACAAACGTGTTTCTTGAACGCTGCCTGTCACCAGTATCAAACATGCATGCAGCAACACCAAAGTCCGCTAACTTGACACTCCCATTAGTATCAAGTAATATATTTCCAGCCTGGAAAGGGTAACTTTATTAAATATATTAAGAATTAAGTGCAACTGTGAACCCAAAGTAAAGCAAATACACAAGATCATCAGAATAGAGCTTGTCACAGGGTACCATACTACAAACTCACCCACTTTACAACCATAGATGCAATATGACACAAAAGGTGTTCCATATTTAGAAGATGAATGAAAAATACTACTCCATTTGTTCCAAAAGTCTTTTCAGTATTCTATATAAAGGAGTCATTTATTATTATTATTTTCAAAATACCCTTATTTATACATTTAACTCATTTAATGTTATGACATTAAAGTTGATAGAAAATGTTTTTAGGAATATGAATAATGAGAAAGAACTTATGAAAAAATTAATGAATGTCAAGATAAAGATAGGACATTGTAGTCATTCAAGCTTAAAATGTTATAGGTTTGTAGATTTTCCTTAAAGTGCACTATACCAAACATTGACAAGATTTTTGAGATGGAGGGAGTATCTTCTCATGACTAGCTATGGAGCTATATAACAAAGTTCCACGTCAAAGATACTGTAGTCCAACTTGACACAGTAGCAAATACATAACTACAATTTTAGAAAAGGGAATAAAGAAAAATAACAAAATTCACTTGCAATAAGGACATGGACAACCATTGGAAAAAAAAGATGACCAGGGAAACACACAAATCTAACTAAAAAAAGTGAGATTCCTTACCTTGACATCCCTGTGGATGTGTCCATGGAAATGAAGATAAACAAGAGCCTTAAGCACTTCACGCAATAAAGTAGCAATAACAGCCTCTTCAAAACCTTCTGGATAAGAAGATTTTATTATGTGAAGGCAAGACCCCCCTGCCATGTATGGCATGACCACCCAAAGATGGTGGCCAGTAGTGAATGAGCAGTGTGCACGCAATACATTTGGGTGGTCAATCAAGTGCATTGTCTGTACTTCTCGACGGATGCCGTCCTAGAGAAAGACAAGAACCAACTTAGTAGTAACACAAGCACTCTGTTAACAAAAGAACTTCATTATCTAAATAAGCAATAAAGGCAGGTGCAAACAGCAATCCCCAACATCATCATACTAGTATAATTATTCCATCCATGTCCCAGATGGATAAACACTGAACTGTTAGAAGATGTATTCCAAGATATGAGTAACTCATATATTTCTTGAAGGAGCTGAAAAAGAATGCATACTAGATGATAAGACATGTAGCTTATTTGCATTGAAAAATGCCAGTAAAAAATCCAAAATGAACAAGGATGGGTTCTATAAAATCTATTTGTCATTTTTAACATTGTTAAAATTAAAATCTGCAGGTGATAAATTTAAGTGGTATAAATCAGTGTAATCCAAAACTGGCAATCACATTTCAGTTTTAAATTTACTCACCCACAAATCCTGATCCCAGTAGGAACTAAAAGATATAGATTTACATATTAAAAAATAATTAAAGTCAACAATAAATTAAAAAATAAATAAAATAATTATGCATCCTGTCCTGCGATGAAGAAAGTGAATCAAAGTGAGGCCTGCTTATGGACAGGGGAGGAAGAGATTCAAAAGAAAAAAAAAAAAAAAAAGAATGGAAAAGACAATTAAACAAAGAGTAGGAAAAATAACAGAACCACTTAACAGAGAATAGCCTTCTTACCAGGTCATTGTTACACCTTTCCAGGTCAAGAACTTTGATTGCGACTACCACATTAAATGGAATGCAAAGAGCCCGATAAACAGTAGCACTGACACCTTCTCCGACTTCCTCGTATAACTTATAATCTTTTGCATTAACAGGAAACTTTTTCTCTGCGGCTTGCTCCATGGATATTACTTATATGATAGCACTGAAGCCTCTAGTATACCAAGATGTCCAAACGAATAAATAACAATCTCTGGTGAGAAACTTTTTAAATAATATAACATTTTCCATACAATTAGCTAATTGTTTTTTATGGACCCCAAGAACAGGGGAAGATTTTCACCGAGTGATTTCTGATGGGTGGTGAAATAATATCAAGGGTACAGGACATGGTATTTCATATAAAGTAAACACATATTCTCTGGTTTTTCAAAATTCCAGCATCAATACTCTTCAACCACTATTCAATAACTTGTAATTGGGAAATCACAACACCCAGCTTTTGCACTTCAACTGACTGTTCAGCGAACTACAAAAGGAAAAATGTAGAGAATCAGGCATCAGTAGAATACAGGTATTGAAAGTTTTTAAAAATCTTACACTAGAAAAATACTTCACGAGAACAAATTATCAAGCGCAAATTGACTTGTTTCTAAAGGACTGCACAAAAAGGAAACGCTTCACATATCTAAGGTAAATCGCATCTCGACAATTTCCTATTTCCAGGTACAGAAACATGAATTTCCTGTAAGAGAACCGGCAAACATCATAACATTGTTGTGCATTAACATGGCAATAATACCTAGTTAATTTGATCGGAAGTATCCTGATGAACTTGAATTGAAATAAATCCAATTAAATCAAATGGCAGTAGAAAATTGATTGTCCTAGCAATGAAACTAAAATGAGATAACAATAACCTACAAATTTCATTTGATCAATTAAAGTCCTGAACAAACAATAGGTAAATTCTTCCACCTAAAACAAATGAGAAAAAAAAAAAAAAAAAAAAAACTAACCACAGATAAATGAGTATCATATTTACCTAGAGAATTCGACTGCTCGGACAGTTCAGCACAAAAATAGTTTAACCAGACCTAGGGTTTTCCAAGCACCTAGTATGAGCGGAAATGGAACAAATCCTGCTCTATCTAATAATCATGGAAAACCTGAGAAATGGAAACTAATTGATTCCGGGTGATGATGATAAAATCTTTCGACTAGTCCGCCATGGACGATGCGAGGAGAAACAATATTCAATAGATATCCCCTCTTCTCTCGGTTGTTGTTGTCGCCTGCTGTTTTTAAGCGATCGAATCCACGCCGTCAAATTTCACTTTGATTAAATTAAATAACTTCCCCAAGTTAATACTATTTCTCCATTCCGACATACATCATGCCATAAACTATTTAAAAGGAGAAAAAAAAAAAAAAGGACGCGAATCAAATGCTGCGTTATTTCATTATTTAAAAGGAAAAAAAAATTAAACATGTAATCTTTACTCTTTTTTGGAAAGCAAATATTTGAGAATTGAGTAAATCTCGCTAATTTTTATAGAAAGTTTCCAATTAATTTATAGTATATTATTGAATAAGATTTATTAGGAGGAAGCCAATAATTTAACCCAACGTGCTACGTTTTTTTTTTTTTTTTTTTCCTTTTTAGTATTTCAGGCAGCAGAGAAAAAAAAGAAAAAAAAAAGGGGACAAAGAGAATACGACAGCGAAGCACAATAGAGTGGGGCCGAAAACCAAAAGGCGTATGCCCTTTTGTATTGGTGTATGTATCCGTTTAAATATTGTGGCGCTGATGACGGTGTCGTATTGCTAAACTCAGAAAATATACACAGTTCGGCGGGAAGCCGGGATTTATTATCCACGACGAGACAGATCACGGATGCTGATTGGCTAGTACATAGTCAACCATCCATTTGGATATTAATCATAGATTTGTCATTTCAATTACACAACTTAAATTAGTTGTATTTGCTATTTTCTGAAAAAAAATAAAAAAATTTGAAATGGAAAATCGATTCCTGCCTCTACTGTGTGAAACATCCTTTTACCCTCCACAAAACTACTATTCTTTTTTTAAATTAGTATTGTTTATTGAAGTTAAATAATATTAAATATTATATTAATAACATTTAATAAATATTTTTCATTTGTAAATCAGGCAAATGAAAATAATAAAAATATGAGAGTCACGGGAGTTTTTATTATTCATTGACCATTTGGTGCAATCTTCTTTTTTTTTTTCTTTTTTCTTTTTTTTTTTTTTTTGTGGAAGGTGCATTCTTATAGCTACGAGAAGCCTCTATTAAATTTAAAAAAAAAAAACATAAATTAGTCTTAGGAAGAAAAGTAAGCCCATTTTCTTCTCCTGAGTTTTTATTGGTAATATTAGTTAGCCCATTGGGCTTATTATTTCATGGGCCAAATAGGATTTAAAGATATTCATATAAAACTTTTATAAAAGAAAAGGAAAAAGGACTTAAGGGGAATGACTTTTGTGCCGCTTTGGTACTGTAGCATACCCGAAATATCTAATATTGGGCCCGCTATGATAGAAAGCTGTGGGGCCCATATTGGCACGTGTCACAGTACAAAGTAACACTTAAACTCTACAATCCAATCACGACGACTTTCTTGTCTCCTACAGAGACGACTAAAGTCCACGGCCCGCCTGAACCGTCTCTCTTTTGTGGAAAGTATTCTACGACAATGTCTAGCCCATTTTGAACGTAAAAGTAATATTTTTGGTTTTTTTCCTATTAAAAAAAACCTTTAATTTTACAAATACTTGATGAGTATAATTCTGTCTATTTTCTTCACATTTCATCATTGAATTTTTTTTATTATAATTGATAGATTTCTTTACGAATAATTTAATAATATTATATACATAATATTAATTTTAAAATATAGAACAATATGTTAGGTTAATTTTATAGTATTATTAAAAAAAAGTTTGTTTTTTCTTTTAAATGAAAATAGGAGGAGTAAAATAAATTTGAATGATTAGAGTGGAAAGTTCAGCTCTTCTCGTGCGTGGTTTGACGCTGACTTGACCAAATCATTTACCATTATACTATATTCCCCAAATTGTGCGGCATCTACGTGAACGTCTCAGATGTTTCCACGTCAATCGTATTTATTGAACTTTTCTTCATGAATTTTCTACATTAATTGCATTTCTCCCGGTATATATTATATATTATATATTATTATATCTATCAAATAACTATATATTTATTTATATGATTAGATACGAAAAAGGACATTAATCCTTGGGATCAATCTTCATCTAACTAATACACACAGATTACAAATTGCAATGGAGGTGGAATTTGAATTTCCTAAAGAGAGAGAAACAAAATAAATAAATAAATAAATAAGAAAAATGGAAATGGATAAAAGGAAAAGGAAAAAAAAATATATATATATATAATAGATTTGATAGCGATGTACTACAAAAATAAATAATAGTTGGACCACATTTTTACCTATATATTTTGGAGTTTATTAATGCTTTTCAGATTTTATAGAAATTATGGTAATATTTATATATAACAAAATTTCTAAGCTAATATTTAATATATGATCAATTTAACTTGTTTTGATGGGAAATAAAGAAAGATAATTTGATTCTTAACAAATTTATTCGAAGATAACTTATTTACATTAATATATATATAAATATATTCACACACTCGCATCTCTACTGTGTGCTTTGCTTAATGCGACCGCAAACATAAGTAACGTCGGCAAGACAGCTAGTGTCGCAACAAAACCATCTATTTTCTATTTTTTCACTTTCATTATTATTGATGAATATTGTTTTTATTTCTGTTTAATTAATACATCTATTTTCTTTTTTTCACTTTCACTTTTCTTCCACCTCCATCTTTTCGTCTATGTTCATATTAATGTATGTAATGCACGCTACAATCTTTCTATTTTTTCCATTTTTTTCTTTTCTTGTATACATAATTACTACAAAAATAAATGCACAGCTGACTGTCGACAAACCGATTGTGGAAGGAAGAGATTTCTGGAACTTCAGTTGAAAGTAAGGAATACCAGAAAAAGCCTTTTTTTTTGTTTATTGTTGTTGTTTAGAAGAAGGAAAAAAGGAAAAAACTTGATGAGGTTTAATGAGGTATTACTATATCACCAGCTTTGGGGGTTAAATGCTTGAATTTTTGAAGCAAAAACCGTGGCAATATCATTTGAGTTTAGAGCTCAGTTTCTGGGATTAAAAGCACTGATTCGTATCACTTCGAAGATTACAAAGACACTTTGATCTTGTACTATCGTTATTTTCTATTTCTTGGGAATTTGCGCTTTCAGCTGGGTTGGGGGGTGGGGGTGTGGGGTGGGTGATTTAATTTGGACTCCTATTTACGTTGTTTAGCTGTGTTGGTTAATTATCTTTACTAATGTTAAAGGGCTACTACCGTTTCTGATGGAGAAATTAAATTTAGGTTATGTTTTCGTTGGTTTAGGTGCATTTGTTTGAGGTGGGGAGTTCAAGATTTTTCTCTGTTTAAAACTGGGAAAGACAAAGAGAGAAAGAAATAAAGAATGGCTGACGGGAGGAGGGCAAGGAATAGTAGTAGGATACGTTTCAGCAAGCTCTATTCTTTTTCTTGTTTTCGGTCTCCGTTTAAGGATGAACACAAGCAAATTGGGCAACGAGGTTTTTCAAGGGTTGTTTATTGTAATGATCCTGATAATCCAGAACAGCTTCAGCTGAGGTACAGGGATAACTATGTTTCTACAACCAAGTATACGGCGTTCAATTTTCTTCCCAAGTCTTTATTCGAGCAGTTTAGGAGGGTCGCCAATTTCTACTTTCTTGTAGTAGCTTGCGTATCATATAGTCCGTTGGCACCCTTTGGGGCTACTAGCATCCTTATTCCTCTGTTGGTAGTAATTGGAGCAACAATCGCGAAAGAGGGCGTCGAAGATTGGAGGCGCAGGAAGCAGGTGATCACCTGATTTCTTGCTCAGTAGTTTTCTCCGCATTTCACACATGCCCACATATTTGTTTTCTTTCTCTTCTTTTTTTTTTTTTTCTCTTTCTAATTTGAGAAAGTCATTTGTGAACTAGTTTTGCTCTCTATCCCTCGGAATGAATTAAAACATGATGCTAGAATATGGAAATTGCACTTGTATGTACATATATTTATACGTATGTTTTCTTTCTTTTCTTTTCTTTTCTTTTTTTTTTCTTCTTTTGATAGATATATATATGTGTGTGTATACGTTCACGGTTCAGATGAGGAAGATGTATTAATAGTCCCTTGGTTTCATGTCTTACTTTGTTTCTCTTTCTGCCTAAATTCTGTTCTGTATTGTATTTACTTTGCTCAATATCCCTATGTCATTTTGTTTTTATTCAATATCTGTTGAAGCATACACCTACCTTTTTTTTTTTTTTTATCCTTTAGAGAATCTGAAATGGGATTGACTATTAAGTTAATGGAGGCAAACCTTCTAGATGTAGAACTCTATTATCTGAAATGAACTCTTGACAAACATGAAATGATTTTGTGAAAGACAAGTCTGGGAGTGTTGGTACCAAAATCATGCTTCTGTATAAATATATAGCACATTAAAGTCTTTGCAAATGAAATTCTAGTTCACTAAAGAGAAGTCTGCATTTATGCTATTCAAAAAGTGCAACTAGATGTTACCATGTAGTTTTCTTCAATCACAAAAATTTGAGAAGTCTGCTGTGGTTTGCCATCTAGGCAAAGATTTTGCTAAGCCTGGGGGGTCTCCAAGTTTTTTGGGTAGAGAGAAACTATACGTGTGTTGAATATATTAAACTTCAAGTGGAGCTCTGGGCACTTGGAATATCTCTTCTGTCACCATTTCTTGGATCTCATACAGTATTTATGATTAATGCTGGCACTTCTTATATTCAACTTTAATAAAACGGAGTTATTTCTTCTAAACTTTAATAGAATAAAGTTGATCCAAAATTTAAGCCTTTATTTTCCAGGATATTGAGGCCAACAATCGCAAAGTTGAAGTGTATAAACAAAATCAAACTTTTGAAGAAACCAGATGGAAGACGCTACAAGTTGGCCAGCTTGTTAAGGTGAAAAAGGATGAGTATTTTCCTGCTGATCTGCTTCTTCTTTCATCGAGCTATGAAGATGGAATTTGCTATGTTGAGACTACAAACCTTGATGGGGAAACCAATCTGAAGGTAAAGCATGCTTTGGATGCTACAGCCTCTCTTAAAGATGAAAGTTTATTTCAGAACTTCAAAGCAGTCATCAAGTGTGAAGACCCTAATGAAGATCTTTATGCATTCATTGGAACTTTGTACTATGAGGGGCAATACCCTCTTTCCTTGCAGCAGATTCTTGTAAGAGATTCTAAGCTTAGGAATACTGATTATATCTATGGAGTTGTTATCTTTACTGGCCATGACACAAAAGTCATGCAGAATGCTACAGATCCTCCTTCTAAGAGGAGTAAGGTCGAGAAACAAATGGATAAAATAATCTACATCCTTTTCAGTACTTTGATTGTGATATCTTCAATTGGATCTATGTTTTTTGGGATTGAAACTAAGAATGACATCAATGATACGAAGCTTAGAAGGTGGTATCTTCGTCCTGACAGGACAACTGTGTTTTATGATCCCAGAAGAGCTACATTGGCAGCCTTCTTTCATTTCTTGACTGGTCTTATGCTTTATCAATATTTAATCCCAATATCTCTTTATGTATCCATTGAGATTGTGAAGGTTTTACAGACCATTTTTATTAATCAAGATCAAGATATGTACTACGAAGAAACAGATAAACCAGCACGAGCACGAACATCTAATTTGAATGAGGAACTTGGTCAAGTTGATGCTATTCTTTCTGATAAAACTGGTACTTTGACATGTAACTCAATGGAGTTTGTTAAATGTTCAGTAGCAGGTGTTGCTTATGGGCGTGGCATGACTGAAGTTGAGAGGGCTCTAGCAAAGAGAAAAGGAGAAAAGGTTTCTGAAGTCGATGACCCTACCTTAAAGGGAGAAAGCTCAAAAACTGAGGTTATGGAGTCAGGAAGATCAGTTAAAGGTTTCAACTTCAAAGATGAGAGAATTATGAATGGTCAATGGGTTAAAGAAGCTTATTCAGACATGATACAGAAATTTTTCAGAGTATTAGCAATCTGCCATACTGCTATACCTGATGTCAATCAAAAAACAGGAGAAATTTCTTATGAAGCCGAGTCACCTGATGAAGCTGCTTTTGTTGTTGCTGCAAGAGAGCTTGGGTTTGAGTTCTATGAAAGAACACAAACTAGCATCTCGCTGCATGAACTAGACCATCAAAGCGGGAAAAGGATTGACAGGTGAAGATTTGCAGTATCTTTTGACATTCTGATTTCCAATATCTTTCTTTCTTAAGCTGTGAAATTTCTCTTATCTTAGTGGCGCATCAGTTGCCTCATTATTGTGAGTGGTTTATAGTAATTTGTAATGAACAATTTTTAGAAGTGAAATTAATGTTGAAAGTTGAGCTTCAACCAGATAAATTGATCTTTTAGTTTCTCTTAAGGTGGTAGTTGGATAAAACAAGCTGCAACAGACCTAAACAAGAATGCATCATCTATTTTTGTTCATTTTTTATTTTTTTTGTGTAAAGCGGGTTGTTGCTTGGAGTGGTCTATGAGATATATATTTATTATGTTTTTATTTTTCATTTTCAGATTATACAAGCTGCTCTATGTCATAGAGTTTAGCAGTTCCAGGAAAAGAATGTCAGTCATTGTAAGAAACGAAGAAAATCAGTTGCTGCTCCTGTGCAAGGGTGCAGACAGGTTTGATTCCCTTGGGCAAAGATTTCTGAGATGTTGATAGATTTTCAAAAAACGTTTATAGTAACCTCTTTGTTCTTTCTTATGTTTTCCTCTCAAGTGTGATGCTTGAAAGGCTCTCAAAAGTTGGAAGAGATTTCGAGGATTCAACAAAGGATCACATTAAAAAGTACGCAGAAGCTGGTTTACGGACATTGGTAGTTGCATACCGTGAACTTCCTGAAGAAGAATTCAAATCATGGGAAGTGGAGTTTCTGAAGGCCCAAACTTCAGTGACTGCTGACCGAGATTCTTTAGTGGATGCTGCTGCTGATAAGATTGAGAGAGATTTGATCCTCCTTGGTGCTACAGCAGTTGAGGATAAACTTCAGAAAGGGGTCAGAGCAAACTGTTTATCTATGGATTTTAAAATTAGTTGTTATTTGCATGGGTGTAGCAACTTATACTATTATGCAGCCTTTCCATGATATTTTTCCTGATATAGCTACCCTTCTGGCTTGAAGGTTCCTGAATGCATTGAGAAACTTGCAAATGCTGGGATTAAGATTTGGGTCTTAACAGGTGATAAGATGGAGACAGCAATCAATATTGGGTATATGTCCAGGAAATCGACAAGTCATTATTTCATTGTTCTCTTTCTCTTTATACTGGCTAAGAATGAATAAGTTGATGATTATTCTTCTAAACTGTCTGCAGATTTGCTTGTAGCTTACTGAGACAGAGTATGAAGCAAATTGTGATAACCTTAGATTCTCCAGATATAGATGATATGGAAAAGAAAGGGGACAAAGCTGCTGCAGCTAAGGTACAAAATTTGGATTTCATTTCACATAGTGGAGTCTGAGTATATGCTTTAACATGGTTAACATTCTTAGGTCTCAGCAGCAAGTATAAGAAAGCAAATAGAAGATGGAATGTCTCAGCTTAGTTCATCTAAAGAGAGTTCTCTTTCCTTTGCTTTGATAATTGATGGCAAGTCCTTATCCTTTGCCCTAGACAAGAATCTGGAGAACTCATTTTTGGAGCTTGCACTAGGTTGTGCATCAGTTATATGTTGTCGCTCTTCCCCAAAGCAAAAAGCAGTTGTCAGTGTTACAACCACACTTTTTTTTCTTTTTTTTTTCCACTGTGTGAAATTCTTTTTTTTTTTTTTTTTATTTGCATCCTTCTTGTATTGTGAAGAAGTCTTTTAGTTGCAGTTTTTGCTATACCCAGGGAATCTGACCAGAATTTTGGAAGTATGCAGGTGACAGGATTGGTAAAAAGGGGGACGGGTAAGACAACATTGGCAATTGGTGATGGGGCAAATGATGTGGGCATGCTTCAAGAAGCTGATATTGGGGTTGGTATTAGCGGTGTTGAAGGCATGCAGGTCTAATCCATTCCTTTCTTGACATCTTGTTCAGTATAGATACTGGGAAAAAATGCTTAAATATTATTATTAACTTAATGACAAATATCATAATTCCAAAATGTATCATGGCGTCATCAATTTGGTTCTAGGCAAACGCATCACTCGAGTGATTCTCATGTCAAAATCTTCTGCTTATTCTTGCATAATAACTTTTACTTGACAGTGGTTCTGAATGCTTGTGTAGGCTGTCATGTCGAGTGATTTTTCAATAGCTCAATTCCGTTTTCTTGAGAGGTTGTTACTGGTTCATGGCCACTGGTGCTACAGAAGAATATCCATGATGGTAAGGATTCGCCAGTACAAGCTCTGCAACAATTTTCCACACTTATCCCTAAGATATATCTTGAGATCATAAGATGTGCTCTTATGCTTTCACCTTGGTGTTCTCCAGCCTATCAATATAATATGAATCTACTAGTCCTTCTTCACATATTTCTATATGATTAATTGCTGCTGATGTGTTCTTTTATTGGAATAATGCAGATATGCTATTTCTTTTACAAGAACATTGCATTCGGTTTCACCTTATTTTGGTTTGAGGCTTATGCTTCTTTCTCGGGCAAACCTGCTTACAATGATTGGTATATGTCACTATATAATGTATTCTTCACATCACTTCCAGTGATTGCACTCGGAGTCTTTGACCAGGATGTCTCTGCTCGGTTTTGTCTCAAGGTATGCACTATATTCTTTGGAACGTATATTCCACACCCACACATGGAAATTTTTATATAATTCTTGGAAAGTATTATTATGTTCCAGTGAAGACATGAATTGGTGTTGCATGAAGGTTAATAATTTTTACGTGTTTTCATGTAGTATCCTCTGTTATATCAAGAAGGAGTGCAGAACATTCTGTTCAGTTGGCCACGCATTTTGGGGTGGATGTTTAATGGGGTTGTTTCGTCCCTGATCATATTCTTTCTAGCAACAAATGCAACCTTAAACCAGGCGTTCCGAACAGATGGTAAAGTCGTTGACTACGAAGTCCTTGGAGTGATGATGTATTCTTCAGTGGTTTGGACAGTGAATTGCCAAATGGCATTGTCCATTAATTACTTCACTTGGATTCAGCATTTCTTCATCTGGGGTAGCATTGGCTTCTGGTATGTGTTCTTAGTTGTTTACGGCTCAATCTCGCCCATTCTGTCAACAACAGCATTCCGGGTTTTTGTGGAAGCCTGTGCTCCAAGCCCATTCTACTGGCTTATAGTTCTGCTAGTGGCTATTTCAGCTCTGTTACCATATTTCTCGTACAGGGCTTTCCAAACTAGGTTTCATCCTATGTACCATGATATCCTTCAAGGTGTACGGTTGGAAGGTTCGGATATTACTCGACAAGAACACATAAACAATGACTCATGATTGTTCATAGTCCTAATAATTAGTTGTATACCACCATATCAATCAAGTTGGTTTGTTATAGTGCCTTAGTCTAGTGTGTGCTTTGTTTGTTTGTTTGTTCATATGTTGTATCTGAAATTCCTTTTCTGAAAGTAAAATTACAAAAACCAGGAGGGAAAGGGCTGTTTTCCAATACCATTTTCAAAGTTCCTCATCGTTCATGGGGACGGACGGACTTCTTGCACGATAAAGAAGAATTCCCAATTCCCAATGTCTTTTTTTTAAATTAGAATTTTAAAAGTAAATGAATAGGTATTGGATAATGTGTCTGAAGATTTGGCGTTGTAGTATACTCCCCAGAATCAAATCGCCGCCCAGGAAGTTTGCAGATTTGTCGCAATTTGCTGGGATTTTTCTTTTCTTTTTTAATCAATAAAACAAGCTGGACAATTTGACCAAGTGAGATTTGCTCTTTATGATTCTTCGTGGTGAATTTGCTTTGTGTTCATTGTCTTATTAAAATCGCGATAAATACACACGACCATCCTTTGACAGGAGATCGCAACCATGGTGAAAATGAATGACTTCCAATTAAATTATAGATTCATCAAATCAAGCTGAATTTTGAGTCAGACCAAAAAAAGGCCATGAATTATGAGGGTATTATTAAAACATTCTTGAACGGTAAGAAAACTAGTGAATAGGTTAATTCCTTGAATTTTTAATAGAAATGCAGCCCAATGAGATCAGCAAATAGGTCAGCAATTCTTTAAAGAAAAAAAAAAAAAACAAAACGAGTTTAAATGGATAAAACTTTTTTTTTTCTTGAAATTCTTCTTTCTGTCAATTTGGAACCTTTCTTGCTAATATATTATTTTTTTTCCCCTCAATATATATACTATAATCCATGCATAAAAAAAAAGAAAAAGAAAAATGGAAAAGGGATACACCTCTTTCCAGGATCGAGTCAATGGGAAAAAATGATTAAAAAAAATTATGAGCTTATGTACGAACACCAAATTGCTTCCCCAACAAGTCTGCTCCATCTCCATCAACATCGTGCTGTATATCTATTTTCTAGAAGGTCTACCGTTTTTACTGTTCTAGAAAGATTCTAATCTCTCTGTTTTCTTCTCTTTATTTTCCTTTTTTAAAAACAGACGCCAACTTTGTATATACTATTATTATTATTATTATTATTATTTAGTATGAAGAAAGGGGGGTACGGGGATTAGTCATTTAGTTTGGCTAAATATGGACTATTGCTGAACATCCGAAAAATAGAAGCATCTAGACGCCTTTTATCTTTCTGTCTTCCTAGATTGACTTCGTCTTACAATGTATTATAAAGAAAAGAAAAATTAGTTCATCTAACTAGAGTTGTTAACATGTCTTGAGTCCAATCAAACATAAAATATTTTGAGCATATTTGAATTTGTTTATTTATTATTTTTAACAGAAAAAATTATTCGAGTTTGTTCGAGTTTTTTTTATTGATTGAGTTCGAATTTAGTTGGAGTTTCTTTTTTAAAAAATTTAAATTTAAATTTAAATTTAAATATTAATTTTTTTAAAAAAAATTTAAAAATTTAAATATTCAAAAAATTCTTATAATAATATTTTTAAGAAAAAAATTTAAAAAATTTCTAATTTTAATATTATATTTATTAAAATAATTATATAATATATATAAATATTTATAATTTATTTGTAAATAAGTTTGAAATTTAATGGAGTATAAATTTTTGTTCAAATTTATTTATTTAATAAATGAACGAGTTCTAATAAAACATAAACAATTTCCAATAAAACATGAACGAACTCGCAAAGAGTTTAATTCATTTATAACTTTATATCTAACACATTTTAATAATTTACTATATTAAGTTCTTCAAATTAAACCTATGCCTCTTTTTTTCCTTTTTGAATTACATGTCTTAGTTCAAGACCATTTGTTTATATTTTTTTCCAATTCTCGAGAAAATAATAGAAAAAATAAAAAATTCAACTTTGAGTGTCTTAGCCACGAAGAGAGAGATAGTATGAACAAATGTCACTATCCCAAGCATTCAAGTATTTGTCCACCTAATTCCCAAGCCTACCAATATATTCTATACGTATTAGGTTGTTATAGATCACCAATATCTCACTTCATCTTATTTATATATTTTCATTTAAAAAGAGAAATGATAAATTTATTTTATTTTTTTAATTATTGTTTTATGTTAAAGAAGTTATGTATAATAAATTTGTTTTACAATATGGTTAATGAAATAATGAAAGTGTAAGTTACATCATTGATGATGAAAGTGCATCTAAAAACGTGATGAACAAGCAGCCACTGTATAATCCCATCCCATGTTACTCCATATATCAGATAATTTCAATAATAATAATAATAATAATAATAATAAAAAAGAAGGTGGAATATACGCGGAACTTGATGAGCAAACCGCATTTAAAAACCCCCCTTCACCGCACGTGTGACCCAACCGCTCCCTCACACCTTCTTGCTCACGGAAAGCGACTTTCCTTTTTAAAACTAAACTACTATTATTATTACTTTTAACCGTAATTGTCATACTTACACGAGTTAATTATGACTCACCGGTAAATTCTAGAAACTAATAAATATTTTTTTCCAGTCTTAATAAAAAGAAAAAAATGATAATTTTAATATGAAAAATATAACCAAAATTACAATTGTGTGTGTATTTATTTTAATATTTTTACCTCAGTACAAGTAATAAAAGACACGGGAATCTTTTCAAATTTTAAAAAGAAAAAGAAAATAAAAATAAAAAGTAAAAAGCGGAGAAATAAATCATTCTCCCATCTTCACAAAGCGGCTTCATCCCCAACCATATAAATCTCTCCCTAACTAAGCCTCCGGTTGGTTACATAACTCCCAATCTCTCCTCCTTCCTGTTTTACTCTATTTAAAGTGTCTGAAGAATAATAGAAAACGATGGAACAAAAGCAAATTGAGATGATGCATGAAAATCAAGAGGAACTATGTGTGTGTCCGACCTTTAACGGTTACTCCTCCGATAGACTGGCTGAGATCGCCGGACGAGTCGCGGATGAATTTTCCGAAGAGAAAGCTGGAGACCTTCGAGAGGACTGCGAAGACGACGACGGTTTTGAGTTCTCTTTGGTCCGCGATGAGTCGGAAGTATTTTACGATGGTCAAATTGGGCCGATCTTCCCGACCTTCAACCGTAATATTCTGTTTCATGATTCTGAGGTTAGTGATAAACATCCATCGAATGAGGATGAAATTGTAATTCCGTTGAAGAAGTTGTTTATTCGAGAACGAGAAGAGCGTGATACTCCTTCCTCCTCCTCCTCTTCGTCGTCGTCGGAAGCTGATGAATTGGAGAGCATATCTCCGGGTACCTACTGCGCGTGGAGGCCAAAAGTTCCGGAATCACCGTCTAGGTGTAAGAAGAGTAAATCAACCGGATCCGCATCTAAGCGGTGGAAATTTCTAGATTTGCTCCGTCGAAGCAACAGCGACGGCAAGGAAAAATACGTATTTTTAACACCTAAAGACAGGGAAGAAAAACCAGAAAATAAAAACGAACGGTCTAATAAGAGTTTTCTGAAGGAAAACTCCGGTAAAGCCAAGGCCAAAGGACTAGCGGCATCTCCGTCTTTGTCAGCTCACGAGGCATTTTACGCTCGAAATAGAGCCATTAAACAAGGTGACAAGAAGAAATCATATTTACCATACAGGCAAAACCTTGTAGGGCTTTTTGCTAATGTCAACGGCTTAGGCACAGCATTCCATCCGTTCTAGACGCCGCCGCCGCCGCGGCAGCAAAATTAATTTTGTACAGTTTTATTAAACCAATGCTATACAATGGTAGCAATCTCATGAATTTCTTTTTCTTTCTTTTTTTGGTGAGGAATTATCATGTGTATAAACTTTATCTAATTAATCTGGTTTTTATTTTCTTCAATTAACATTCACATTAATTTAAAAATAGAGCGAAATTTATATTTTATAATTCCAAAATGGTCGGCGTTGAAATTTACAGTTAAAAATTGTAGAGTTGATGCAAATCAAGAAAGGTTGATCTGTGAAAGCATTTAATGGCCTGAAATGGATGAGTTAATGCAGTGGGCTGGTTTGGTGGCTGCAGTAATACTACTTGCAAACTTTTTAAACTGCAAAAACAGACACCAGTTTACTGTATTAATGACTTGATGTTGATCAAGCCTTGAAGGAATTTTTCTTTCTGTTTCTTTTTTTTTTCTTATTAATATTAAAAAATAAAATCCAAAATCCTCGTTGAAAATTAAAAATATATTTAGTATTGCTGTACAACATTGAATGTTAATAATATATATTTTATATATATTACTATTCTTCACTCTTATTTCTTTTATTATTATACGCATATATGCAACAATAATAATAATAAAGAATTAGGTGAGGCTGATTTATTTATACAATAGAGATCACAGTTTTGATATTCAAGTAAGGAATGATTAGAAGTTTGACAAATGATCAAATCCTGAGATCCGAAAATGGATCGGGTTGAGATTGGATCCACGAGTTATGAGTTTTTTCATCCGTGCAAACGAAGAAAAGTGAAAAAAGAAAGAAAAGAAATTATCAACCTTGTACGTGGCACCTCCAACCGCCGTCCTTGATTAATAGGGTAGGAGGAAGGATTCGTTAAAAATTCGACACGTGCCCTACAAGATATTATGAAACAAATTTTCATCACTTTTAGAAAAATATTAAAATTTATGATATTATTTAACTTCACAATAATTAATTGAATACTGATAATAAGATATCAATTAAAAATCAATAATTAAATACGATTATATTCTGGTTGCCTTAATAATGTGTAATTTGGTATCCTTTTCTGGGAAGGAGGAAATCTGGAAGGGTAGTCGAGTCCAGCCCAGCAATACTCTTGTGAGCCACGTGGAAAATCTGCTCGCGTGGCCAATTGGGTCCCATTATTTAACGTGATCCGACAGTTAGTTATACATAGCCCCAATTTTGTGGCGCCACGCGTTCATCCTCTCCGCTCAGCTCCTTCGTCGTCTAGTAGCACTAGCTCCTCCATTTCTCGACTTTCTATAACCAGCTCGAAATCCACAATCCTACAGCTACATACATGTACATATGCTTCTACTACAATCCCTTTCGGGTCGTACTGATTCAAGTTTTTGAGCATTCCCTCCGTTGGAACTGAGACTGAAATATTATCGAGTACTGTACTGTGTCAACTATGGCTGTTTTTGATAAAATGTGCTATTGGGGATTGTCCAGTTATGGAGGCATAGACCAATCGCAAATCGGTTGCAGATTGCCTACAGTGGAGAAGCAGCAGGCCCGAGTCTTAGCTTTTTCTTCTTCGTTTTCTGGAACTGATTTGTGTTTGCAAAATGGAAGCTCGAATGTTCGTAGTGCACCGGAGAACCGACGCTTCTTAAAGAGGAAGGTACCTTTTAGGGTTTCTGCAATGTCCCCGACTAAGAGGTCCGTATCTAAAATGAATCTAAACGAATATCTCGTGAATCTCGAGAAACCGCTCGGTATTCGTTTTGCGATATCGGTTGATGGGAAAGTTTTCGTTCATGCTCTCAAGAAAGGGGTAAAATTACTTCCAAATTTCTCTTTCGCTTTTTTTTACTTTATGTAATTATATGCACAATTACTCTAGTTTTGTAAAGCATTTGATTTTGTAATTTACAGGGGAATGCTGAGAAGGCTCGGATTATAATGATTGGCGATACACTGAAGAAGGCAAGTGAAACATCAGGTGGGAGGCTTATTGTGATCAAGGACTTCGGGGACGCTGAGTATGAATTTTTCACATAAGTGATTTAGTTAACATAATGCGTAAACCACCACGGACTTGCTGATGCATGATAGTAGTTTTGCTTGATGACTGTTCGTTTACCGGTTGAGAAATATTATTTGTTTGCTGCATCTGTACGTAGGATCTGCATTCTATAAGCCACCGTGACCTTGATAGTGCATGATATTAGCTTGCGAATGCCCCTTCCTACACTGTTTTGAAAACATTTTTTATGGATTAGTTAATGAAAAATATGAAATGTTATTTGCCACACATTCATCTGAATAAGGTTATGAAACTTCACTTGTTTTGTTAATTTCCAGGAAGATGATGAAGGACAAGTCAGGAACCTGTACACTTGTTCTTGAGAGGCCCTTTTCTCCTTTCCCAGTCCATCAGCTGTTTCTGTTAAACGATCTTGATATCCAATTTAATAGAGGTCGTCTACCTGTTGCCACTTGGAACAGTAATTTACTAATATCAAATTTAGGAACTTCTGAAAAGGGCAGCGGGAATTCTGGGTTTGTCACATTTTCCCCCAAGTATCTAAATGCTCAAGGATGGAAGCATTTGAATAATCAGGAAATGACAAGGGAGCGGCAAACTGAAATTACTAAGACCAACAGTCCCGCTTTACCAGTTAGTCCAATTGTTTCTCTTTTTACTATGGAAGAATCTGCAGATGTTGAATGGGCGCATGGGAGTTTCCCACTAGAGGAATATGTCAAGGCATTGGATCGTACAAAGGGAGAACTCCACTACAATCATTCTCTTGGCATGCGCTATAATAAGGTGCTATATATCGACCTTGGCTCTGAAAATACTTTATGATGTCATTATTCACTGATTACCTTTTCTTTATTTGAAAGCATTTGAACTGGATTCACTCATATAATTTAACTTTTGCAGCAAATATTATTAGCTTATGTAGTTTGAATTTCTGGGAAGTGTTATAAGCTTGAGATCTGAATACAGCTGTGAACCATTGGTGATTGTTTGTCATTTAAGAAGCATATTTTAGTATCCTACATAAAATAGTTAACTTTGTGACCATAATTCTATTCTATTGATTACCCCAGATCACAGAGCAAATATATGTAGGATCATGTATACAAACAGAATCTGACGTTGAGACTTTGGCAACAGTTGCAGTAAGTTTTCTAACTTTTTTGACAGAAATCTGATGATTTATGTACATAATTCTACTTGTAGCCTCCGTGCATTTCATATAATATATCTCTAATTCTTACTATTGGTATTGTGTTTACAAAGAATATTTTGGATAAATAATCAGTTGTATTAAAGTACAAGTTGGCTTTTTCGTTCCCTAGTTGTTCTTGATGCTTCTCTTAGAATATGTATAACAGTCTTGAACTTCATCAGGGAATAACAGCGGTGCTGAATTTCCAAAGTGAAACTGAAGCAGGAAACTGGGGAATTAATTCAAAAGTAGTAAACGAATCATGCCAGCAGCTTAATATCCTTATGATCAATTATCCTATAAGGTACCAATACTTTTGTTGTTTAATTTAGAGAAAAAAAAAAAAAGAAAAAAAAGAACCAGAGAACCTCTTTTTTTTTTTAACACTTTCATGAGCAGTATCATGTTACATCATAACCTTTCCTATCTATATAGAAGCTTTTCAATTCTGCATCTAATAGTGTATATCTCATATAAACAAATACTTCCAAGTATCATCTATATTCTTAGTTTCCAGAATACCATTGTCACCCTTTACTATTCAGTTGTTGATTCTATGATAGAATAATACACCTGGTCATCAGAATCACTTAAAGTTTACCTGTGAATGAAGTACTACTAAATAGAGCTCTACTCTCGTTGGAAGTTTCTTTAGATGATGAAGTATCATTCTAAATTTCTTTTCGCAGGGAACTCGATTCTTTTGATACAAGAAAAAAACTACCATTCTGTGTGGGCCTTCTTCTACGCTTGGTCAAAAAGAATCATCGTGTTTATGTTACTTGCACGAGTGGCCTTGACAGATCCCCTGCATGTGTAATTGCATATCTGCACTGGATGACAGATATTTCACTTCAAGCAGCCCATAATTATGTTACTGGGTTGCATTTATGCAAGCCTGATAGGTACTCCTCACTGACTCTTGTCAAACCTTTCCATTTCTCTTTTCTTCCAAAATTAAATGTCCTCATATTATTTTGAAATTCGAAAGTGAATTTTCACTTTCCTGAAATAAACACGATATTTATCTAAAATTCCAGATGTTACATTCTTAAGTTTAAGGATGCAAGTCCCTCTAATACATAGGGTCCCATAACCAACTACATTAGTAAAAATGATGATAAATAGAAAAGATGATGTAGTAATTTACCTATGGTGAGTTTCCTCATATTTTATGCTAATACAGAAGCTGGAAATTCAATTAGATTTTAGGATACAATTTTTGTGACTGCACTTCATGTAAAGTTAAATGCTTATTCGCCTAAATAATGCAAAGAAGTATGACTTCCAGTTGCTAGTTTACTTTGCTTTTTGGAGCTTAAGATACATTAATTATCTGTTGATGTTTATGTGTTCACTTTAATATTTTTGAACACTGAATTGTTTTAAAAGTATCTCCATAACATATTTGAGACAAAGTAAATGAAGATAGTCTCTTCATTAGTTAGTGTAACTAAAATAGTAAAAGGTAACACGGGTCATCATCATCATCGTTTATTGTATTCATGACTCTTCTCTATTGTTAACAATATTTACCGTGCAGTAAGATAAGCCTTAGAAACAGATTTCATTTTCAGGGCAGCAATTGCTTGGGCAACATGGGATCTAATAGCAATGGTGGAAAGTGGCAATAATGATGGACCTGCAACTCATGCTGTGATCTTTCTGTGGAATGGCCATGAGGTAACCAATAATATACTTATGCATGGTTCTCAAAGAGTTAAAAATTTGGCCTGTTATTGTTTTTCTTCCTCTACCTGGATCTTATAACCTTTTCTAGTCTACCATGCTAAGTGTTGATATATGAGTGAGTAGCTGATGATTTCCCCTTTGACCTTTCTATTCTTTAGCTATCATATTCTATCTGGTGGGGAGCTGTATTTGTCATAATGTTACAGCTTTTGCCATATTGCCTTCTAATGGCAGGGGGATGAAGTCTACTTGGTCGGTGATTTTACTGGAAACTGGAAAGAGGAGATTAAGATGGTCCATAAGGGTGGCTCAAGACATGAAGTTGAAGTGAGACTTAGACAAGGAAAGTAAGTGACATTTTGCTTTTCGTGTATAAAAATAAATATACATAAATTTACATACTTTTTTTTCCACATTTTAACTCCTGGTTTCAGGTCCAAATTTTTTCTTATTGGGTCTGCCATAGAGTTCTACAGTATTGAGAGTAATTTCCTTTGACCCTCAGGTACTACTACAAATATGTTGTTAGTGGGCAGTGGAGACATTCAACAGCCTCACCAACTGAAAGGGACGAGAGGGGTAATGTTAACAATGTAATTGTGATTGGTGATGTTGCTTGCGTGAGGCCTTCAGCACAGCAACCAAAGGAGGTAAGTTCCATTGTAGTAAAATTTTCAGCTTGCAGAATGAAGTAGGCAGGAATTCATGAAATATTTGAATTGTCTGCTTTGTTGTATTTGTTATAAAGTTTTACCAAAATGAATGGAAAATGCTGAGATTAATGCTCATCTAGAAAGAAAATATGCTATTGATGCTCGAACTGCAACCTCTGTTTCAGGATGCAAATATTGTGAAGGTCATAGAGAGGCCATTGACAGAAGATGAGAGGTTTTTTCTGGCAAAAGCAGCCAGATGCGTTGCATTTAGAATCTGTCCAATAAGACTGGCCCCAAAGTAGCTGGTGTTTCTACTGTTTCTTCTCAATAATAGCGGGGTGTAATTTTAATTTATCACAATTATTAAGTCTTTACACCATTGTTGCTTCAATACCCCTTCATCAATGTTCAACATGTTTGTGTGATCTCTGATTGCATGAAGTGATGCAGTTCTGCTGTGTCAGTGTTCTGTACTAATAGAGGCATTACATAGAGTTGGAACTTGGAAGTTAAACTAGATTTCTAATATTTCTGTTGACATGTACAGGGATTGGATCCCATTTTCATGGAAATGTTGTATCCCCAAGATGTCCATTGTCGAGACATCAATTGATTTTAGATTTTTCACACCATTTCTCTGGTTTTTCTGACTAGCATAATTAATTGACCCAGACTTTGGTTTCAATATTGAATAATTGTTCCATTTAGATATTTTGTCAACCTCGGCTTTACGAAAGTAAATTCAGGATCAAATGTGTCCAAACCTGTTTCTAGAAATATTTTCTTTCTCCGGTGAGTTGTCATAGCAAATTTCCAGGGTAGAGTACGTACAAATATGTTTCCACTGACGAGTGACGATAAGATGTAGTCATAATTACCATATCGTATGTATATGTTTTTCTGGGCCAGGGGAAGGAGATGTGGTTTATGGGGCACGTGCCGGTCTGATATGGGCCAGGGAAGTGGAATGAAATGGCAGTTTTGGCATCCCTTTACATTTCTTCATGCCGAAAGTATGACACAATAATGTCGACATTGGCTGGCTGGCTGGCTGGACGGACTTGTTATTTTATTTGATACAGATTCAAATGCTTGAGTTGGATTTCAAAAAAATGGCTCTCTGCAAAATGCGCCATTTTCTCTCTCTTATACTTTTTCTTACCCATTCTCTAGTTCTAGGCCATCCATCCATAAATAATGAATGAAGAAGAAACCACCAGCATTTACTATTTATTTGACAAGGGAAATGGAAGTTTCTGAGCATTCAGGAATCAGTAATCAAATTGCAATGTGAGTAGAAGCAGTACTCTACCGCTATATACAACAAGAAGGAGCTATATATATATTATTGATGAAAGAAGAGTGTTTTGTCTTGAGGATTCCATTCCATATTTCTTTCTCTGTTTCTACTTGGTTATGTTATGTAAGTTAAACTGGAGAGATTGTTTAATGGTGATCAAAATTCTTACTTGTTGGAACCAAGCTGATTGTTGGTAAGATTGTCTGTGATCTATTATTGGAATTTGAATAATTGAAACAATTAATGAATTGTTGGCATTTTCATTTTCTAGTGTTATTCTTTTATGTTTCTGCTACATACTCTGATGTCTGATCCCGAATATGTTAGAAACATCAAAGTAGCAAGCATCCAAGGAAGATAAATATTCATGGAGCATTTTGTGATGGAGAGAGAAACCAAAGGCATATGTATGTTGGGTAACAACAGATAAAGTAATATCCATAGAATGATGGCATGGATCACTGAAACCATGTGTTGTAGATAGAACCTTATCTCACCTCTTTCACATCCTTCATTCATTCTCTGCATTTTCATTGACCATTCATTCCAATTTTGGGGTAATTTTCCCAGCTCTTGTTTGCGCCTGTCTAATCCTTTATCCCCAGAATCTGCCGCACGCACACGTGTCCCCATATCCAATGCAACACTCTAGAAATTATTAAAAGTTTTTAGGATGAATTTAGTCAAATTTAATACAGAATACCTCTAATTAATTAAATTTAACTATTAAAAAAATAAAATTCACTTGTACTAACTTTAATTAATTTCGGCCAAACTAATTATGCAGAACGTGAATTGGAAGGACTCGGTGAGTGGTCACCGCGTGCATATTGTAGCTAAGTTACTAAAAAAAAAAAAAAAAAAAAAAAGAAGATATTATGAAGTTGATGGGAAAAGAAAGAATCCTGAGCGTCTAAACCTCATCTACAAGAGTTAAAAGGCTATGGATTTCTGAGCTTTCGCCATCGTTATCTAATGACCATAGGATACGATGTGTGGCCGGGCGGGAGAGGATTGTTATTATTATTATTATAATGAAAGGATGGTACGTAGGTAGACGATAGTATAAACTATAAAGGAGATTGGAGCACGAAGGCCCCGTGCACAATGTCGACCGCTGCATTCAACGCCTGCTGTCTTTCCTCTATCACCGCTTCTCCCAAAAGACTCACATTTATCCGTCCCTCTGTTGTTTCAGCAAAACTTGATTCTTCTTCTTCCATTCCTAGTCTCATCAGAGACCAGCCGGTTTTCGCTGCTCCTGCTCCCATTATCACTCCCATTCTGGTATATATATATATCCTTCTCTATCTCTCAAGAGAACGATAAAATGCATGCATGCAGAGGAATATGATTAGCCGTGACGTCAAGTGTTATTTTACTTACTAATTTTTTTAAAGCATTTTAGATTATTATTATTATTATTATTAGTGTCCTTATCACAGTATGGATAGTTTTACAAGTCGGGTTAATTATTTAGATTGTTTCAAATCTTTTAGTTGTGAATTTGACTGAAAACTCTTTTAAAAAAAAAATCTCTAAATAAATTTCTTTTTTTCAAAAAAAAAGTCAACAAAATATATCATAGTCAAGAACCAACAACAGTAAAAATACTTGCATCCTAAGTAATTGGGATCTTAAATGTAAGTATTTTCTTTTATATATATATATATATATATATATATATATATATTGATAGACTTGTCAATCTAGCATTCAAAGATTTAGATATGCTTTTTGGTAAGCAATTTCCTTCTTTTTATATTTTGGGTTTTCCTTTTTCTGAAACATAATTGCTCAGCTTCCACGTAGATATGTCCCGTGTGGCCCAAAATATTTTTTGTTTCCCATGCACTAAATGAATACCACGTCACTTATTTATTTATTTATTATGAAAAATAGAAAAACAGTGAGTAGTAAATAAGGAGGTATATTTAATGCAAATATCCTCTTAAGAAAATTGGCAAATACACTAAGAAAATTGGATTGATTTGAAGTTTGTGACGCTCTTCTCTCTTTTATTATAAATTGATTGGCTTTTTTCTTCTGTTGTAACCAATTCTGATAAGAATTAATTAATCCTCCATCATCCCTTACAGAGAGAAGAAATGTCGAAAGAATCGTACGAGACTGCCATTGCTGGACTCAAGAAACTTCTCAGCGACAAGGAGGAGCTTGGACCCGTTGCAGCAGCTAAAATTGGTCAAATAACGGCGGAGCTGCAGAGCCCCGACGGCAGCAGCAGCGGCAGCAGCAAGTCCTTCGATGCAGTTGAAAGGATGAAGAACGGTTTCATTCATTTCAAAAAGGAGAAATACGAGTGAGTCACAAATCTCTCTCTTTCTCTCTATATTATTTAACTGTAAATTTGTACACATTTTCCAGATAACTTTTTTTTTTTTTTTTTGCTTTGATGTGTAATTCAGGAAAGATCCAGCTTTATATGGCGAGCTTGCCAAAGGCCAGAGCCCCAAGGTGTTTATTATATATATATATCCTCCGGATAATCATAATATAATCTCATAAGTAGGAACAGAATTTTAACTGTGGGTAATTATATGTCAGTTCATGGTGTTCGCCTGCTCAGACTCCAGAGTCTGCCCATCACACGTGCTCAACTTCCAACCAGGAGAGGCTTTCATGTTCCGAAACATTGCTGCCATGGTTCCTCCCTATGATAAGGTCATCATCACCTCATCACAGCTCCTTCCTTCTTCATGTATTTGTAAAGAAAAGATAACCCCTCTTCATCAATCAATTTATTTATTTTCTCCCTCTCTTGGTGATCAACAGGTAAAATACGCTGGGGTCGGGGCTGCTATTGAATACGCCGTCCTGCATCTTAAGGTACCTCCGGGGAAACTTATAATTTCTTCAAATTGAACAGAAAAGCCACAGTGAAATTAATATATATATATATATATGTAGGTGGAGAATATAGTTGTAATTGGGCACAGCGCCGGTGGAGGTATCAAGGGGCTCATGTCCTTCCCAGACGAAGGCCCAACTTCCACGTAAGATAGATTTCTTCGAAATCCTTCCTAATCCGACCATACGTATAAATATATATATATACAAAACTGACTCATTGTGTTTACAGTGCCTTCATTGAAGACTGGGTCAAAATCTGTTTGCCTGCAAAGGCCAAGGTGCTAGCGGAGCATGGTTCTGCACCCTTCCCTGATCAGTGTGCACAGTGTGAAAAGGTAAATTATACCCGTACATGTTTTTTGTGATACTTACATATATAAACATATATATATATATATATCAATCGTTGACTTTAAAAAAAAAATGTAATGCAGGAAGCTGTGAATGTATCACTTGGAAATTTGCTGACATATCCATTTGTAAGAGATGGGTTGGTGAAGAAGACTCTGGCACTCAAGGGTGGTTACTATGATTTTGTCAAGGGATCCTTTGAGCTCTGGGGCCTTGAATTCGGCCTTTCTCCACCACTCTCTGTATGAACTCAACTCAAGCCCACTCACTCTATGACTATGAGTCATCATCACCTCCAACCTCTCTGTTCTCTAAAAGTCTAACCCATTTTTATCCCCATCCCAAATATATATCATATTATATATTATATATTTTATATATATATATATATTGTATGTTTGTATTTCGGAATATAAAGAGCAAAATATATAGTAACTGGAATAAAATGAGGAGATCAACTCCGATTCTTCTTTTTATGTACCTTAAAAAAATTTATATGTTTCAAGAGACTTTCCCCTCCTTTTTTTCTGATATAGACACCTCTCAATCATATAGATATCTATATATATATATTCATCACAGAGTTTTCCTTGCATTTGGTAGGTAAGGGATGTCGCAACGATACTGCATTGGAAGCTCTAGGAACTTTTGCATAGAGGTATAAGAGGGCTCCCGCAAAGATGACATCTCTCTCCATTTTGTTAATCTACAACACCATAATGTTAATGTAGCAGACAAAAGCTTCCTTCATAACAATACAACATATCGATCACTCCTAATTTACCTATAATTTTATTTGTTCTGCTCATTTCCACCCCAACTTTCTCAATCACTTTTATTTTAAGTTCATTCCTTCGCACATTCAATACACCATAGACAAAGGATTTCCACCTTTAACAGATAAGCAACTGACAAAGATTTCCATTTTTCTTAACTACAAAAATAAAATAAAAATGCCGATTAAACAGTCCAAATAAACTACTGATACAACACCTAGGCTTACCAAACAGATTGCACGAATCTCCATTAGCCCACATTGTTATCAGCCATCCCCCAGCATTGCTTGCACTGCCTTTTGGCCCTGAGATAAATTGCGTTAGAATTTGCCAATGCAAACATAAACCTAATTCTGTGAAAGTGTTGATCTGTTGAACAATTGAGGTATTTATCAAAGATTTCTGGTAGCCTAAAGAACTCCTAGAACAAATCCTTAAATCATTCAGGTTCCTTGCCCAGTGGTAAAACAAATGCATTTTCTTGACGGTATAAAACTGCATTTTCTAATGACTAATTTATCACAACCTCCAAATAAAATTGAAACATTAAATATATATATATATATATATATATACACGGATTGACATAGGTTCAAAGAACTTCCCCTTGCCTTCATGCAGAAGTAATTTGAAAGACCAGCCAAATAAAATTCGTCTGAGAAGGCAAGCCACGTGACATTTCTTCATTACACGGCAATGAAGGGTAATCAAGATTTCTCTTCACAAACAAATATTACAAATTTTGATTACAGGAGCAATGCACGAAAGCTCAGGGAAAGAAATCTTCTTTCTTGAAACAAAGTGTCATCACCGGGAAGGAAGGCACTTAGTTGTACCTTAGAAGCTCCCCTTCTGTTTCCCTATTCAGGAAACTGCTTAGATTTCAAACTTTACAGACCCCTATCAGCAAGTGTATTATCTCCAGCAAGCAGTAAGCACCACTTGATGACATGAATATATGTTTTTGGTTATGTTGGTGAGTAAAGAGCCCCACTTCTGTAGAAAAGGCAGTTTGTACACTAAGATGCAGAAATAATATAAGAATGGCATTAATTACAGACTATGTACAATATCCCAGGAATGGAGCAGTAAGACACAACACAGCCATGAGGCCATGTGTATAGTATGTGAAAGGAGAGGCTGCATAGGAATTATGTCTCATCATCAGGCTTTGGTTCAAGGATCACAGGAATCTTCTCTATGTGATCCTCGCGGAGCACTTCAACGATGATCTGTCCATCAAACAGAAAAGATAGGTCATATTCTTATAGTACTAAAGGAAACGTAAACATGTTTTGCAGTTAAGCCAAAAGAAAAAGGGAGGGGAGCAGGGAAAAATTGAAGTAGGTACCTTTTCACCTACTTCACATTGGTCAAGAATTCTATACAAGTCACTACCGTTTGAAACCTTCTTTCCATTTACAGAAGTTATTATGTCCCCCAGAATCAATCTACCATAAGAATCCCGTTTGGTTGGTTTTAGACCCTGCATAAATATGATCAATTTGTGATCAATTTTGAAGTTCCAAATTTAAAATTCAGTTTGGCCAAAAGGGAACTAGAAAAATAATGTCGGCCAAAGAACTCTTCCAACTTCCCCAAAGTAACAGAGAGAAAATTGGAAGGGGCGAAGAGAGGAAAGAAATTAACATACTGCTTTTCCAGCAGGACCCTTTGCAGGAGCATCCAAGACAAGCACACCGCTAACTCCCAGTTGCTCAACAGACTGATCAGGTGCAAACTTTATTCCCAAAATTGGTCTAGTGACCTTCCCAAACTTCACCAGTTGATCAACAATGCCACTCACCTGGACAACTTTTACCTCTTCAGTAAGTAAGATCATTTATCTGATCCCAATTTAGATGAATCTGTATCTTGGAAAAACGTCTAGCTAAGTTTGTGAATAGCAAAGAGTCAATAATGCTTAGCAGGTGCGGTATGACTCACAGTATCAACAGGAATTGAAAATCCTACACCAGAAGATGCACCAGAGGGAGAATATATAGCAGTGTTTATACCAATAAGGCTCCCTGAACTGTCCAGCAGAGGTCCTCCGCTATTACCAGGATTTATTGCAGCATCTGTCTGGATGACATCTTGGATTGGACGGCCAGTAGCAGCAGAACTAATTTCTCTTCTGAGTCCACTGCAAAGATGTGAGAACACTTCAACCACGGTTATGAAACAATGCAGATGTACAAGTAACAATAATTCGCAGTAGCAGAAAAGGTTTATTCATCCTGGTTAATTTTGTGTTTCCAATATTATGGTATGTAAGTGAGAGACATTTCTTGTACAACAATCGGCACACTTTAAATAGTATATGGGTTACTGTTAGAAAGGATACATGGATTTGAAAGGATTCATCTTTATTATACATATTGGTGCCATTGTATATATATATATATATATATATATATATATATACATATATGTTGTGATATGCTTGGAACAACTGGTCATAAGTTGTCTGATGAAGAACAGATTTCATACATTTTGAATGGCCTAGGAAGTGAATATAATTCAGTGATGGTGAGTGTGAATTCCAGATTGGAGCCATATACACTCAGAGAAGTCCATGCTCTACTGTTGAGTTTTGAGAGCAGGCTTGAAAGCCTTGATCTTTCTTCATCTCAGTTTGAATCTGAAGGATCTTCTGCATTCTTACACACCATTCAAACTCTAGCTTTAATGGTGCTAAGACAGGAAGTTACAGAGGCAGAGGAGGTCCTAGAGGCAGATCTGGCAGAGGATATAGAGGAAGAGGAGGCAGATTTGGAGGAAATAGAGTTTATTGCCAAATATGTCACAAGACCAATCATACTGCTGACAAGTGCTTCCATAGGACTAATCTCAACTATTCTCCAAACAATAATGGTAACAGTTATTCCTCTAATGGCAGTATCAACATCTCTCAGTATCGAAATGACCCCTCTGTGAACCTCACTGGTGGAAGCAGTAGCAGCATTAGAGAGATTTCCCATGATGATTGTTGGTTTCCAGATTCTGGAGCAACCAACCATGTTACATATGACCTAGGGAATCTAAGTCTTGCATCAGAATACTCAGGACCAGAGAAGGTGCAAGTTGGCAATGGGACAGGTTTGAACATCTCTCACCATGGTTTGTCTAAATTTATGTTTAACCATGATAAGTCTTACTGCTTCAACCTTAAAAACCTTTTACATGTTCCACATATAACTAAAAATCTCATTAGTGTTTCTCAGTTTTGCAAAGACAATGATGTTTACTTTGAATTTCATCCTAACTTTTGCCTTGTGAAGGATCGAGTAACAAAGCGCATACTTCTTAAAGGAAATGTCAAGGATGACTTGTATAGGTTCAGTCTTTCCAGCTCAGTTCAAGATCATGTTCTTCACTCTCACCAAATAACTAAGGATGACCCTAGACTTAGTGCTAGTCTCCTTGAAAATAATAGATGTCATGATGTTTTTCTTTGGCATAAGAGATTGAGACATGCATCTTTTGATGTTTTGAGAAGAATTCAAAGTAACTATAATGTGGTTTTTGATCATAATAAGGCATTCCCACTTTGTACTCCTTGTCAGCAAGCAAAAAGTCATAGGTTACCTTTCTTAAATTCCAACACTGATCATTATGACATTCTTGAGCTGATCTACACTGACCTATGGGGTCCAGCACCTATAACATCTAGAAATGGCTTTAAATATTACATTAGCTTTGTTGATCACAAAACTAGATTCACTTGGTTATATCTCCTTAAAGCTAAATCAGAAGCGGCTGTGACCTTTATCAAATTCAAAAACCTTGTTGAGAACCTTGTTGGAAAAAGAATCAAAATCCTGCAAAGTGATGGAGGAAGTGAATTCAAGCCCTTAGCCAAATATCTTTCTGAACATGGTATACTACACAGAATGTCTTGTCCTTACACCCCTCAACAAAATGGACTCGTTGAGAGGAAACATAGGCACATTGTAGAAACTGGACTCAGTCTTCTTGTTACAGCTAGCATGCCAAAATCCTTTTGGGAAGATGCTTTTATAACATCTGTTTACATCATAAATAGATTGCCCTCAAAAGTGTTAAAATTCACTACTCCTTTAGAAGCCTTAAGAACTGTGAAACCAGATTATAAGATGCTTAAAGAGTTTGGTTGCCTCTGTTTCCCCTATCTCAGACCTTATAACAGCAATAAGCTTGAGTATAAGAGTCAACCTTCTACCTTTCTTGGTTATCACGATCAATACAAGGGTTATAAAGTCCTACTCCCAAGTGGAAAAACAATATTGTCCAGACATGTCATTTTCAATGAGCTTGAATTTCCTTTCAAAAATAATTTTTCTCAACCTAATAAGGATGCTACTCAACATGAATGGAGTAGTGCTCCCTTTCCAGTCATTTCACACAGTATACCTGATTCTCAAAATCCTAATAATACCACAACCTCAGATCACCATGGTCAAAGTCCTATTATGTCCTCCTCTAATTCAAAACAATCTACTTATTCTCCCATTCCCATATCACCTGATCAGACTTTTCATGGGGGTAACATAATAGACTTACCATTAGAGGGTGTTCCTACTGTTTCTAACAATACTAATGATAATATTGAGAGTGTTGCAGGAACTCATCACATGGCAACTAGATCTAAAACAGGTCACTCCAGACCCAAGAAGTTTGCCTTCAATGTTGGAACTAAACTGGAACCACAATCATATCAGGAGGCTCTACTAATTCCACAATGGAAGGAAGCAATGACCAAAGAATTTGCAGCCTTGAAGAGCAACAAAACATGGACACTTGTTCCTCATCCAAAGGACAGAGATGTTATTCAGTGCAAATGGATCTTCAAGATCAAGAAAAATGTTGATGGTTCAATATCCAGATACAAGGCTAGACTTGTAGCCAAGGGTTCACACAAATTGCTGGACTTGACTACACAGAAACATACATCCCTGTTGTAAAGCCAACCACTGTAAGAACAATTCTTTCTTTGGCTATAAGTAACTCTTGGACTATGAGACAACTTGATATTGACAATGCCTTTTTGAATGGGGAATTAACTGAGGAACTTTACATGAGTCAAGTACCAGGATTTGAGGAGTATGATAACACTGGAGCACAGTTAGTGTGTAAGTTTAAAAAGTCCCTTTATGGCCTTAAACAAGCTTCAAGAGCTTGGAACTCAAAATTATCTTCTGTTCTTTGCAATTTGGGATTCAAAAGTTCTGCAGCAGATAGTTCCTTATATTACAGAAGAAATGGAGATTGCAATATCTTTATCCTTACATATGTTGATGATATAATCATCACTGGTAGTTCTTCTGATGAAATCAACACTGTCATTGATAGTTTGAGCAAGAATTTTCCTTTAAAGGATCTTGGACAATTACATTACTTCCTGGGAATTGAGATTTCACAAACTTCTTCAGGTGCCTTTCTTAATCAGAGTTCCTACATCACTGAAATTTTGAAGCAAACCAACATGATTGAGGCCAAACCAGTTGCATCACCTATGGTGATTAATCATCAACTTTCAAAAATCAATGGTAAACCTATGGAAAATGGAACCAATTACAGGAAGGTTATAGGAGCTCTTCAGTATGCAACCATCTCCAGGCCAGATATAAGCTTCAGTGTAAACAAACTTTCTCAATATATGCAAAATCCCCTTGATAATCATTGGAAAGCATTAAAAAGAGTACTCAGATATCTAGCTAGTTCCATTGATTTTTGCCTACATTTCTACTCAGATTCATCTCTACATCTCAGTGGCTTTGCTGATGCTGATTGGGGTTCTGATGTTGATGACAGAAGATCAACATCAGGCTACTGTGTTTTTATGGGTAAAAACCTTGTTAGTTGGAGTTCAAAGAAGTAAGGAATTGTTTCAAGATCATCTTCAGAAGCTGAATACAGGAGTGTGGCTGCAGTAACTTGTGAGCTAGTTTGGATTCAAAACTTGCTCTCTGAACTTGGGATTAAAGTGCCTAAACCAAGCATCATATGGAATGATAACACCAGTGCAGTTTCCCTATCTTCCAATCCAGTGTTTCATTCAAGAACTAAACACTTGGAACTTGATCTTCATTTCATTAGAGACAAGATTAAGGAAGGAATTGTATCTGTGCGGTATGTACCTAGTCTACATCAAGTTGCTGACATATTGACCAAACCATTAACAGGTCAATTCTTTGCCCGATTTAGAAACAAGTTGAATATCACTTCTAAACGAGCTATAGAATTGAGGGGTGCTGAAAAAGTAAAGACATAATGAGTGGATATTAGTGGAATGTAATGAGTGGATATTAGTGGAATGTAATGAGTGGTTACATATACATATGTAACCACTCATTACATTCCACTAATATCCACTCATTACGTCTTTACTTTTTCAGTTACAAGTAGCTAGTTAGTGTGCTTCCACTTCCTAAGAGAGAACTTCTGACATGTAAAGAAAGGGCGAAAAGACCTTAAGCGAAATAGCTTAATGAACTACCTTTCAGTTTCATCTCCACTATTTTTCCTAAATGTTTTCGTTCATTTTTAGAGATTGGGCCTTATTTTACAATTTTACAGCTAAAATTGCCTTTTTCTAATGGAACACAGCTGTCAAAAACACAGGCATCTAACATCATAAAGAATTCCAAATCTGAAACTAAACAACAAAACATATCCTTGAGATCCAAAAACTACGGAAGTTCAGAAACAACATTCAGTATCCATACCAAGGTTCAATGAAGAAGCCAAGTATCCCATCAGAAAGATAACTCGTTCTTTGAGTTTATAAAAGTGGAAAGGAAGAATACCTGATGACGCCAGTTGTAAGTGTATGGTCAAGTCCAAACTGCAGAATCACATATGAAAACACATAGATCCCTATGTCAAACAAAGCCAACTAAGATAACCTGTAAAGTGAATTAAAGCAACATTTTGAACTAATATTTAGAACAGTACACTACTGGTCTTCTGTTCAAAGCAAGGCCCGAGCAGTTGAGATTTGGAAAAATAAGGTCAAGAGTTGATAATGCAGAATAGCTTCTTAAAGATTGTTGATTATGATTTCAAACAGATCAAATTAGTATATAATAAGAAAATAGAAACAAAATTCAAAAACCTTAAGCAGATGCCTAATAGTTGTTCTAGAAATAATAATCAATGGTTGAACTTAATTGTACTGACATAAAGGAAACTGAAGGGTTCAAAACTATGCTAGGAGGCCCTATCGCAACCCTCCACACTAGACACCAAGTGTCACCGTTTGCTCACCCATTTAATCAGTGTGGTTCTTTTACTTACCCTATCTAACAACAACACTCATAGAAAATATTACAAGTACCTAAGCCAAGCAAGTAAAGTGTTATGCATATCTCCACCAATAAGCCAACGCATTAAAATATTGTCCTAAAAACCAAAAAGTTATGTACTTACAGGATTTCCAATAGCAAAGACTTTTTGACCAACAAGCAAGTCTGCAGAAACGCCAATAGGTATTGGCCTCAGTTTTTCTTGTGGTGCACTAATTCGCAGCACAGCAACATCTTTATCTTGGTCAAATCCAACAACTCTTGCATCATAAGTGCTTTGATCAGCTAGAGTTACCCTGGAAAATACTCCCTCAAGGTTATTGACGTTTCAAGAGAAACTAATACAATTACAGAATCATCAATAGGAAGGAAAATGACATGTAGATAATGTTTAACATCATACCCAAAAGATGCTGAATGCTTTAATATTGAATTTCCTACATGTATGACTTAAGGCGTATACATTCTCATTAATCAAGGAAAGCGAAGTAACAACGTGGATAACAGTTGAAGCTCGCTCTAGTAACATAAGAATATATATATATATATATGTGTGTGTAATGTAGCAGTCACAACATATCAAGATTTTCCCGTCCAATGTAAAAGTTCTGAAGCCAAACTCATGCAGGAAACGGCAGGATTGATATGGTAAATAATAGAAGCTACCAACCTGAGGTCAGATGCACCTCTAATCACATGATAATTGGTGACAACATGACCATCCTTATCCCAAATAAACCCCGATCCTGAGCCTTGAGGTACCTCAAAAATATCCAAAGTGAACGCATCCTGTCTAAAACGACACATTTTAATATCAGACAAGCAGCTCAATGGACTTCTAAAGGTACATTCGCATTACATTTCTTCAATAAGAAATCTGTTAATTTAGTTTCGAAATAAACTACTCTAGCAATAAACAGGTAGCCAAATTTTGTGGAAAAAAATTAAAAGCAATTAAAGCAACAGCTATAAGAGTAATGAGAGCTTGATAACTTCATACTTAGCAGCGAGATTGGTTATATATACAACTGAAGGCGTGTTTTCCTGGAAAAGACGAACTGTAGCTAGCTCATCGGATTGCAACTTTCTGGAAGGAGTAACTACAAAAGCTGAAGCACGATCCACATCAGTGATAAACAGAGCCAAAGACAAGGCCGCTGACGCACACACCACCACGAACGAGTCGAGTATACGGTTGATTCTCGATTTTTCGTTTGACTCTGAAGCAAGCGAGATAGTATTCTTCCGAAGAGCAGAGACTACTGAAGTTAGACCACTGCCATTTCTAGGGTTTCTGCAATAAGGAAGTGATTTGGATAGTGAGAATTTGGACACACTGCGAGAAAGAGTTGGAGTCGTCGCGGAGACGAAAGCATGGGAGAAAACAGCCATTCCTTTTGAGACAGCTATTCACCTTAGATTAATTTCAAAAGCTTGTGGTAGTAATACTAATGTGCGATGTTCAATTGCCAAAGTAATTCGCGCTGATATGCATGCTCGACCACAACAAATGTTTTAACCGCCCATATGCATGGCCCACTATAGATTAAACATGCACTACTTCCTATAACTCAGTAGCCAACAGATGTTCTACACTCCTTCACCGCTCTACCCATTTCAGATGGAATCATTGGCTACAACGATTATATATCAGACAAACTGATAGTTTTATCGGGTACGCTTTTGTTTTTAAAATCTTGATACTTCTGCTATAAAATTTACTTTTATAGAGAAAAATTTTACCCCTTTCATCTTTCCTTCAAATTTTTCTCAGTAAAGATATTTTTCACAAAATAAAAAAAAAATAAAAAAAAAAGGAGCTGGCTTAAAAGAAGACCTCAAATGAATTTTACTAATTTTCTTATCAAAATCATTTTGGATTCCTAAAGATCTAACAATAGAAGAGCACTGTTACAAAACTTTATAAAGGGGTCTCAACTCCCTGGGAACGCCGTCAAAGTTCCCAGAATTTACATCAGATTGTAGCAGAGGTCTCTTCCCAAGTTTCCAATGAATGCCCTCCGCCAGATGTTCCTTGTTCGGTGTCAGCATTACAAAATTCGGGTCAGCTCTTTGATAACTGCATTTCCAAGAAAAGAAAATTTCTAAGAACCTTACACTACTGCCAGAAAGAAAAATTTGATAAGAATTATCTGCAACTCCAAAAAATTGTAGCCAGCCCATGAAACAAGTCTTGCTAAGCAAAGAACAGAAAGAAAATTGGTGGTTATTGTCCTCCTGTTCCACAGCAAGCAATTGAAAGTTTTATCGAAATTGGTAACCTCTCCAGAATCCTCACAGTTAAAGGATTAATTTTAAATTGAGCTTTAGACACCTTGTGGTTTTACTAGATCATGCAAAGACAAGGAAACCAAATGATAACATACCTTGCATCCCTAAGATTCTCAACACGAATACCAAATCCAAGCGCCGTATTTCCTTTAATACGGTCTCTAGTAGCTGATGGAGAACAGAAGAATTGTTCAGATGTTACTTTCATGTTTAAGAGAGAAATGCATTGTTGCAGTGAGAGCAGTATTTATGCAATTCTTAAAGTGATAGAAAAAAAAAATATGCTTATGTGTGTATACTATAGGTTTACCTGAAATGCTGAATGTAAAAGAAGGTTTCCACCATGACTTGAATGCTAGAGATAAAGATGAGCTAAGAGGTCCAACCTTTCCCTGACAAGGTAAGGGAATATTCATTAAACCTAATACTTAAAAACAAACTGAAAATCAAGAGTTTGATGAAGTACACGTTACCTTCAGCAAGAAGTTTTTGTTCGCTTGCCAAGAAGCAGCAACTTGAAAGGTGGATTCTTGTGTATTATTTGGTGTTTTATCATAATCAATACTTTAAAAAAGAAGAAAAATAATTTTATCAAGAATTAACTCATTCAAAAGAAGTCCACAATGAAACTCGGGCTACACAAGAAAACCTTAGTCGTCCAATTTTTGAGTGGAAAAAATACCTTGTTCGTAACTCAAACCCAAAGTCTATGTAATTAGTGATTCCAACTACCTCATTTTCCTCAAAAGGATTTTTCACCTACATGATTTCATAAACAGTCTCGCAAAAGTTATATGTCATTTTAAAAAACGACTACAGTAAGATAATTGTAAAGAAAAGGAGAAAATTGATAAAAGAAGTAAGGAAACATCTATCCAAATAAATGTTTCTCCATGTAAACTCCTATAGATAAACAAAGTCCAAATAATACTGGAAATTTTGCAGAAAAAATGTTCTAGAAGATTATCACTTGAATGGCTGCTCACATATTCTCCTCCAAAATGTTCTCCAGTCAGGAATTGCTAATTCAAGAATAAGCCTAAAAAACATAATGGTGAGGGAGAGAGAAATTCAAAAATGGCTGTTAAGATGTATTTCTTCTCTAAGTGCAAGAATTCATGAACATACTTCATGACTTAAGATCCGTGACAGAACATAGGATTAGTAAAATCATACTCCAGTGATAAATAGAAATATATATTCTAAAACTTCAAAAAGACAAATGAGCTGGGAGAAAGAAAGCTAGAGCCATACCCGCCTTTGGACCACCACATGTTGATAGAATGAAGCAATGAACTGCAATGCAGATTTGCAAATAATTATGCAGCTTCCCATTAATAAGGAACAGATTTATAGGAAGGACAATCACGGAATATGCTCAGGAAAAGAAGAAACCTGAGAATTTTTGGCTAGTTCAAGACCAAAGTTAAAAGATGGGCTCAAAGGGCTCCCAGATCCTAGTCCATATCCCATTGCACAGCTCCAACTCTTTAAGTCTTTATATTTTGGTATATCTTTGCTTCCAACTACATTAAATAAGCAGATAAAAGATAAAATATTAATATATACACAAATAATATAGAAACAAGAAAGACGGAACATGCATAGGTAAATGGCAATGATATACATTGTAAAAAACTTCTTTCTTTGAGCCTTTAGGATGTTCAGTTGGTGAGGGTACAACAAAAAGGTATTCAGTTTAACCCTCACACCTTAAGCATGGCAAGAACAAATCATTTATTTTCCTCACATACTTACATTGTGGTTCATACTGCACCCCTGCTGTCAATCTTCCCACCTTGCTCACCAACCAAGCACTTCTTGGTAATTCGTCTCCCACTAAATGTAAAAAGAAATATATTATATATGCTCTATATCAGAAACTTTTAAGTTACAGCTGTCTGATAACTAGTCTCATCCACTGTCATGATTTAGCTAATATACAAAGCAAATATAGCGAGTATATTGAAGTAAACGCATTAACACAGCAGTTCAAGCTACCGACAGGAGAAAGGCATGACTGTTGCTCCAGCTGACAGATTTGATGAGCCATATCTCAAACCCAAAACCCCATAATCCTTGGAAGATACTCTGAAAGGTTAGAAATATCATCAGTTTGTAAAAGTATAATTACAACCAGGAAAGGACCAACTAGGCGGAGATGATTGAAGGAGTCTGTACCTGTTCTTCAAAAGTACTGGGAAAGCACCAAATGCACCAAAACCAAACTTAGGAAAATATGCACATGATCTGATAAGTAGAATCCTACACAAACATCAGAAATAAGACACATGAGAATTACCTACACAGTCAAAATAACCAAAAGAAAAAAAAAAAAAAGGAAAAATTTGACCTGAGAACATGATACTTACGGTTGAGTGTTTGACACAAAGAGGTCCATAAAAGTATGAGGATCGTCAACATCACTGCATCAGATATAATAACCATACTTAACAATAGCAAATGTGTATGACACTTCTCGATTTTTGAAGAAGTTGGTGCTAGTTATCAACTAAAACGTACCTTTGCCACCGAAACTGTGCATTTCCTACAATGTTCTCCTCAGGCTTATGATCAAGTGGACCAGCTATCTGTCCACGCTAAAGAAAAACTTATTTGAATGGTAACAACTCCAAATGCCAAGAAAACTCTGTGAAAGTTTCTTTTTAACTATATTAAATGAGTCCACTTCTAAATAATTATCCTTTTTAAAAAGAGGCCTTCAGTCAAAAAATTAACATAAAAAGGTAACATACCGTGCATATTGTGTTATATTATATTGTACGCTATATATATTTTGTATCGTATCCTTTATATATAATATAATACATTATATGTTAAATTATACATCCTGTATTATGCTTTCCTATACTCTAAACAGTATATTACATATCTATATCATTAAGAGACTTTTCCTTTTTTAACAAAATAGCTAACTTTTAGATAGGTTTTTGTATCTTAAAAAACAAACTGATGATTCCTAAACTGTACGTTCAATACTAACACTTCTTATAGGATGTAATGAGCCCCAATCGCATTCCCAGACTGATATATAGATAAATGCTTCATGGAAGACACTATATTACTAATTAATTATCCAATCGATTTCAGGGATTCACACATGGCCTTGTTCCAATAGATATTTAGTAATTTTCAAATGAACAAGACCAGTAAATTAAAACACGCAATGTTCTGGATCTTTTCACTTAAAATGCAGGGGAAAATGAAAAAAGGTCTCGGATACAGTAGCAATCAAATCCACGTGAGGATCATCCATTGGTTTAAGCATGATTCTAGTGCTAAAATGCCTTGCTGCTTCAAAATAATCCTCAAAAAGACACCGCAAGGAAATTTTTCCAAACAACAAATCATAAGATGACTCCAACATCCTGCATCTCGTCATTCGCCCGCCAATACTTATTCAGTATATTAAACTGAGATAAATTGGAAGATAAAGAAGAATAAGAAAAAAAAAAGTATATATATTAGTCATTGACAATAACCTGGTACGAGCAGCGAGAGGAGGAAAATCAAAGAGAGGCGGAACCAACACCATCGGCGGAGGTGGTTCTGCAGGAGTGAACCACCAGTTCCACATCTTCCCCATATTCCACATCTTAGATTCTCCCTCCAATTAATGCTTATTGTTCTACAGTGACTCCGGGAAGAAAATGAATGCACAGAGTGGTGGCGGTGATACAGAGAAGAAAGGAATTACAGGGGGAGAAAGGAAATTGCGACATAAAAAATTCCGCATTACACCCGCGCTTCTTTCTTGGCTCTCCCGTGACCATTTCTAACGTTAGTCGGAGACGCCGACTACCAATCTACCATAGGCCGCGTGGCGCCAGAATAAACCCGCCACCATTTAACCATGACTAATGGGCTTCGGATCCGTTTGTGAGGGGCCGGCCAGTTTTGGACTCCTCATAAAATAAAATGTTTTGGACTTGGGCTTTATAATGTCCAGCTTCTTTACAAAAATTATTTACATAACTCATTTTAAATTAAAAATTGTTTTGAATTTGGGCTTTAGAATCCAATTTTGGAAGCCTCATTTATTTATTATTTAGTGCACTATGAATGGCGCGGAACAAAACAACCAGTTTTGTAGGTTTAATGAAGGAGTGGTTAGGAGATTCCGCTTCCACATTTAGAATAATACCACGCCGCATAAAAATTTTACATCCACCCATTCTGAACAACAATTGATTAAGTTCATTTTTTGCCTTTTATTTTCATATTAAATTCGAAAATATTTTATACATAACAAACAAAAAGAAAATCATAATCTCATTTTTCCATAACAATTTTATTTATAATTTAATTTATAAATTTTTTTTTTAAAAAAAATTACATTTAATTATTGGCTTTCCGTGAGTTTTCCTTTTGTTGTAGTGCTTTTGTGCACCCAAATTGAAATATGGCTTTTCCAAGTAATGTGAATTTCCATTTTAGTGCTTCTGGATATTTGAACACTTTTTCTCTAAATATATTTGATTTGAAATCGATTTTAGTAATTCTTGCTAAATATTTTGAAAGAGACCTTTAGATTATATAGTTAAAAATGCTATATTTGTCTAATACTAGGAAATGTATTTCATTTTAAAAATTTAAATTTTGAACTCTGAATAAATCTGCTGCAAAACGACACGTGTTTTAGGTGCGATACTTTTATACCACGAACAATTCCACCTACTTACTACTTTACCTTAAATGTACTGTTTCTGATGAAACATTGAATGAATAGACAGACTCCTTAGATTTTCTTTTCGTTTCCTAATTAATTTTTTTTATAAAGATTACGAATATTATAATATATTAAAAGTACGATGATATTTTATTATTAAATTAATAAGGCTAAAATCGTAATATTAATATTGGAAAGTGACTTGCAAAGGGTTTTTTTTTTTATAAAAAAAAAAAAAAGAAAAGAAAAGAAAGTGGAAAAAAGGTTGAATCTTTATAAAGAGGAGACGAAGACCTCTCTGTACAGGGAATGGAGGAAGAAGGGACGGTTATGGCGCGAACACCGACGGCGCTTGTTGAGCAAAAAGTCAGTTGTGGCGTCTCGAGTTCGAAGATGTAATCTTCCGCGTCCTTTCAGTCACTTTGTGTTTTGTTGTAACCGTTGCCAGTTACGAATTAATTTCCTCCTTGGAATCTTTAGAAAGAGTATATACATTTTTTTTTCTTCCATTATTCTCCTTGACGTACGGTACTGAGCAATATCCTGGAGAGAAGAGAGCAGAACAAAAGAAGCCCACATTCCAATTTCAGAAGAACCATAACTCCCTTTTGCCTTAATTCATCTCTGTAATTCGTAGGGCGCTGGTGAATCCGGAACCCACTAGAAAGAGATCCGATGTGAGTCCGAATTTCATAATATTAATGAATATATCATATGCATGCAAAATAACTTCCACCGTTTGATTTGTTATCTGAGATCGACTTTCCTAATATATATATATTTTTTGTATTTTATTGGTTTTTTTTTTCAGTAGCGCATGTCTTTTTTCTTTTATTATTAATATTATTTTTAATGGTGGGTTGGTGGAAAGTCCTTTTGATTGGATTCTGTGATCCGTGTCTGCTTTATTGTTTATTGGCTGGAATTTGATACAACTGTCATCTATTTAGCCCCATTCTAAAAAAAAGTTCGTTTCTTTACAAAAGTAATCATATTATTTACCATATATAATAAATAACCATAGTTTATACGATCTTCAAGATCTGGTTACTGTTAAAGGGAAAATGTGGGGTTTGAAAGAGAATATAAAATGAGCATCATGCTTATATAGTTTTCTTTAAGAAACTTCTTTCATGATTGGTAGTCAAATTGTTTCTTGCCTATAATTGCCAGAGGCAGCAGCCTGGTGTTCAGCTACGTGCTGAATTTCCTGATCTGATTAGCAATTTCTTCCGGATTCCGGGTAGTTGAATGGCGGTACACATAGCTCCAACACAAGGTCAACAACTGCTCTTTGGAGATGCATCTAACTGGGGACAAGGTTGCAGACAAGCTTACTTGTTTTCCAGGGTCTCTGTTCCAAGACGCTTGCAAAAGGATCTTTCTTGGTAAGTTTAATAAGGCCACAGATATATAAATTTAGCTAGGATGTACTGTTTGATTCCCTTGAGTTTTTAGTTTATATGGTTTTGTGTCTGCTTTCAAGAAACTTAATCCAAGTCTTAAAGAGCAATGATTTTGATATATTTTCATTATACATGTGTTTCTTACAATGTATAGTACATTTTCCAGGTCATGTGGGGTTTCTAAGCTCTTCCAAATCCATAGGCACCAGAATTTCAAGGCAGTGAGTCAAAGCTGGAGGCCTTGCAGAACGGCAATCTTATCATGTCTTAAGGATGGTTCCACAAAGTTCTTTGATTTTGCTGTTATTGGTAGTGGAGTTGCTGGCCTTCGTTATGCTCTCGAGGTTTCAAAACACGGTACAGTTGCCGTGATAACAAAGGCTGAGCCCCATGAGAGCAACACGAACTATGCTCAAGGTGGTGTCAGTGCTGTGTTGTGTCCTTCGGACTCTGTGGAAAGTCATATGCATGATACAATTGTTGCGGGAGCTTACCTCTGTGATGAAGAGACCGTTAGAGTAAGTTTCCAACCATTGTACTTGTCTTGATTTTTGGTGCTTTTAGGTGGCATCTCTGTAACATCTTTACCTGAATGATTAGTTTTGTTATTAAGAGAGGAGACAAATTTATCTTTAATGTTCTTTTTTCAAGTTATGTAATTTACTGAAAACAAGAAGTTCAGTAACTATTTCATTATTTCAAATTTCAAGTTTGAGCCCAAGGCCACTTTGCTTAATTCTCATAAGAATTGTGTTTATCCCAGGTGGTGTGTACTGAAGGTCCTGAGAGAATCAGAGAACTAATTGCTATGGGTGCTTCATTTGATCACGGGGAGGATGGTAATTTGCATTTGGCAAGAGAAGGTGGACATTCTCATCGGAGAATTGTTCATGCAGCTGACATGACGGGCAGGGAAATAGAAAGGGCTTTACTGGAGGCAGTTAGGAAGGATCCTAATATTTTTATGTTTGAACATCATTTTGCGATAGATTTGCTGACTTCACAGGTTAATTTTCCTTTTCCTGTTTAAGTGCTTCTGTTTGGGCTATTGTAGCATCTTTTTGCTTGGGAACTAAAATGATGAAGATCACAGAAAAATGTGCTGGACTAACATGATCTGGTTTGCAGGATGGCCCAGACACAGTTTGTCATGGAGTTGACACCTTAAATACTGAAACACAAGAGGTAGGCAAAGGGGGATTGATCCAGTTTATTTGCTTGTAATTATTTGGAAAATCCTGAATATCTTTATTTCTGATTCTTGTTTCTACTCTCTTTTTTTAACTCACAGGTTGTAAGATTTATCTCCAAGGTGATTTTGCTAGCATCTGGTGGAGCTGGCCATATTTATCCAACTACTACAAATCCTCTTGTAAGCTTGTCCATTCTTTCTCTTGGTTGGTTTTCCGGACATTTATTCTCTTGGTTGTCCAGTTAGTACATGCCATGTCTCGACCTGGCAAGAAATAATGAAAATAAAAACTGTTCCTAAAGGGGTTATAGTTTGTGTTCCAATTTCCTAAGTTTTAGTCTTAGCGTTCACGTCTTTGATAGAACAAATTCACATCTTAGGTTACCAGAAAGTTGTTATTAGGTGTCTTCGCTCCAATATGTGATATGTAGGCTATGGATATTAAGTCCAAAAACATCTTCCTGGCTGGAACTAATGGAATATGTTCACCTAATGTTTATCAGCCTTTGGTTACTTATGGAAACTTCAAAACGGGAAAAGCCATGGTGCCTTTGGAAGTTGGATTCTGTTTTGATTATACTTTAGTTTTTTTAAGTATTTGTTCCTTATCTTACTCGATTTTAACCAGCTTTGCTTGCAACTGGATTATATTACAGGTTGCTACTGGAGATGGAATGGCTATGGCACACCGAGCTCAAGCAGTGATTTCTAATATGGAGTAAGTCGTAATTTGGAACATTCACATTCTCCTTAAAACACACTTGTCAATGTTCTTGTTATGATTCAATTGCTAAATATATCATGAAAGCTTAACATTATCTTTGTGATTTGTGATTCTGTATGGGAGGCCCCGACGAATTAGTAACTTAAATTGTTGTGTTCATTCTAGATTTGTTCAGTTCCACCCAACTGCCTTAGCTGATGAAGGACTTCCCATCAAACCATCCAAGGGTCGAGAAAACGCCTTCCTGATAACCGAAGCGGTCAGGGGAGACGGAGGGCTTCTATACAACTTGGGGAGGGAAAGGTTCATGCCTTTGTACGATGAAAGGGCAGAGCTTGCTCCAAGGGATGTGGTAGCAAGAAGCATAGATGATCAGCTTAAGAAGCGCAACGAGAGGTATGTGCTTCTTGATATAAGCCACAAGTCAAGAGGAAATATTTTATCTCACTTCCCCAATATAGCAGCTGAGTGCCTCCACCATGGTTTAGACATAACCAGGGAACCAATTCCTGTAGTTCCTGCTGCACATTACATGTGTGGTGGAGTACGTGCTGGTCTTGAAGGGGAGACAAATGTTCGAGGTTTGTATGTAGCTGGTGAGGTTGCATGTACTGGTTTGCATGGCGCAAACAGACTTGCTAGCAACTCATTGCTGGAGGCACTAGTGTTTGCCAGACGAGCTGTACAGCCTTCAGTGGATCACATGACGATATCAAGTATAAAGCGTAGTGCGTCGGACTGCTGGGCACGGCCAATAAACCCGAAATCCCTTGGCAATGTGCTACTTTCCAATGTAATCCGCAGGACGAGAGAAGTAAGGAAAGAACTTCAGTTGATCATGTGGGAATATGTTGGAATCGTTCGGTCAACAACAAGGCTGACAACTGCTGAGAAGAGAATAGGGGAATTGGAGTTGGAATGGGAAACATATCTGTTTCAACACGGTTGGGAACCCACAATGGTGGGTGTTGAGGCCTGTGAAATGAGGAACCTGTTTTGTTGTGCGAAGCTGGTGGTTAGTAGTGCTCTGGCCAGACAGGAAAGCCGCGGGCTACACTACACCATTGATTTTCCTGATGTGGAGGAAAGCAAGAGATTGCCAACCATCATCTTTCCTGGTTCACAAATAAATAGCACTTGGAGTTCCAGGCAATTACATGAACAGCAAACTTGTTAAACATATGTATTGTTAGTTTTACCCATTTTTCCTGCCATCATTTAATAAATTTATAAATTTATCCCCCCCACCCACCACCACCAGAGGTGTGTTAAATGTATCTTAGGGAAAAAAGAAAAGAAAAAGTAGACTTGGTTTTTTTTAGATATAATATATCTTGTATTCATAGCACAAAATCTACAGATAAATCTGTTTTACCGTGGATGGATGGCTTACAGGGTGGTCCTTACATAGAATTTTGGGCCGCGGAAAAGGTTCCTGTACTCTGTCTTTTTATTTATTATTTCAAGAAAAGATGGAGTCAGATCTTGTCAGCTTTCTCTCTCTGGGTTCAATGGTTCACGACCTTGTGGGTTGTCCCACTCCCACATGTGCTTTCCTTTGGAATTTTCTAGGATCTAAAATGACTTATTAGACTCGACTGGCAGCGCTTGTGCTAAGAATTAAGAAACCATGGTGCGTAGCAAGGCAATGTGGACTCTGTTTCTTCTACTTTTGAACTTGGGATACATTTGTGGGTCGGTGAGAAGAATATGCAAGTTCCCAGCAATATACAACTTTGGAGACTCAAATTCAGACACGGGAGCACGTTCAGCTGCTCTAGAGCAGCTGCTTTCACCTAATGGGGAAACTTTCTTTGGCGTGGCTTCAGGGAGGTTTTGCGATGGTCGTCTCGTCATAGACTTCATTGGTAGCATTTTCTTGCAGATGCATTATTCTTCTTATAAGTTAGTTATAACCCAAAACTTCAAACTTTACTATCCTCCTTACTGCAGCTGAGAAACTGAGGTTGCCCTTCTTGGATGCGTATCTGGACTCACTCGGTACAAATTTTAGACATGGTGCGAGTTTTGCAGCTGGAGGTGCATCCATTCTTCCAGGTGGCTATAGTCCATTTCACCTTGGAATCCAGATTTCCCAATTCATGCAGTTCAAATCTCGAAACACTAAGCTTTATAATCAACTCAGTCACAACAGTGAGTGTCTTTTCCCCCTTGTTCCACAACCAAAATACTATACTCTCTTCTCCCTTATTGAGATTTGAGAATTAATATTTCAGGGACAAATCCTCTGCTTAAGAGCACCCTTCCAAGGCCTGGAGAATTTGAGAAAGCCCTCTATACGTTTGACATTGGACAGAATGACCTCGCTTATGGTTTCCAACACACCTCAGAAGCAGAGACTTTAGCATCCATTCCAAAGATTCTTGATGGCTTTTCCCAGGCAGTTTTGGTAAGTCACCGGGATTTGATCATTATACAGAGGATTATGAGGCGAGTATCTGAATTCTTGCAAATCCTAATTACAGCAACTCCATGAGTCAGGGGCAAGAACCTTTTGGGTGCATAATACCGGTCCAATTGGTTGCTTGCCATACAATATTATACACTATCAGCCTAAAGCTCACAACTTGGACCAGTATGGATGCGTAGAACCTCAAAATAAGGTGGCTCGGGAATTCAACAGGCAGCTGAAGCAGAGGGTAGACCAGCTGAAGGCACGACTCCATGGGACAGCATTCACATACGTTGATATCTACTCTGCTAAATACTCACTAATAAGAAATTCCAAGATTCTTGGTAAGCTTGCTTGCCTTTGAACAATTTTATGCTCTCAGAAAATTGAAAAAGACACTAGTCAATTGTGGGCATATTTTTGTGGATGCAGGTTTTGAGAATCCATCGACATTTTGCTGTGGGAGTTATTGTGGATATCATATTGAATGTGGAAAGAAAGCAATAGTTAACGGGAAAGTGTACGGAAATCCATGTCCTAATCCAACCAGGCGCATCAGCTGGGATGGGATACATTACTCTGAGGCAGCTAACCTACTGGTTTCAAAGCTCATCTTAAATGGTTCTCTCTCATACCCCACTCTGTCTATTCAAGAAGCTTGTCATGGTTCATGAAAATCCCTATTCTGGCATTTGTCTTCATTCTCAAAGAAAAAACTTTTCTGTTCTTGTACTTCACATCAACAATTGACCAACGAGAATGGAAAAAGAAATCCCACCAATTAACTTAAGACAAAGCAACATTTACATTCCCTTTCTCCAAATCACATTATGATATACAAATGTATTCTTCTTGATTTTATTCTTAGGCTTCTTCTTCAATTTACAAAAATGACTAGGATTTGCATTTTGAACACCTATATAACTTCCCATCTCCAGAAATTTTCAAAGGATAGAAGAAGGGTATAGAAAAACTCAATCTTTTTAAATTACAAAAAAAAAATAATAATAAACCAAAAAGAAAGACATCACAGTACTGTAATCCCATGATCCCTGGCGGTAGGACGTGAGTTGGTGTCAAGTAGAGTTTCCAACGACCTGGACTTGCGATTTCTGACCCTTCCTGCTTCTTTTAGCAACTCTTCCAGTCTCCGCCGCTCGTCGTCCACGTCGGGATTAGCTGTCCCGAGTCTCTCCTCCCTTAGCCCGACAACATATTCCAAGATCTCAATTGCATCATCAATCCTGCAACAGATAAAAAAAATTTGCTCATGCGTAAATTTAAATTTACTTAGTAAACGATAGTAAGTAGTGAAAAAATACCTGCCCATGGCATCATATGTCCCAGCAAGATTGCTGTAGACTCCCAATGTATCAGCATGGTACGGTCCGCATTCAGTCTCTAATATGTTCCTTGCTTCTTCAAACAAATCAGCAGCTTCATTAATAGCATACAGTTGCACGCACGCCAGTCCCATTTGGTTCAAAGCTACACCAAATAGGGCAGATTTCTTCTCCCCAATAGCCCGGAATTTCGAAATTGCATTGTTCAAGGAATTGTAAGAATCCGTGTAGCTCCCAAGAATATAATACAGAACCCCAATCTGGGCTTCAATTCCTGCAACTGTGCTCTGCTGACCCGGTGCGCTGCCGTACACTTTCATGGCCTTCTGAAGTAACTTCAGTGCCTGCTCAGGTTCACTCATTGATTCATAGATGGCTGAAATATCAACAAGGCCACTGGCAATCTCGTCAGGGGAGCAACCGGGTACAGGCTTATTGTAAATACGCAGTGCATTTTCACAGTAGGATCTGCATTCACTGTATTTTCCTATCTTGTTGTGCAAATCAGCCAAACGGACAAAGATGGAAGCTACTGAGGGATGGTTTTCTCCTTTGTTAGACTTGAACACGGTGAGAGCTTTCTGATAAGCACAAATCGCCTCGTCGTAACGGGCTAATGCTAAGTATGCATCACCAATGTTGCAGTCTATGGAGGCAACATCTGCTTCCTGACCACTAGCAGCCATGGCCATGCTAGCTAGAACGTAATGTTCAAGAGCTGCTTCGTGATCTCCCTTGGAGTCGCAAATTAGGCCTAAAAGCCTTCTATCAGCTGCTTCTTCAGGGGAAGCAGGGGATGCCTTTTCTCTGTGGATGTCAAGAGCCATTTGACAAAGTTTCTCAGCTTCATCGAACTGTAATGCTTGTACATGGGCTTCAGCTACATATCTACAAGTTTCACCAAAACGAGGATCATTTTCCCCAAGAACTTGTCTTTGAATCTCCAAACCTGCTTTATAGCACAGAATAGAATTCTCAATCTGCCCTGTCATTGCGTATGTATCACCGAGCTGCATGCACCCAGCAAATTTGGCAAGGGCGTGATTATGGCCTAAATCCATCACGGGAATTTCAATTGATCTCTCGAGAACGGGAATTGCGTCAGTGTATTGGCCTAATCTGCAGTAGAGTGCAGCAACAATATGCAAACACATAACGAATTCTAAATTGGGCTTTTTGTTTGAAGAAGAAATCTCAAACATTTTCTTGGCACGCAGTGCCAAATCAAGAGCCTTTTTAAGATTATCTCCCAATGAAATCAAATCTCTCGCCTGTTTAAGCAAATAAGGTCCGACGTAAGCTGCTTCTGATGGATCAAGATTTCCATTCTGCATTTTGACACCAGCTAAGGGAGAATTTCTCTCTTGCTTCATACCCCCAATCGCACTCAGCTTCCTCGAACCGCTCAAGACATGTTTCCCACCACGAGGGATCCCGTGAAAAGATTTTCTCCCCAAAATTGGTTTCTTGGACGCCTCCAAATCTTTCTTTGCATGCGTTGGAGAAGAAGAGTTTTCGCTTGCAGTTGCGGGAGGTAGTAAATTCTCAAACTTCCCTTCTCTGTCTTCCGCGGTATCTCCGGCTTCTCTGTTTTCTGTCTCCGCCTCTCCAATATATCCACCCACCAGAAACCGCAACTCGGAGTCAATTCTGGACTCTTCACCGTACGACAAATAACTCAGCATCGACGGTGAATAATCGGAGCTCTGCATTTCGCAGACATTGTTGTACAGTTGCTCAATGGAGGTGTCGATAGTTCCTTCTACGGCTAAATCAATGGATTCAGAATCAGGACTGTGTGTACTCAGGGGACTCCGGGGAGACCTCTCTGTGAAGATTTCTTTATTGGGTACGTAGTGTGACTGTGAATGCCCGCTGCTAATTTCTTTAGCACTATTCATTTCCTCCATGACAAGAGTGAGTGATCGCCACTTCCCCTCTGCTGCTTCTTGAAATCGAAAACAGAGGAAATTTAACGTTGTTGAAACAACAATCCCATCATCATGATGATACCGGTGACAACTTTAATTTCAAATGCATTCACACCCACATTAACACACACATTGAGGAGGAAAAAAAAAAAAAAGAAAAACGAAACTCATTCATCATGTACCGTATGACAACACATAGAGGAAAAAGCAGTAAGAAAAAAAAAGCCTTTCTCCAATATGAACCAGCAAAAAAGATGTAATCAAAAGAAACTTTAAATCAATAAACAAAGTTAGTTTTTAAGCTTTTTGGGAGACATGATGATGATGTGACGTATAGCTAAACAAGAAGCTTTGAAAGAGGAAAGAAAAATCAAGAATTTCTCAAAATTCAACAAATTGAAAAGATGTATAACAAATTTCCCAGAATCAAACAAAGCAAGGAAAATTACAATGAGCAATAAATGAACCCGCAAGAAATTCAGTCGTAACTGAACCCAAAAATTCACACCCCGCATCCCGAGATCATCACAGAAAATTGAATCACATTTCAGAAATGACAGACAGAGAAAGATAATAAGAGTATGAAAGAAAAGCACGCACCTCGAGGAACCCGGCGCCGTTGTCAAAATTTTCCGGTACAAACGCGGCAAACAAAGAAAGATATAAAAAAATTAGATAAGAGAAATAGAGGGTGGGGAATGCAGACGAATATGTTTATTTAGATATCTTGCTTTTGGCTTTCCTTTTTATATGCAAGAAGGATGGGCTGAGGAGGAGATGAAGAGACAAGAGGTGGTTGAAAAGGGGAGGGGGATGTGGGGGCAGAATTGGGAATCAAGAATCGAGACCAATATATATATATATATATATAAAGGAATCAAATAATGGAAAAATCCAGAAAAAACTATGAAGATATAATTCACTCTAGCATAAATTTGGAAATGCTTGGAGTGGGGTTGCTGAGAGGTTGGAATGTTGAAGCATGAATAAGACTTTTCATCTGCCGCGGCGCCGCCACCACCACCACCGCCATCACCTGTCCACCGGCTAAATATTACAACCGCCGAAAATGTTGCAGTTTTACGGTTTCTTCTAACATGGGAAATTTTATCTTTTTAATCTTAAATTTGTGTACGTGAATTTGTCCTACTTGGCGCGATTAACGGCTTTTCAACGCTGGAGAGCTTCGAGTTAATCCTGTAACGGGACTGTGAGATGGATAAAGCAACAGGCCCACTGCACAATACCCACGTAAACAAATAATTCAGATGAGTCGGGACGTGGCTAGTTTTCATTGGCCAGAACTGATAGTGCGGTCAAAATACATCATGTGAAATGAGCATCACCCACCCCTTCTCAAGCTTTAGCCAGTTGGAACTTTTGAACCGGATCCATAATGATTGGGACTGCGTAGAATGAAGCGAAGGAAATTAATTATTAAAAAAAAAAAAAAAAAAGGCACCAGAATTCAGACCAAAGGATGAGCTGTATTGTAAGGCCAGCTTTTGCACTTTGGGGACCAATAAAACATGAAACATGGATAGAAACTCATTTTTCTTATTATTATTTATTTATTTATTTATACCTAATTTCGGTCTTCATAAATTAATTAATTATAAAATAAAAAATAAAAATTCAATTGTAAATGTGTTAAAAAGTTACATTAAAAAAAAATGTTAATTAATGTTTAAGTATATACACATCGCATTCATTTAATTCTCTACTTGTGAAACATGTTACTTAGCTAAGTGGTGCGTCACCATTATACATCATCATCTTATTCAGAAGACAGCGATATTTCTCATAAATTCACATTCTTCCTAAAGAAAAACTTGCTTTTTCCATTGCAAGTAATTCCATTTCCATTTAATTAATTACTTGATGGATAAACCGTAACAAATTTTAGTAAAGAATTCCTCCATTTTTGAGGCATTCTTAAGCAACTTTTAACGTTGTTTTCTAAACAAAGCAAAGTTATTTTTTATTTCCCCTTTTTTTTTTCCATTCAAAGCAACTATATATATATATATATATATATATATATATATATATATATATATATACACACGTCATAATATGTGGTTATTATAATTTAAATTTATAACATATACACGTTAAATTAGGTTCAGCAAAATTTTATGTAAATAAATAATTAATTAATTATTAGGATGGGATTTTCTTAAAAAGGGGAAAAAAGGAAAAAAAGGAAAGGATGGAGCAGTGCACGGAATGGGTGGAGCTGCACATGCACCGTATAACCTTAACACGTTAATGTATTATCTGTTACCGTGTGCCTAAAACCTATGACAAATCATCTTAATATAAGGTTCTAATTTATTTGACTTTTTTTTAAAATGATATTATCGCTTTAATTTTAAAATACTACTTTTAATTCTTATTTATTAATCTTTCAGATGAATTATAACAATACATTATTATTTATTTATACATAATAATTATATTGAATAACCTTAATAGGTGTGTAGGAATAAATGGATAAGACCACAGTATATTCTATTATAACAGGTATTAAAATGGAATCCTTTTGTGCAGTAGTTACTATAATTATTATTTTAAATTTACATTTTTTTTTGTTTGTAATGAAAAAAAAATAAGATTCTCCAAAAGATTACACTAACAAGATTGAACAAACTAATGATTGAGCTGATAATTAATTACGAGAATCTATTTGTGTTTCTACTTAATTTTTTATTATTAATTAAACATATATAAATAATTGATATATAAATTAAAATTTTTGGTTTGATAATATAGTGGTTTTATCATAACTACAGTATATTCTGAAGGTGGAACGACCTGCTCGGTTGTTAGGCCCCTACTTTTAGTGCTTTACGTAACTGGCCCTTTCGGATTATTAGAACCATTGTCCATACATACATATATATATATATATACATATATATATATATATATATTGGAAAATAAATATATTTTGAAATAAATGTGTGTGACATTATTTCTAGAGTAAAAAATTCTATATTTGCCTTATAAAACTAATTAAATTTTAAAATTTGAGTCATATTTTGTATAGAAAAGAAGTTGTTAAGGTTCCCTCACAGACTGTGTTTATTTCTTATATAGGGAAAAAAAGGCTCCGGCGGGACACATTTCATATTATATATGGTACGCTTTAAAACCCCATCTCACTTTTTGGCACCGGGCAATTATTCTTACCTACTATTTCTTTCTTTCTTTCTTTCTTTTTTTTTAATATATTTTATAAATGAAATTGCAAGAAATGTTTATGAAAAGATTTGAAACTGTAAAAATTCTTTTGACAGTGAAGCTTGAAAATTTTGCATTTGTGTCCTTGTACTGATTCCTTTTCAGGATTAGGTGTTGATGAGCAGTCTTACCAGAAAAAAAAAAAAAAGAAATTTACAGTAGGGGTGGGGTGGCTTAGGATGGCCACTTCTGTGTATGACCAGCTAACAAAAACCCTCTTTTTTTCTTTTTTTTTTAAGAAGGGGGAAAAATAAAATAAAAGCTTGAAATTAAAAAAAAATGGTCGACAATCAACGTCTCTGAAATGGAAACATTCCATTCAAGTAGTTGAAGGCCTAAATAGGAAAACAATTGCTGTTTCGTGTTTACCAACCATTAGTAATAATAACAACAACGAGAAGAAAACAATATTTTCTTTAAAAAATTTTAAAAAAAAAAATAGAACCTTCTAAACCGCCCAATATCTATGGGCTTGTTTTGGTACAGTTATTAAAGTGAAGCCAGATGGGTCAGATTTATTTATGTGGGCCAAGGCCCTTATTATTCATTACTGGCTTTCCTTCTAGGCCCTTCACTTTTTCATTTTTTTTTCCTTTTCAATTTTTCATTCGACCCAAATTGGTGCACAGAAAACTTTAATCAAAAAGTTAAATAGTTAAAAAAATCTGTAACTTATAACTTAAAGTTTATTTTGGGGTAAATTTTTTTCCTTGAGTCCTCAATTGTATACGGGGATTTGACTTTATTAAAAAAGAAAAGAGAATTCAAGGAATGATTGATTGGAAATGGTCCAAACTCATAGGAAAGCTCACTCCCTTGCTTTTTCACGGGTGTCTCAGTTGTCTGAGCATCTTGTGTTTCATTGACTTTTTCCCTTACGTTTTCTTTCTACCCTTTTGACTCCAAAATTTGTGTCAATTTCTCACTATGTGTCAATTTCTCCTTCAATTAAAGCCACGACTTACAAGTTGCACGACAGGGAATTTTTCATTTTTTCTTCAATATTGTTCAAACCCACTTTCCACATATATATATATAAATTGATTTTCATACAAAGAAAGTCATATTATACGAACTCAAATAAGTTTCTATAAAAAAAATATTTTTTTAACACTGACTATAAATACGATACATTTGTTATTAATTCTACAAAAAAAAAAGAAAGAAAAAAAGTCACTAACTTTGAATATCAATCCCTCTTTTTCTTAGTTATTATGTACGTAAGTTTTTGTTTGGATGGATGGGAAATGGAGCTAAAGAAAACAAAGCAAATTAAGTTTCTAGTACGATCCGGAACCCAATAAAGTGGCTTTTCGTAACCCTCAACCACCCCAGATGGTACCGTCATATATATCATGAAAGAAATTAATAAGAACCACGACCGCATCACAAAGAAGCTTTCGACCAATCCTGGATTTTCCTTTTTCTTTCTAGCGCCCATGGGATGGGTTGCATAAAAATCTTTTTCTGGTCCAAAACTTGCAACATCAGTAGCGTTACAATAGCTCATCAGCTATACATACGTGTACGTATTGGTATGGCCGGCCGCTACCGTAAAAATAGAAAAAAAAAAAAAATATATATATATAAAGGTACGCATGCATGAATAAAAACGCGGTAGATATAAAATTATTTGTAGATTGTGTAATATAGTGAATAAAAGAATGTAAAAATATTGGCGGTATGACTAAAGAGAAACATCCAAAAGAGTACATAAGGGATCTGAATTGAAAGTAGCTTTTGACCGTTTTGAGGTTTGACGAATCTTATGCTTTTTTTTTTTTTTTTCTCTTGTGTAAGTGAGAGTAATGCATTAATGTGCGTCTGGAACAGGGATTCCTACGTGCAGGGAAGAAAAATAAATTATATATGGGGAATGTTATAGAAAATGGGTAATAATAAAAATAAAATATAAAAAAGAGAATATGGAAAAGAGGTGGACCAGAGGCCATCATATCCTTCTTTTTTAATAAGGGGTGGTATCTGGGAAAGAACGAATATGGTTTACCTTTGGTCAAAAAGATAGTCAAAATTTCAAAAGTCAAACCTACTATCTCGCTTTTTCGTTGTCCGGATATTCAACTTGATTCCCAATTATTCTTCCATTCATTTATATATGTATATTCTGCTCCATTCCACGTCATTTCACACGTGTAAAGATATTATATAATGGGTTTAAGTGAAACAAATGAAAGTTGATAGATGGACAGTGGCGAAGGAGAGGTCAAATGAATGTGTGTATAATTACCGAAAATATAAAAAGATTAATAATCCAAGCTGCTGTACTTGTTTACATAATTAGATAAAAATGGCATAAGTTCTTCCTCACTTGCATTTTCTGTTTATTCTTTATCTTCTTAAATCCAACTTATCATCAAAAAAGAAAAAGAGGGTTTGTCTGTTTCTGTAGCCGCGCACACCCAAGCTAGCTACAGTTGTTGTGATAATAAAAAAGATTGGATTATTGGAATAATATATATAAAGATATATATACCAAAATCATGTTATCTACAGGAATTAAGAAAAAATTGGAGGAAAAATATAAAAGATTCGAGTGTGATATGAAAGTGATGAACACGGCACAAATAGCTAATTTGCTTTATATATAGATTTGATGATATTTACATGATTCTGGTAAAACAGGATTAAGAAATTGACTTGAACAATATTTGAAGGTGAGCCGTACGTCGTGGACAATTTCCTCAGCTGCAAAATTTTCTCTTTTTATTTTCTTCTTTTTCACGTGGACCCAACCTAACAGATTGGATTACCACGAATGTACTATCAATTCTCACTCCCCTCCTCACCTATACACATATTTCTTGTAATATCAAGTTTTACAATAATATTAAAATTATTTAACAAAATATAAAAATTTCACATAAAACTTTTTAAAAGATACTAAAAACAAATTATATTATCTTTCCCAAATAAAGTCTAAGGGCATTCTAGTAGTATTTTTTTTTCTTTTTCTCTGAGTTGAATGAGAGCGGAGGTATCTTTTGCTAGCATCATTTTGAAAGAATATATATATATATTTTCTTTTTCTTTTTTCCCTATTCGATTATATGTATAAATACCTCGTTGCTGTCTCCCATTCTTCCCCCTCAAGTTGTGCTAGCTCTTTCTCTGATCCATCCTAAGTTAAAAATTCTCTTTAATTTCCTACTTCCTTAATTAATTAATTAATTAATCTTCTTCCATCCATCATCCATCTGCAACAACCATGGACAGCAGATTTGAGTCATCGGAGCCCCAAAGGTAAACCATGCATGGCGCCTTTTTTTTTTTTTTTTTTTTTTTGGTTATTTAATTTGTTTGCAAAAATCTTGAATAATAAAATAATAATAATCAAAGGATGATGGGTTTGGGGGTGCAGGAATAAGTGTGGTGGATGCTATAGGCAGTTCAACAGAATGGAACACTTGGTGGAACATATGAGGACATCCTACCATTCAGTTCACGAACCTACGTGTGGAATTTGCAAAAAGCACTGTCGTTCATTTGAATCCCTGAGAGAACACCTTATAGGTATGTACTTCATCATCGTAAATTAATACTATTTATTGGTCATGGTCCTCATGAGATTGTTGATCTGATCAGGGCCACTACCAAAAGCTGAATGTGAAAGGATATTCAAAGAACGTGGTTGTGACCTTTGTTTGTGCATCCTCCCCACCCGCTCTGCTCTCAGAGCTCACCGTGACAATTGTCAACTTTCTCGCACCAACATGAACGTACGTTACGTATACATATTTTTTCTAATTTATTATCTTCTTTTTCTTAAAGAAAAACAATAAAATGTACAGAGCATTGTTTATCGAATGGGAAATTTGGGAATCCAAGATGAGCTGAGGATTGACAACAACAGAGGAAAAGTGGTGGCACTGGCATGCAAAATGGTTGGTGGGGGCAGTGATGGTTCACTAGACCTTTGCGGAAGGATTTGCGTTATTGATGAGTACGAGAGGATTATTTTTCACACCTACGTTAAACCAAATCTCCCAGTAACTAATTACAGGTTACATTTAATTTCCATTCCATTACATTATAATTAATCCTTAACTACTACTACTACTAATTAGATTATATTTACAGGTACGAAACAACTGGGATACGACCAGAATCATTAAGAGATGCAATGCCATTAAAGCAAGTTCAAAGAAAGATTCAAGATTTTCTGTGCAATGGAGAACCAATTTGGCAGATCCGTTCAAGAGGAAGTAAAGCTCGCATCCTCGTCGGTCACGGTTTGGATCACGACCTTAAATGCTTAGAACTAGACTACCCTCCAATTATGATCAGGTAAAATTTTTGATTCATTAAACTAATATGTCATAAAATTAATTAACTCCTCTTCCTCATCATAGGGATACAGCAAAATATCCACCCTTGATGAAGACAAGCAAGCTAAGCAACTCTCTTCGTTACTTAACCAAAGCATACCTTGGGTACGTTATGAGAGTTTTATTCTTGAAAACATAATCTTCTGTTTTCAACAACATTTAAAAATGCGTTGTTGTCGTACGTAGTTATGACATCCAGACAGGGATACAAGATCCGTACGAGGACTGCGTTGCGACAATGAGGTTGTACATGAGAATGAGGTCACAAATTCTTCATACTCCCGAGGATTATCCAATGGCTACTGATCCACAGAACAGAAATAACTTTGCCACGTGGCGACAGAATGAGCTCGAGAGGATGACTCCTGAGAAGTTGTTGGATCTTTCTAGGTCCGATTATTACTGTTGGTGCTTGGATTCCAATTCCAATTACTTACTTTAATTAATTAAAAGGAAAAACATGGAATTTGTTAAAGAAACCAACATTCTTAAAATTTGATTAAATAATGAAATTGGTGCGTGCATATTCACGCCATCATTTTAAAATACGTAAAAGTACGTACGTATGAATTCAAGGATTAAAAATATATATATATTCAGTTGTGTAATAATATTTTAGTTTTATATGAGGAAATTTTCAGTTTATTAATGTTATATCCGTTATTATTGTAATATTCCCTTCCAATATAATGATTAAATATATAAGGATTTTTGTATGAAATAAAAAAAATTATTTATTATTAAATAATTTCAAATGAATTAATGCGAATTGAATATATTGGTAGCTCCAATATAAATATGCAGTTAAGGTATGGAAAATATAAGATGCTTACAATTTTGACATAAAAAGTTCCAAATGTCATTAAAAATGTTTGGATGTAACACTAATTATAAATTTTATAAAAATTTCAAAATAAAAATTTTTTTTATTAAAAAATTAAATTTTATATGGGGAGGAGAATTGCAATGGGACCCAATTTTACAGCTGAAGGAAACTCAATTTGGGCCTAAAAATCCTAATAATACAAGCCGACCCGAGTAGATAGGGTCTCTTATTTCCTGGCTTTTTTTTTTGATGAATATTTCCTGGCTTATTATTATGATTTATGAACATGGGCATACAGATTTTGCATCACTAGAAAAACTTCAATTATTTCCTACTTTATTTTATTGTTTTTGATATCCATTTAGAAGACATAGATTTAGGTATCATTTTATTGGGGTAGTTTGGTGGTGTTGCATCAAAAAGAAAAAATGGAAAATATGTCCCAAAATTGTTCAAGGAAATGGATATATAACTACTTTTCCGGTAGCTCTGCCAGTCTCAAGATAGGAAAACGCTTCGACGACCTGTGTGAAAGGGAAAGGGCTTTTTGGATCGATCAGTGGCTTCACCGTTTGATTCTCCAGGAACGGCTTCAGTTTCTGCAACATATCTCCATTAGATGTGAGCACAAATGCGATATGCGGAGGCGACACTGGTCCAAGAATGGTCACCAATCGTCCTCCTTCTTTCACTGCCTTTACTGCCTTCTCGTTTTCCCCTGCACAGGAGCTTTTATTATATTTATTTGATAAAACAAAATTAAATGCAGCGTTAGTTTATTTATTTGCCTTCTCTTCTTACCCACGGCGTCATAAACCACATCAAATTTCTCTGGTAAATCTTCAACGCTTTCCTTATGATAGTCAATACCCCAATCGGCGCCTAACCTCTTGAGCAGATCCAATTTTCCGGCACTAGAAGTTGCCGCAATTTTAGATGCACCGAATACTTGCTTTGCTAACTACGATCGAATGAAATTGCAAATGGATCAATCATCGGAGAAAAGAAAAATGGTAAGAGAGAAATTGATTGAATGGTACGTATACGGTACCTGAATTACTAGCGATCCAACTCCGCCAGCACCGCCCAGGACAAGGATTGATTTCCCGGCAGAAAACTCTGCTCTTTCGAGACCTTCGTATGCAGTCTCAATGGCAAGAGGAAGACTAGCGGCTTCTGGAAAACTGAGATTCTTAGGCTTTAGTTCCAGTAGTTTCTCTTCAACAGCAGTGTACTCAGCCAAGGAGCCAAAACGCTTGGGATTCACCAAAGCATGCTCATTTATGTCTCCGTACACTTCATCCCCTTCCTTGAATTTTGTTACTCTGCTTCCCACCTTGATCACCACACCTGCGACGTCGTATCCGGGGACAGTCTGCATACAATTTAAAGTAAGTATATATACGCTCAGATCAAAATTTGAAATACTCTAGCTAAGGTAAATTAATTCAGAGGCTTACGGGGAAAGATGAATCTGTGTCCTTGAAAAAACCAAGCATGCGCTTGGCATCAACCGGATTCAAAGCGGCGGCAGCGACCTTGATCAGAACTTGGTCGTCGCTTACTTGAGGAACAGCAACATCAGGCTCCAGTTTTAGGACATCGGCAGGTTTTCCGTATTGGCTATACAACCAGGCCTTCATTTTGGTAGGTATAGCAAAAGGAATGGCATTGGCCCCGCTACTTGCCATCTCTACCAGTGGTCTAACAATGAACAATTTGATTAGATGCTAAGAGATATATATGTATATGTATATATACAGAAGTGATTTGCATTTGTGATTAGACGAGGGACAGTGGGAACTGAGTAGGTGATGATTCCAAAGACTAAATGGTCATTACCGGTGTGGGTGGGTGAGGATGCTGATGTTGTGCTATAAGGTATTATGAATGGAGACAGTAATGGGTTCCAGGTTCATTTTTCACTGTCTCTGAGAATAGTAAACGTCGTATCAGTTTTTGTTTCTTGATGGAGACGTGACACTTACCAAATAATCTTCCTCCAGTTGGGCAATGAGTTTTTCCTTTTTCTTCTGGAGTGGAATGATCCAGACCAAGCACCCAGCCATTTATTTAACCAAATTTATTTCAAACTGCCACCTCCATTTTAACGTCCAGGTTATATCCGAAAATTCAAAAATATTAATTGGCCCTTGTTTCAAAGCCCCTTTACAAGAAATAAACTATTGGTGAAGTCATTATACTCTTGCTATAGATGAATTTCTTTTGAATATATTATTACTTAGAAGATTAACATGCCACTCAGACATCCTCAGTCATTTAGTTGAATGACTTGTCTTGAAACAGATTCTTGCTTTCCTTCTTTTTGGGAATCATTCAAATCATCTCTTGTGTGTGTATTATGTGTGTACCTAGGATGATATTTCAGGCATCTTCCATGTTCTAGTTTCCTCGCTCCGTAAAATTTCATTACACCTGTCCAGTTACAAGCTTCACAGGTACAGTCCCCAACAATAAAAAACTAGATGGATTTGGAAGTAAAAAGAGCATAACCAGATAAGAGGGAGCTGGATGCTAGTGCAGCAAATGCAAGGAAAGACATGGATACAGCTGCGCTTGCCATATCAGGGAACTTATCACTGCCCCAGTTGGATTTCCAGTCTTCTATTCGAGTAGCAGCAGAAGATGATGCTGATATCAGAAGATAAGTTACCATCTGAAATTTTTGGAACAATCAATCTAAAGATTGTTGGAAAAAATAAACTCGTCATAAGACAAATTCCATAAGCAGAGGCAAGAAAAGAATGAATTTAGCTAAACAAGGCAAATGAAATCAATTTTTCAGATACCTTTCATTTGAGTTCTCCTCAAGGCTGAGGCCTTAAAGAAAAACTGAACACTGTATCTGTCAGTATAGTACTTCCATTATAAATTGGTAAATCATTCTTCCAAATTTTCATTGAAATTCCAGTTGGGGCCAGACGAATCCGATTTGCTGCTATAAGGCTAACCCGAGATTAGGTTGATTTGGTCATTTAATGGTATTATTTATTTTCTACTACGGATTCCCCTTTCAAAATCATCTCTGTCAACTAGATGCGACTCTTGAGAGACTAGCTCTCCAGTAACTTCTTCTCCCTTTCTTCCAAGTCCATTTAGGAGAAAATTTAATTTTTGAAATGTCAATTCAACCCATGTTCTAACATATGAACACTACCAACCCCACTTTCAATCTACCAAATCACAAATTAAAATACCAGCGAATAGACAGATAAGAGAGAGAGGATCATAATCTGAGTAATCACAGAAATCAAATTTGAAGCAGACAGGTGAGGGGGTTAAATGACTTGCCTGATCAATGGCGAAATCAATGTAAAGACGGAGACGGGACAAAACAAAAGACTTCCCCTTAACGAACTGGTGAATCAAATCAAAAGCCTGGGCAATGGAGTATGCAAATCCTATGATATTCACTGACATACAGTACCTGAGATAAGAACTCTTTAAAACTAACTACCAGTGATATGAATAAGAAATTCCCCTTATTAAGTGAAAAAAATAAAATAAAATAAAATAGGTCCATAGGGGTATTAAATACCTGAACTCCTTGTATCGTTGGAATGAATCGAGAGACCACCCTTGATTTTTATCAGCAGCCATCACAGAAAATGAAACCAAACAAAACATAAACCCAAAAATCCTAAACCCTAAGGCCGCCTTCTTCACCATTTGCTCCCGTTCCGTCTTCCTTAGAATAGAGAGAGACTGCTTAGACCGACGCCTATTTCTGCCACCAGCTTCCTTTTCCCCTCCTCTTCCGGGATCCATTTTTTTAGACACAGCCGGCGTTTCATTCTGGACCGAACGGTTCACCACGGCCACTGGTGGAGTTTCCTTATCAATAAACCTCCCAGGTGAGTCCTCAGGCGGAGAACGGCTGCTGACCTCATCCACTAAAGTAAGATGCTTATCGGGAAATATCTGAGGCGAAGACGCCGTGACTTTCTTCTCTCCTCCTTCGATTGGAGACGGTAAGGATCCATGAGAAAGAGAGGTGTGATCCGAGGAAACGGAAGATCTTGCTGGGGAGTCTTCATCTAACCTCTGCTGAAGCGTATGTGGCTTAAGCTCTCCGCTACTATGGTTTGATCGAGCTGGGGATGAGGCTAGTGATATATGTTCTTCAAGTGTTGCAGGGGAATTAAGTTCTCCGCTGCTATGGTTTGATCGACCTGGAGACGACGCTAAAGATATATGTCCACCATCTTGTTGTGATTCTGATGTTGCAGCACTCTGCTTTCTTGAGTTCTCCATGATTTTGACTCGCTGATTTTCGCTAGCCCAGTCCCAGACTCCCAGTGGTATAATAAAGAAGCATCCAACGACAGCAACGGTTTTCTTTCTCTAATCAAGAATATTGTTCTCCTTTGGATATGTCCTCGATGACTCGGGTCAAATACAGAAGCAAATCCTATCAGGTGGGTGGGCTAGAACTATCTTTTTGCTTATTTTCTTTTTCTCTAAGATAGATAATATGGGTCCATTTTTATCACAAACTTATCAAGGCTGTAAGGCCCATTTATTGTAACAAATTTTTAAATGAAATCTTAAATAAATTTAACTATATTTTAAATATTTTTTAATATGAAAGTCCATTAAGCACTAATATTCATTAAAGTAAGATTACTGATCAAAAATCATATCTCTGTATACAAATATTTAAAATTTCTAGAAATACATGTCAAAAAAGCAACTATAACCAAAAGAGAGATGGAAGTAATCTGGTTTCAATCAAAAATGATGGCAAGATAATGTTTTCAAATATGTGTAAATAAAATAAATGCTTTAATTTAGACATACCTCTAAATAAATGCATTCCACCCTTTGTGCGGAAACTGCCTAATTAAATTATACAGATGACACCTGGCCTAGGAGTATAATTTTGAGAAAAAATCATAGGCCTCGTGGTACCGGTCTAAAACTATACCATAAAGGGGGTGAACTTCTTCCAATAGGTTAGTGTAAGGACCCAAAATATCTTTAGGCAAAGGCGGAGAGTTGGTATCCACTAACCAACAGTAATGACAAACTGATAAGCCACTCAAGCAATAACATGTATGATAATGGTCTCTGCGTTTCCCAGGTTTGTCTCTGAAACCTTGCTCATCCTGTATTATTAACCATATTGTATAAGCCACCATCATATATTATGAGGGTCTCAAAAGATATAGAGGCCAGTTTTATGCACAGTAATAAATAAATTATGCAAACACAATTCACAGTTTTCATAGAAACAGAGTAACACAAAATTCAAAAAAAGGACTTCACTCTGAACTAGGATCAAGAAAACAAATTAGCTATCCAGCAAATTGATCAGAGGGCAATTTTTAATAACCGCAAAAATACTGCTATGTACCCTATGCATAGGGAAAAGAATCTCCATATTATTGGGGCTACAAAAATTTACAAATTCCAAACTCTAATTCTTCTCTTTATGGAGTTTCCCTCGAGACCAGCTAATACAAAGTTGAGGTTAAAACCCTTTTTATGGGAAGCTCACCAAAACAAATTTCAGTATTCACAAGGCACAAACTTGAGAGAGCGAACATTCTTTCTAGTTGATTTAGTAAGTTGCCAGAATCAATGGGAAAAGTTGATAGAAAAAGGTATTTCATGAAATGGAAACTTCTACCAAAGTAACAATAATATGCAGGTGTTTGCAGTAAGTTCATCCGTGGGCAGAAATCAGCAGAGAGACTTAAAGTACAAAAATAACAATTCATTAAAAGCAACCAATTTAGTTGTATTGGATACCTGTGAGCACAAAAGAAGATACTGCTGCAAAAGCATGCTGTTGAATAGAGGTTTTATTGCTGTTCTTTTGCTAATAAAATTGGACCCAATTTCAGCTAAATTTCTTCGATGAGAGGTATCCTCTTGCCCTGCAGGAAGCCCAGCAATAGAAAACAAGTTATCTAAACCTTCATGTTAATGAAGCAAAAAATACAATTTCTCGTCCATTTTCTATTCCCCCTGGAGGCAAGGGCCAAAAGAAAGAGAAGAAGAAGAAAAATAAAAACAAAAACCTAAGAAAGACCGTCTAAACCTACTAGACCTAAAAAATACTAATATGTAATAGAGTTCACCTACCTTGGTTAATATCACAAGCACTATCAATAAGGTCTGTAATGGCTTCTGCACCATCTTCTACATCAGATAAATCTGATGCTGCAGAATCAGAGTAAACTTGCGAAGTACAACCATAGTCTAGAGTATTTGGCACCCCCAGTTGTTTAGCAATAACTGAATCCAATTTTTGCATCATTACAGCCACTGCTCCCTGGTTGGGCACATAGTAAGTTACTTATTAATTTAAAGGAGACATCCAAAATATACCCCTCCAAGAAAAATAAAGGAGTAGGGGAGCAATCACCTGCCAGAAAGAATAGCACCCATCAACCAGTTTGTTAGTTCTACCCTGGAATCCACCTTCCCAACCTTGTCTGAAGACAAGCCAGTCCTGGCAATGTTGTTCAAGAAATGCAACAAGACCCACAATATGATGAATAAAGAGATACACATGATTAAATATAGAATCTGCTAATATATTGTTTTAAGATGCCTGATAAAGCACACAGTAATGGCTACTGAAAAGACAAACAGGATCCCATTCAAAGGAAATAGAGCATATAAGAGTATTTACAGATAGGAACTTAACAATCACTTAGAACAAAAAATGCAACCCAAAAAAGGGGCGTTCACTAGTAGTGCAGGGGAAAAGCCAGGCTTTACTAAGTTATGAGAGAGAAATCCTCTGTATAAAAATATAATTGATAATCAAATTTTGTTGTCTATCTAAGGAGATCCTACATTGAATAGAATCCAAAAAGCCTGAAGCAAATAGATTAGATAACTAATAATAACTAAAATCCTAAAACAAGTCGGAAACAAAACATAAAGTACTAAAAACAAAGAATTTTAGTCCTAAAATACTACTGTATCAAATAGGCCCACCAACAGTATAAATAGAGGTCTCTTCAAACACACATCATTTCATACCAAGTATGCCATTTAAGTGATGCATTTCAAATTCTTGGTGAAAATAAAAATTGTGCCTAAATAGATCTTTTTGCAAAGTAAAACTCTGTTAAAGGTAATTTCTCCAATTCACACAAATATATAAATATTTAAGGAAATATATAAAGAGAAATAGGTCAAATAGGGAATAAACAGTTGGACTGGGAATAGAAGAAAAAACTTACAATTAGCCGAGGCAAGTCCAAACAATCAACTTCATCAATCAGAATCATTGTTGCTAAACCACAAAATGCATATCTAACAAACACCACAGCAGACAGGGGTAAGTTATGGAAGAGAATCAAAGGTAAACAGATAAAATGTAAGATACAATATTCCATCCTTCATACAATACCTATTTTGCTATCTTACCCTCCATGAGCTTCAGAACCAGGTTCCCCAGCTATTCCACCTTCATAAGTCTGACAACTAAACAAACAAAGATTAGTTTAGTGTTCAGGGAGATAAAATCAATAATACAATTAAACTGAAAAGAAAAGCCTCCGATTCTGAAGAATCCTTTAATATGCATACACTTATATATGGATACTGAGTAACGAGTAAAGAACTGCAACAAGCAACTATGTTAAATCTTCAAAAGTCTTTCAAACAAACAAGTCCGAATGTAGTTCGAGCCCTATAAATCAGATAATAAGTCCAGAGACAAAAGTTCAAAGTTAACTTAAGAAGCATTAGACCTCAAAAGAGTTCTTCCCAAATTACAAAATTAGTCATGCATATGAATGAATGACAGAAGGCAGGAACAGGAAAATATGAAAAAGTTACCTCCGATGTTAGTAGTACAAGAATCCAGCACACATCCCAGGAGTTTTTAACCATAAGTGGCAGCTATAATTTTAAAATGAACAACTACAAAAATTCAATGAAATTCATGAAGACAAGGTTGTACCAAGACATCAACCTAGTAAACATATTATAGATCACAGTTTATCATTGTCAAATTCATTTATTGAACTTCCATTAATTTAGCCTCTGATTCTGTTAAGAGATGTAAATTCAGCACAAGTACAGGAGTCAAACGAGAAACTCTAATATATGGGCCCTGAGAGCCTGAAGAGAAGATGAGATAAACTAAAATATATGGGACCAATACTTGGAACTCTAAGCAAGTTTTTTAGACAAAAAGACCAGCATAGTTAATGCAGACCATTATGCACATGCAACTGAACAACATCCAATGACACTCTGAACAAAATACAAAGGCAACCACAGATAGATCTAATGGGAAAAGGAAAAGATAGAAACTCTTGTGGTTTAAAACCAACCTTGCAATGTAGTTTCCCAAATTTTCGACCAACTTGTCATCCAATATGTTAAGAACACTGGCAACCTGATAAAATGATGTGAAGGAAGGAGAAACCATTAAATATGTATATGTACACACTTAATGACCAAATAACTCTGATAAGTAAATGCTGGATGTGAAAACAAAGCAAAAGCATGACTGTGCTTACAGAGAGAGCCCAAACTTACAGAAATAGCAGTGTAGCAAGCACGAACATCTAACTCTCCGCCATCATGCATCCTGATGATAAACAAATAATTAAAACTTACTATAATTTATTGGTACTTTTGAAGGTAAATGAGAAGAGTATCACGACTTGGGGTATACAAGAAGGATTTCAGAATTCAATTCAACAAAATTCATGCTTTAAATCTTGCAACATGGTATAAAAGAAACATAATCGACCAGCAAGGAAAATAACATCATAATTTCAAAAAGACACAGGAAATTCATTCTGAAAACATAAGGTCAGATGAACCAAAGGGGAAATACCTCATATATGCAGCAACACACATAATATTAATATACTTAAACAAGATATTATATTTCTCTCTCCTATAAAATGTATCAATCAATGAAATGAAAACTGTGTCAACCTGAAGCCTCCAGTTGTATCTTTCATTCGCAGCAAAAATGAATACACTTTTTCCCTGAGAAAAGATCCATGTTAGAGATAGCAAATGATGAACTGCTTAATCAAAACCAATACTTGTACATACCTGTCAATTGACAACAAAGATCTCTGACCTCCCAGAGTTACAAGTGAGTTGACTGCTGCATAAGTTGTGGCAAGATGAGGCAACTGCTCAAATTGAGGAAACAGGTTATTCCAATAACAAATACAAATAGCATCAAGAGAGAAGAGACAGCCCTTACTTGACCAGGTCCACCACCATATCCACCATCCGGATCCTACAAAACAGAACATAAGAGGATATTACTGTAAAACGTAAAGCAAAATTTCACAGCTGAAAAAAATAATAATAATAAAAGGCAAATCAAAGTTACTCTGAGCATCAGGGTGAACATAGATTTTCCCCCCAAATCACACATCAATGTGCCAAGGGAAAAACATTTTCTCAAAACAAAATTATGTCAGCCATTAGAAAAAAGACCTGGCAGCGCTTAAGAAAGTCGATGGTATTATTTTCCAGTTCTTCATCAACATAATCTCCCAATACAGCAATAGAATGAAGAATCCAATAGCAAAGCCAAGGCCGACTGAGGACAAGGAAAATGTAGGTTGAATTTAAAAGTGACCCATGATGTAAAAATTAAAACATTAGTCATTAATAATTCTTAAAGACGAAATAAGTGTGATAAAAAATGTCATGAGAAAGCAAAAGATGGCGAAAGTTGGCATACTTGGCATCCAGAACAGAGAATGATGGCCCGAGTCGTTTAAGACCGTTAGTAAGGTACTCTATGTGGCTGTCCCGTTGAATCTCCAGGCTTTCCAATTATTTATGGGGGAAAAGAAAAAAAAAATACATCAAAGTCAGTATGTATTATTGTCTGAAACAGAGTTCAGAATTAGAAGATATATAAATCTTAAATAAATAAAACCCTAGAGGGAAAAAGAAAAAAAAGCAGTTGAGAAACTAACTGAGCAACTTGGGCGTTTGGAGGAAGGCTGTGGAACTGCGAATATATGGTGTAAACCTTGTGGCCGAGCATCCATTGATCTTCTTGAGTCTTTGTTCCCTTAATAGCCGTCGATTCCATCTCAGGATCGCTGACTCTTGCTCTCCGGAGATTCTGCCGGCGATCTTCTTGACTCTCGGTGGATGGCGGATTTACGCCAAGTTTAGAAGTATTTCTTTTCTTTCTTCAGAGGTTGAAAAGAAAGGAAAAGAATATGTAAGAATGCAAGGAAGGATTTTTCTGTGTTCCAATATTTCAATGATTCAACTTTTATAATGCCTTCGGAATTATAACCGTTAGATAAATCTTAATTTAGTAGTTACCAAAATAAATATCTGAATGAGTTGTTAATAAAAAATAATTTCTAATTTAGTAGTTACAAAAAAAAATATGCGTTTCAATTTGGTAATTACCAACAAAAATTCTGATAAATAAAATATAATCGTTGTAAAAACAAATCTTAAATTGTTATTATATTATAGAATTAATATATTTTATTTTAGAAAATACGATTTCACGTGTCAATATACACAGTAGATGAAAAATCATAATTAAATTTGACCGACGCAACAAATTCCCGCAAATCGTCACGCTTCACTGTTCGCAAGATTTTCTATCCCGGCACCATTTTTAAATTTTTCTCTCTCGCTTTTTTTATTTTTCACTTGGTTGAAGAAAAAAAATATAATTTTTATCACTTAGAGAATTGAATTCAAGTGATTTATTTGATTTTATTAAAAATATATATATTTATTTAGGTTTTTAATTCAAATAAAAATAATTTTGAAATGTATTGAGATAACAATTTCTTTAACTATAAAATATATATTTTTATAATAAAAAACAACACTCTGGCTTGTTTTGCCACTATTCCTTAATATATATATATATATATATATATATATATATATATATATATATATATTTAAGAAATAGACCAATAGTAATTAGGCAAATAATGGAATCTATATGATACAAAAATATTTAAATAATCTCAAGCCCTTTTAAAATTTATCCTACCTCCTATATTGTCAACACGTTCCAATAATAAGATCATAATTATTCATAAGTTATTCTTAACTTTTTTTAGAATCAAACTTTAATTGATAAAAGATATCCAATTTTAAATGTTATAAATTCAAATAAATTATATGTATTAAAGATTATTAATTAATCATTATTACATATTGAAATCATATTAATATAGAGATGGTTAGTATGCAATGTGACAACTCATAATTAATACAACTTCTTCATATTTCAGCATGTAATGATATTATATGTAATGATTATGTTTTGTATGAATATATGTAATTTTATTTTGAATTAATACTTATTTTTATCTCCGTTTTAAAAATAAAAATAAATAGTGCAATTTTTATATTTCATACTTCCAGCTAGAAAATGTATATATTCTACATATTTTACCATTAGCTATTTTTATGAAACAAATTTTAAATTGAAAAGATATTAATCATAATTCATAAATATTAACTTTTCATTAGCTTTACAAATAACTTGACATATGTATCATCAATTATATTTTTTGAACAGAATAATTGGTGAGTTTAGTCTCAAATAAATTTAGTTTTGGCAAGCTTAGTCCTAAAATATTTTTTTTAACTTTTAAGGTCCCAAACTTCTTTTGTAGAGAATAATAATGTCCTTCTTAACGGATTCTGTCAAAATCTTAAAAAATTTAACGGTTGTTTGTCTTTAGTAAATTAAAGATAAGGATAAAAAAGTCATTACATGTAAAAATAAAGAAAGAAAATAATAATAATAAAAAAATATTTAAACACATAAAAATGTCTTCATATATATATATTTTTTTTATTTTGAAAATGTCCTTATATTTAAAATTTTAAAAATAAAAAAATTTATCAAAATAGTGAGAATATCAAAAGTCGTCGTCAATCTTCTTCTTCTTCGGCTAATCTTTTTCTTCTTCTCTGGCACAAGATTTTTATCTTTTAAAGAAATAAAGAAAAAAATTAAAGAAGATGTATTTATAAAAAGAAAAAAGAAAAAAACGAGAAAGAGGGAGCAAAAATTAGTGATCTAGTTTGGGTATTCATGCTATTGGTGAATCAGTGCATAAAAATAAAAAAAACAAATGCTTTTAATGCTGAATTTTACATATAAAACTATAATGAAGAGGAATTGATGATTTAGTATTAGAATCTCTCTTTCTTGTTTTTTTATTTTTTCTTTTTATAAATTTTTATAAAGGCCTCTTCTTTAATTTCTTTTTTTTTTTTCTTTTTTTAAAGATGTTAGAAAAAGATAAAAATATTGTGTCAGAGAAGAAGAAGAAGATTAGTCGGAGAAGAAGAAGATTAACAATGACTTTTGATATTCTCACTATTTTGATACATTTTTTATTTTTAAAATTTTAAATATAACGACACTTTTAAAATAAAAATTAAAAAAAAAATATGATGACATTTTTATGTATTTAAATATTTTATTATTATTTTATTTTTTTATTTTCACATGTAATGATTTTTTTATCTTTATCTTTAATTCACTAAAGATAAACAACCCTTAAATTTTTTAAGATTTTGACAGAATCCGTTAAGAAGGACCTTAATATTCTCTACAAAAAAAGTGTGGGACCTTAAAAGTTAAAAAAAATATTTTAGAACTAAACTTGCTAAAACTAAATTTGTTTGGGACCAAACTCACCAATTATTCTTTTTGAACAATATAATTAAAAATAGTTAATCACCGGTTAAGATTTTTTATTTAAAAAAAACAGAATTAGTAAATGCAATATAATTAAATAAAAGTTTTTAAAATATTAATTATGTATAAAAATAAAGTTAAGTAATAACTTAAGTCAATAAATTGTAGGACGCTTTTGTCCTCTTTGGCTGAGATACACGTGGCTTATGTTTCGTAGCAATCCAAAACACTGAAACAGAAGCGGAGAGGCACGTGTGCATTTACTTATATTATCACTTTTGATTTTCTTTTTATTGAAAATTATCACTTTTTCACTAATTTCTAAAGATTTTTTTTCTGAAAATTTTAGGTTCTCAGTAGTTTCACAATTTTCGAAAGATAAATTTATGATTATTTGTCGAATGATTGTATTTTATTTTATTTTAAATTAATATTTTGTTTAAATATTCTTAAATTATTTATTTGTATAATATATATTTTATTTATTTATGATATTCTTGTGTAACGTTCAAAATTGATCAGCCCTTAATGGGCAGGCGTGCATTATAAACGAGGCACTTCAAGACAAGTCAGCAGTTGTCCCTTGTAATAATTACTCGCCAGACATACCTCTCACTTTTCTCGTTCTGTAGTTTCAATTTGCATAAAATCTCATTACAGGCTGCACAAATTTCTTATCAGAGATGGCGATGAAGCGTGTTGCCGCGTCTGCGATTCGCTCTGCTTTTGCTTCTTGGGGGAATTCAACTTCTTCGTTTCTCAATCGCAACCTTCATGTAAGTTCTTCATTTCATTTCACAGTACAACTTTTCCGGCTTCTGCAACTTCAGATTTCTTTGATTTTATCTTGTTTACTTCCGATCTTCACTCTCCAACTCAAGTCTCTGCCAAGCTTTTATAAGACTGCTTGATTTGTTATTTTGTTTTTGTTTTTTGGGGGGGAGAAAGAGGGTTTCTGGCATGCACATCAAGATCATCGCAGATTGAGAACTTGGGAGATGTTCCTCTTACTGAATTTCCTGATTTTTAATTTTAATTTTTTCAGTTGTATTTTGTATGATTGAGATATTTTTTATTTTCTATACATTTCGTAGGTTACTGTTAGTTTTCTTGCTATCAAACCCATACCGAATTATTCGTTGCATGTTGTATTCGACACGTGATGGAGTCTCTTTAATTTGGGGGGCCTAATGTCCATTGCGGTGTCGGTTAACAAACAATTAAATAGAAGGAAGGGTTCCCTTTTTTAATTTTTTTCCGACCTTTTATTTTACCTTTCCAAGTCCTCTGTCCAAAATTCCGTGTATTATTTTACTTTCAACTCGGGACAAAGAATAATGTGAATCCTAAATCCTAATCGAATATTAATTTTTAACACAAAGTTTGAGTTTATTCATGGAGTAATTCTAGCTAGCCAGTCTCTGTGACGGAGCAGCTATAAGAGAAATTTAAAATCAGTGTGTTCGTTTCTAATTTTCTTAAATCTTTGCAAACTGCAGGCTTCTGCTGGGAGCAAAAAGATCGTTGGTGTCTTCTATAATGGAAATGAATATGCTGAGATGAATCCCAATTTTGTTGGCTGTACAGAGAATGCACTGGGAATTCGTAGCTGGTTGGAGTCACAAGGCCATGAGTACATAGTAACTGCAGAAAGAAGGACCCCATTGTGGTTAGTATAGCGCTACGGTAGACCACTTTTTATATTCTTGTTCTGTTTGGTACAAAACATTGGTTTATAAGCCACTGCATTTGTAACAGATTCATTCCTTAAATTTGTAAGTCAGTGATGTACTGATAGTGTTTCTATAAGTTGCATAACATTTGTTGATTTGCAGAACTTGAAAAACATATCCCTGACCTTCATGTGTTGATAACAACACCATTTCATCCTGCCTATGTCACGGGTGAGAGGATCAAGAAGGCAAAAAATCTGCAGCTATTGCTTACAGCTGGAATCGGTTCTGATCATGTTGATCTCAAAGCTGCAGCAGAAGCTGGGTTAACAGTTGCTGAGGTCACTGGGAGTAATGTTGTCTCTGTTGCAGAAGATGAACTTATGAGGATCCTCATTCTTGTCAGGAACTTTGTGCCTGGGTACCATCAAGTTATCTCCGGTGATTGGAATGTTGCAGGTATTGCTTACAGAGCTTACGATCTTGAAGGAAAAACTGTTGGCACTGTTGGGGCAGGACGTATTGGCAGGCTCTTGTTACAGAGGCTGAAGCCTTTCAATTGTAATCTACTATACCATGATCGCATTAAGATGGACCCTGAGTTGGAGAATCAGACAGGAGCAAAATTTGAGGAAGATCTTGATGCGATGCTTCCCAAATGTGACATAATTGTTCAACACCTCTTACAGAGAAAACAGGGGGGGGGGGGGGGTGTTACTTTTACTACCTTAACAACAATTCGGTTATTCTTAGTTTCTGGATGGCAGTAAGGTCAATCAAACAAATGCTTCCTTTTCTCAGTGCCTTAAAAGGTTCAGCTTCTATTTATTATATTGCTAGAAAGCACATCCATCATTCAGAAATATAACGTACAAATCAGTTATCTATTTAATTTGCACCTGTAAACATATTTTTTTCCTTTGTGCAGTTGTGACACAAACTCTCTCTCTATCTAATTTATTATTTAGAAAGAAATAAATGTGCAACTCAAAATGATACTATGGTTTATCTTACCTTGATAGACAACTGAGAAAAGTGTCCAAGGTCGGCGAACATGGCCTCTGAACCTGAAGATGAAAGTATATGTAGGTATAAGAAAGCAGGCACAGCAAGAAATAGTCACAGAACAAGTACTGTCCACTAATAGTATGTTACCTGTTATGCATAACAAAATGCCACCCAAGGACATCCAACCTCCTTTCTGAGTCTTCTTTAGGAATTTGTACATGTAATAAGGAGAAAGCGCTTGATAAACATGAGGATTCCAGTGGAAGATATTGTATAGTCCAATAGCACTTATGCAGAAGAGCCAAGTTATCACTACTGGGGCAAAGAGAAATCCAATCCGGTGGGTCCCATAATGTTGTAGATAAAATAAAAAGACCAAGATGATACAGGCAATTGGTACTTCCACATCTGTGAATCAAAGAAATGAAGAAAAGATTTGAGTGTAAGTAATACCACACTTCTTCTTCAGAAGAAGAATTTAAATAAATGTGTAAGCATTGATATCCCCAAGTCTTCAGGGTATTCAGGTTCATCAAAGGAATTATTAAGATTAGGCATAAGATGAATGAATTATCAAAAGGACCTTGTCATAGAAGACTCTCCACCAAAAATCAAATATCTCATATCAAAGAGGATAAATCACCACACTATTATTCAGAGATGAAACCCATGTATGTGTTAAAGACACTTATCTCATTTAGAGAGATTAATTTTGAAATTTTAAATGAAAAATATTTTTATGTAAAGAAAGTAGACATTCACTGTAATATATCTTAAAACAGAAATGTGGATATTCACTTTTCTAAATCCTAAAAACATCTGAAGTTTATGCATGGAGAAAAAAAACTACAAATGCAGACTCCTCTGGTCTTTACTCTAGAATAAGGAGAAAATATACAAATAGAAACAACTGTGCTGAAACTCGAGGTATTTGAATTGTAAAAGAAGATGACATATAACAGTTTTCAGTTTCTCAGGAACAGTAGAATAGATAGCAAGCTTTTAGTTTCCATGAATGGAACTATAAAGGAAAAATAAAATAAAATGAGTTTCGGACTTACAACTGGAGGAACCAAGAAATAGCAAGGCAAAATGCATAATGTGGAAAAGAACAACTCTTTATTTAAAAAATTTCCATTTAATAGAACTAAGAGTCAATGCACAATCTTGAAGAACGCAGATATGAAAGTACTTTTGAATACTCAAAAAGAATAAAATTATATTGTGTAACTGGTTCAGCCAAATTGTAAAGACCAAGTTGCACAGGCACAAAATGACAAATAAGATTTCACTGAAAAGATAGGACTTGGCAGTCTGAAAAAAAACAACTGACTAACAGTTTGCCACGCGAAAGTATAAGTCCAATCATGATGAGAACAGGGATAGTGAGAGCCCACATATGAAAGCTTCCCAGTTTAACACGAAACCAGCTGATACTACTGTTACTTATCAGAAGAAAAAAGACTGCCAGAGATACAAAAAGATCAAATATGTATAGTAACGAAATTTCTTAGTCATTTGAAGACGACTCCCAGGTAGCCAAAGAAGGGAACTACCAAGATCATATTTTTAATACATTAAAACCTTCAATCTAAAGAATTCAACACTAATTACAGCAATACTGCTCTCCAGATCATTCTGACCACTTCAGCAAGCCCATACTTCATGGTTGTCCACTGAAATACTAACAAGAATGCATTCAATTCTATTAATGGTTCCCAAGATTCAGGGTAATTGTAATCTTAAATGACTACTAGTTGCTTTTTTTCTGAAAACTGTTCGTAAGTTTGCTTTATAAGGAGATTGTTGAACATAGTGTACCAAACAATGATAAAGTTGGAGACCTAACTTCTACTATTATTTATGTGATGTTGATTTGACTCTGATTGAGGAGAAAACATTGTCTTAATTTCATGAAAAAGGGCCCACAACAAAGATTTTTTAATTTCCTCCTGTTAGGCTCTCTTTGTCCTGAAACTACACGTTTATTAAACAATCTCTAGACTCGAACGAAGCCTTAATTGTGAATACTGAAGGTAAAATCATTTTCTGGGGTCCACTTTCAGTCTCTTCTTCATTTCTTTTTTCTTTTTTTTAAAGAATCAGAAGATAAGAAATGCTAAATCAATTGTTGGTAAACTTAAAATAATGCTTGACACATAGCCATAGTGGTTGACAATCAATTCCTGAACCCCATGAAATACTTTTCTAAGAAAATTAGCCACTTTCAAATCCAAACATGTAAGAGAACACAATTTTGGAAAATGGATACTATATCACAATCTTGAAGATTGTGTTTATCCAGAAAGAAGAAAAAAAAAAAGATGAATAGCCAGCCAGAGAGGTTTGACGGGCAAAATGGTTGCTTAAAACTAGAGTATGTAATGGATAGCCAAGATTTATTGATCAAGAATCCCAATTTTTTTTGTGAAAGAAATATCAAGTGAAGAAATAAGCAGTCCAAATAAGGAACTTACACTGGTGATGTTGTTTCTTAATGGAAAGTTCCAGCCCTGAAACTGCTGAAAATACTGCGAACAGAAGCAAGAAAAAGTTTCACACTATTTTTTTTTTTTCTCCAATTAAATGATTTAAAACACGAAAATTAGATTGAAATCTCAGACCTGATATGGCTGGTGTTAGGACTCCATCGCCTATGACCATACAAGCCCCAATCAAGGCCAAAACAAGTAATATCCTCTGCAGAACTTTGTTTTTCTCCAATGTTGATCTCAAGCTAAATCCTAAACCCCTATTAGCAGATGCAATTCCGTCTTTCTTATACTCATATAGATCCTCGTCTGCCACTTGGCCATTTGGCAAAGTACTCACCCGGGCATGGCGGCAGAGCAAAGAATATAGAGCAAAAGTTCCACCTTCCCCATTGTCATCCGCTCGAAGTACTATGAAGACATACTTAAGGAGAGGAATAAGAGTCAAAGTCCAGAATACAAAAGATAGGACTCCAAATATTTCCTCATTAGATTCTGAATGATGAATGTCCTCTGCAAAAGTGCTTTTGTACACATACAAAGGCGAAGTGCTTAAATCTCCATAAACAACACCCAAACTCTGATAGGCCAAAGTCAAGACTGTCCTCCATGACTCCCTCTACAGCCGAAAGAAAAACGAAAAAGAAAAATAGCAGAATCAGTAAATTAAAAGAAAAAAATGAAAAAGGGTCTGTAAAATTCTGAATGCCTCATCTCACCTTGAGAGGATTATTATTCTGGCCTTCAACATCCATCAAGAATGTCCCGGAATCAAGAAAAACCCATCTTCTTAATCAATTTCAGAAAATTCGAAGATGGTCCAGTTGGGTAAAAACACCTCCCAGAGTTTGATACTCTTGGAGAAGAACAAAAACGAATATATATTGAGGGAACCAACGGTTTTCTTTGTCGGACCACTGAGAAATTCAATAACAGTCCAAAGATATCTGAAGAACAAACACGAAACACCACAATTTAAAATACAGAGATATAGAAAACTGTTCCAATGACAAAAGTTGGTGAGAATTTCGAATATGCACACAGTAAATGCGTGTGCGTTAGCCCTTAACCACACCTAAAACCCACCTTTAGTCCATAAATTTTTTTGATAACGCAATAAGTCTGGCCTACTTGCCGGAAATTAAAAAGAAAAAAGAATTAGAGAAGAAAATGTGGTGCGAATATTTTTTGACTGTGTTTGGAGGAGGGCTATTGTTTTTTTGGTGTATCTATTTGTATAATAATGGGGAAGGTTTCGATTCTCTTCCACTTCTCAACAGTTTTTTGCTTGGATTTATCTCATATTTGAGATTAGAATATTCGGTGGCTGCGTGTTTATCTTCTTCTCCAGCACTTTCCTCTACCACTGTTTTCACTGCCTATCAAGAATTCGTAACTGAAAGAAACCACACGCAGAATGAAGGGTTCTATGGAGAGGCGATTTTCCGATGTTTACAGTCACGAATTTGATATTCTTATACGTGTGAGAGTAACGTATATATATATATAAACAACCAGTAGCCATTGAAAGTAACGTATCAGATCACAAAAATCGTCGAGTCAACTCAGTGGGTGGACTCAAGACGGTTTTCAATTTTTTCTTTTTGTTTAAGATCTTCTGTTATGCTTATTAAAAGTAGGCTTTATTGGTAAGGATATTTACTATTCCACCCCCTACACAATCCCCATTTTCTAAATCAACCCCTTCCATTTCCCGATTATTTAAACTTTTTACACTCGAATATTCCCTTTTTTTTTTTTTTAAGTTCTATAACTTTTTAGTCCTTCAATTTTATATTTATTGCACGTTAAGTTTTCCTAATCAAATTTTATAGTTATAGTGGACAACAAAAGTTCAAATCCTTGATGAATATAAATTATTAAGAGATAATCCAACCAAATTTGTGAATGAGATATCTTGATTGATAATTCTAAAAAATTGAAACAAAAAAGTAATCATAATAAAATAAACAAAAATGACAAAAATTAGATAAAGTTGATTAGATTTTAAGAGATTTGATAAATTAATATAAAGTTTATACAATATATACTATTATAAATAATACAATAATATTGTTGATTTTACAAGTTTAAAATATATTATTAAATAAACAGTTTTATATTTTACTTAATAAATATTAAATCTCTTATAATTTTTATATATTTTTAAATTTTATATCAAAATAAAAAATAAAATTTCATGAAGATAAGCAAGGGAGGAGTATGGTCCTTGAGTCACTATGCACTATTACTTCTTTAATGGATTTTGATTGAAATGAAGTGTTGACGTATACCAACCCTTTGTTTAAAATCCAAAAAATAATAATAATAATAAAATAATAATAATAATAATAATAATAATGGAGACGTACTTGCTCTTTTATGGTAATATATTAATAAGGGTTTAAATGCTATAATAGGATCCCAAGAAAAAAAAAGTTGAAGTAGCTTTAATAATTAATAAATTAATAAAATTTTCGGTATATAAATAAATACGGGAAAAACAAAGAGGAATTAGTGGGATATGCTTTTTTATGCTTCCCATTCCCATCTGATTGGGTAATCCTTTCGACACCTCAATTTAGTTGTAACCAGAAAAGGGATGAGAAATCGAGGGTCTTATGGATTGAATTTTCCGGGCCTTAAATTTTTTTTTTTTTTTTGGGAAATCTATTTTTACATATAATACATTGTATATAATTTAGTTGATTAATTTAAAAAAAGAGGGAGTATATTGAAAATATATAAAAGTTATGGGCTTTTAAAAAGAAATAAATACAAAGTTGCAATTTCAATCCAGCGAGACAGACAACATCTGTTGAGACCAGATTAAGGAGTAAATTTGCACATTGTCCACTTAATCTCAATTAAGGAAGCAATAAATTCGCCAGTGAGATGTGTACGTGATGGGTCAGACTTTTTCATTAATGTTAATTGTGATTTAAATGTTTTTCTCCTTTTTTTTTAGAGAGAGATTTAAATGTCATTACAAGCTAGTAATTATACCATTTATTAATAGTGACAAATATAATTATTTTAGGCTAATTTAATTGAAAAATCTAAAAATAATTCATCAAATTTATTGTTAGCTAAAAAAAAATATTATAGCAAATTATCCACAGAAATATTTTAAAGAAAAATAGAAAAAGGAAACAAAAGTAGAAAGAAAGCTTTCTTGGTTGATTATCTAAATTGGGAAACTAAAAAGTAATCAAACTTTTTCCAAAATTAGACGTAGAATTTTAGAAATAAGAAGGAATAATGTGTGCGGCTAAAAATATGAAATAAATTAAATAATACATGTATTTCTAATTGCCATTGGTAAATTTACCCCCTTCTTTTTTTCTTTTAAAAAAAAACCAAAAATAAAATAAAATATTCTTATCATGTTTTTAGCATTGAATTCTGAACATGGAATATTCATGCTTGCGACGAAATCATCCATTATATACTTCGCCGTTGTTTTATAGTATATTTATTATTTATTTATTTTATATAGATCCGATTATTTAAAAAAGAAGAATATTTAGGTACAAGAATTATTAAAAAGGATGGGGAGGAGCAATACCGTCGGCCATTCCCATCGCGATCATGGACGCAATAGAGAGAGAGGAACAAAACATGTGTCCATACGCGAGAGAAAGCTTGAGGAAAGGAGAGGATGGAAATCTTCATCAACATTGCCACGTTCCATTTTACTGTGATGATCGAAATGATGATGACTGGCTTTCCACTTTCTCACTCACAGTCTTACTGCCAACGTAGGTACGTACTTTTTTTTTTTTTCTTCGAGTTATCGCCATCTGTGATATCTTACTGTCTCCTCGTCTACATCTCCAACGCACCACCTAACTTTGATTTCTTTGGTCAGTTTAATTTGATTAGGTTTTCAACTCTATAATCCATTGCTTTGATGTCTGCCTGTCTTCCGTCTTCCCGGCTTCATTTTCTCTTTCTAAAATAGAAAGAAACAAAAGGCAAATTAAGTTGATTTAGAATGGTAATTTTATCAAACAGGTGATGTACATGAGAGACAAGGAACAGAGATTCACAAATTTTCTTATGGAAGAATAATATTTTTTATTTTGATTTTGATTTTGGGGGAGCGACTGCGAATCGTATCAGATCATTTCCACAGAGTCAAAAAGTCCAATGTATGTATATATATATATATATAATATAATATATATCGCCATTAACGACTATATAAATACCTGGATGGAATCTCTTCCAGATCGCAGAGAGAGGAGGAGGAGTAAGCATTAGCATAGAATCCGGATGTGTTTATTTATATATTTTCTGTTCGCCTGTAAATGAGAAGGACGATTGCTCAGAAAGGATTAGTAGTAATAGTTTTTAAATTTACATGTGAGGGAGTATTAATAACAGGGATACCTGCATTTGTGGGTCCATGTGACTGTTTTCAGGCGTTTTAGCTATCAAATGTGATTTAACTTTCATATTAATTTCATTATCAAATTTATGTAACAATTCTTTTTAGTTTATGAAAAAATATATTAAAATTTTTTATAACATTGAATAATACTTTTAGATTTTAAATTTTTATTTAAAAAAAAAAAAACCTTACATTTGTGTGGTATACAGTCATGAGTTACTATTATTTATAGTATTACATTTATATAACTTCTACCATTTCTTTATTTTTTTAAAGGTAAAATTTTAAATTTATACTTTTTTATTTAATATAATGCTAATATAATAATATTATATTTTTCTAATATAATCAAATTTTTTATACGAATAGAAAAATTATAAATTATTTCACTGAAAAACGAAGATGGTATAATATTTTTCAAATAAATTTCAATTCTGAATGGACAAGTAAATAATGTATAAATTATTAAATTTTTATTAAATTTTTAAAATTGTATAATATTTTTTTAAAAAAATTCAATTCTGAATGGACAAGAAAATAATGTATAAATTATTAAAATTTTATTAAAGTTTTAAAATTATAAGTATGCAAACTTTGTTGGTGTTTGATGAAATGATTTGTGTTAGATGAATAGAATTTTTTTTTTTAAAATATATATAATAAAAATGAAATTATAATTTAGATAAATTATAAATTAAATAAAAAATAAATTCGTATTTAGAGAATATTGATACTATTGTAAATTTTAAATTACAAGTAATATTATTTTTAATTTAAATAAATGAAAAAAATGAATTGAAATGTGTTTTATATTTTTCTTAACATAAAATTACATTGAATATCAAAATTATATATTTGATCAATTCACTAGTAGAGTGGTGGAAAGTGGAAACATACAGGATGAGGATTGTAAATTCATTCAATTAAAAATAAATAAAATAAAAATTGACAATGCATTATTTAGAGTAAGAATTTAAGAAGAAGGATAATATATAATTGTTACGTTTTAGTTATAACAAGAAAAGTCGTGGAACAAAAGACAAATAAAACTTAAAAAAAATATATTTAAACATCACATGTTTTTCTAGACAATATATTATATTATATATATATATATATATATTATTCAAGTAATTTATTTAGATATGTCTTATGGTCTTTAAATTGATAGTTTTATTGCTTAGTATCTTTTAAATTTTTATGTAAAAATTAATAAGAAAAATTTCAATAAGAAGAATGAACAGCATATACACAGTTTAGCCTTTCAGTGCGGAAAGTAAGAATAAAAAAGGAAACGGCAGCAGAAGGTGCGCTCAACATCAGCACAGAAAAAAAAAAATAGTGGCGGATTTATTTGTGCGGTAAGTGCGCGTACAAGATACAGTGAGATCAGGACCACCAACTGCTTTAAGCCTAGAAGCTCGCACAGGATACAGGTAATCAGGGCACGACGGAGCAGACAACCATTGTACACATTGCACTAGAAAACCCCTAAACAAATTTGTGGACACATAAAGTGGGGCAGAACTGCAGCTTTTATTTATTTGTCTATTATAAATAAAATTATATAAGACTAACACATGTATATTTTCGTACCAAAAATTTCATTGAGAAAAGCCCATTTATATTATTTTTATGGGCAAGCCCAATAGTATGAAATGATATAATATATATGTGCATAAACAAAAAAGAAAAAGGAAGGGGTGAGGCGTTCCGCGTTCTCTAGTTCCCGCGCTTTGATTCAAAGGTAAAGAAGGCGTGACAATACAGACCCCTCCGTGGTCTTCGGATTTCCCTTCTCTTTGTCCTGAAAAATCTCTACGGCCATGGATGATCTTCTAGTTCCAGCACAGGCAGCCCAGCCCTATCCATCCAGTAAGCACAGCCTTCATGCTCCTTTCTAATTATTCGTTGTCGTCTTTGTTTTCATCATAACCACAGTAAACTTATTTAAGCATTTTATCTCTTTCAATTTTATACAAACTTATGCACCGCAAATTTCTCTGATTTGTTCTGGTTATAAGTTTTGTCCAATCAACCGAAACCATTGAAGCTCTGCGGAATCCGAGAACAATCGGGCTCCGCCATGGAAGATGAATAGAGTTGTTACGAGGCCGGCGTCCCACCTCCGCCACATCCGGCGAACATTATCCACCAGACGTGAGGCAAAACGTACAAAACTTGCTGACGATCAACCGCAGCTCATTGACGCCTTATGGCGGGACCAAATCCTCGACCCAAACGGCGACATTATCAACTGGTGGAACCACGTCTTCCTCTTCTCTTCCCTCGTCTCTCTCTTTATTGACCCGCTTTACTTCTACCTCACCTATGTCGGCGGTCCTGCCTGCATGTCCACAGACACCAGTACTTCCGTTTTCATTACCTACGTACGAAGTATTCTCGACCTCTTTTATTTCTTCCATATGATCATGAAGTTCCGTACTGCTTACGTAGACCCCAATTCTAAGGTCTTTGGTAGGGGAGAACTCGTCAAGGATGCTCAAGATATTGCTCGGCATTATCTTAAATCTATGTTTATCGTTGATTTAGCTGCTGCTTTACCCGTGCCTCAGGTATATATCAATTTTCTGCATCGAAAAACATGTGTACGGTAAATCCCCTGATGTCTTCAATGTTTATTCTGTGGTAATAAAATATTTTCCTTCAAATACTCCAGAATAAGGGATAAAAATGAAGTAATTTTGAGTGAGATATGTTTCTCTTCATCTGGAGCTCATATTCAATAATCCTTCTTTCGGTAAATGCTCCAAATTCCTTCATTTTGAGTTCTATTCACGTCCGAGTGGCTTTTCCCTCTTTTCATTGACATGTCGTTTGGTGATTTTTTATTGTTTCAGTCTGCAGCCCTTATGTACTGTGAGGTATATTTTTAAATTTACACAAAACATCTCAATCAGCATATTGACCCTATTGACCCTGTTGCGTAGAATTGTTGTATTCTGACTTAGGAGTAAGGTAAAGAGGAGTCGTTTAATGGATGACACGTAAAGGGTTAGTAGACGGTAGATATAGCACACTTTTTTTTTTTTTTTTACAAATTGAACCTGTCTTATAATTCCCTCACGTATCAGCTCAACTTCACTGCTATTTAGCCAGTGATTATGTAATGAACTACTTGGAACAGAACCATCATTCTGGCAGTGGTCATTTTGTGCTCGTACACCCTTATGTTTATTTTTGGGACTTTGTGTCTTGTGTCTGCAGCTCAGATCGTTATTTTCACATTATTATTATTATTATTTTAAATTATTGCTTTCAGAACATGTTTTATTTTTGATGAGCTCTTTACTGATGCTTTAATAGAACTATGTGACTATTTGACATGTTCATCTTCGCCAGGGATGAAAATGTATGCGGTGCTATGTAACCTCTATACATATCTATTCTGAAAGATTGTGTATAAGCAACTTTATATTCAATATCAATGTGATGCTGACATCTAGAATATATATTTTTTTTTGTTTTAAACAAAATAAGGGATAAACTATCCAATTTTTTCTCCTCTCTAAAGTAATTATACTCATTATATTCTGTGTCTCTGGGAGTTCCAACTTTTAAAATTTTGTCTTGCAGATTGTCGTCTGGTTGATAATTCCAGCAATGAAAGACAATGGATCTGGTCAGGCTAACAACACACTGGCTCTTATACTTCTATTTCAGTATATTCCAAGATTGTATCTTATCGTCCCTTTAAATAACAAGATCATCAAAACTACCGGTTTTATTGCTAAAACTGCTTGGGCAGGGGCTGCATACAATCTTCTTCTCTACATGTTAGCCAGTCATGTACACATTCTACCTTCTGATAATTGCCAATATGCTGCCTCCTGACAAGAAACTCACAAGCTTCTGTTGACGACCACAGGTAATAGGTGCTACATGGTACTTGGCGTCTATAGGGCGGCAACATTCATGTTGGAAACAGCAATGTGATGTAGAGGAACGTGGAGGACTATCTTGCAAATATATGTTCCTTGACTGTAGCAGTCTTGGACTCTCTGATAGGGAAGACTGGTTGATTGTAACAGAGATTCTAACAAAATGTGATGCTAGAAAGGATGATTCAGACTTCAAATTTGGGATGTTTGCTGATGCTTTCACAAGCCAAGTTGCTTCATCTGTATTCACTGACAAGTATCTCTATTGCCTCTGGTGGGGTTTGAGAAATTTGAGGTTTGATCTTTGAGACAGTAAATGTTTCTGCATTCTTCATTTTTACTCCAACCCAACACATGTAATTTTCTTATCTTACCTAATTAGATGTTATCTCCAATTTATGGTGGTCTAACTTTCTTATATCATCCTAAACTTATGTTTATAGGAATTCTGATAACATAGTTGAGATTTTCTCCCAATGAGTTGTAGACATCTATCAGACTTTTTGACCCACAATTTCTCATAGAATTATCAGTTTTCTATAGATAATTACTCCTAATTTTAATGGTTAAAAAATTTAGTGCCAATTCCATACTAAATTTCTCCAGTATTTAGTTCCCTTCAATACTGATATCATTTGTTAACTAAATACTCATGACAACTTAAACCTTGCTCATGAGCTTTGCGATCTATTCCTTTATTTGATATTGGATGGTTCTTTTTATCATTATTGTTCCAGTCTTCCATATTGATATACTTTACAATCTATGTGCAGTTCATTCGGGCAAAACTTGCCAACTAGCATTTATTTAGGCGAGACAACATTTTGCATTGTGTTATGTATTGGTGGCTTGGTTCTATTCGCGAGGTTGATTGGCCAAATGCAGGTCAGACTTTTTCTATGCTGTTTATTAAAACTTCTAGCCTGTAAAATATGTAGGACCAGGGATACTTATGTGCTGAGAAAGGTTCTCCAGTGTTACACTTATTTTTGATTCTCCCCTTGTAGACTTATTTGCAATCTATGACGGTTAGGCTCGAGGAGTGGAGAGTAAGAAAAAGAGACACCGAGGAATGGATGAGGCACCGCCAATTACCTCCAGAATTGAGAGAACGAGTCCGTCGTTTTGTTCAGTATAAGTGGCTTGCCACTAGAGGAGTCAATGAAGAATCCATCCTGCAGTCCTTGCCTTTGGATCTTCGTCGTGAAATTCAGCAACATCTATGTCTTAACCTAGTTCGACGGGTAAGTCTCTTTGGGACCTGTCGTTGCATCATAGTTAATTAATTTTAGGATTTTTACTGCTGCAATTGATAAATGACTTTGAGAGATCATATTCACATGAACTGAATTATTGGGAATCCTGGTTGAAATTAGTTTACAAATGTAAGGACACGGGAGAACAACAATGCACGTGTACAGTATCATTGATGGGAAAAGAGAAAAATTTTCACTACCTATCAAATAATTTAACCTAGTACTTGGGTGAATTTTTGGAAGGTACTCAAATATTATTTTATATACTATCTTTGCAGGTCCCATTCTTCTCGCAAATGGATGACCAGCTGCTCAATGCCATATGTGAACGATTGGTGTCATCCTTGAACACAGAAGATACCTACATTGTTAGGGAAGGTGATCCCGTGAGCGAGATGCTTTTCATCATAAGAGGACAACTAGAGAGCTCCACAACAAATGGAGGAAGGACAGGTTTTTTCAATTCCATCACCCTGAGACCAGGTGACTTCTGTGGTGAAGAGTTATTGACGTGGGCCTTGATTCCTAATTCAAGTATAAACTTGCCTTCTTCAACTCGAAGTGTTCGCACAGTTACAGAAGTTGAGGCATTTGCTCTTAGAGCCGAGGACCTTAAATTTGTGGCTGTTCAATTTAAACGTCTTCATAGCAAGAAGCTTCAGCATGCTTTCAGGTACTACTCTCACCAGTGGAGGACATGGGGCTCTTGCTTCATACAGGCTGCATGGAGGAGGTATAAAAAGAAAAAGCTTGCAAAGGAATTGACTTTACAAGAGAGTCTATGTTACAGGAAAATCCCTGGCATGGATGCTAACTTTATGTATGAGCAAGTCGATGATGACCTGAATGGTGGAAATTGGGGGAACTCCTCAACCGATAGGGCAAATAATGCTCAGCACCTTGGAGCTACAATTTTGGCTTCAAAATTTGCTGCAAATACCAGAAGAGGGATGATCCAGAAGACCCAGGTTGCTGAAACTTACTCTTCCAGCCTAAAGATGCCCCAGTTGTTCAAGCCAGATGAACCTGATTTTTCTTTAGACAGTGAGGAGTCAGGAACTTTATTTTAGCATTTTTGTACATTTAAGTAGTGATAAGATTGAATACTTTGTGTAAACTATCTACTTGTTACTTGTAACAATCTCAAATTAGCACCATTTAGTATCATATTTGTTTACAGTTGTTGCTGGAAACTTCTCTTTTCTTCGTTATTTGAAATATGATTGCTGATAAAGGATTGCAGGAGAGACACTTGATCTTAAGACCACTTCAAGCAAAAGGTTGAGCAAGTCAGTATTAGGTGCACTGAATCTAATATTAAAGAATGATGGATTGAAATCGAGATTTCTGTTTATTTTATTTTATTTATGTTTTCTGATTTTACATACTTTATTCTTCTGTTACAGAATAGATGGACTCAATTTCACTGCAAGTTGCTAGCTTATTCAAATAAGCATCTGTTAGGGTGTTGATGAGCAGTCTGACACAGTTAAAGGAGTGCATTGTTTTGCCAGCCTTGATATTTCAAGAGCCAGAGCCAAATTTGCAACTACTTGCTCCATGGAAGGCCGTTGTTGCTTTGGAGCAGTGCAAGAAAGCGCTAGATCAAATGTGAACTCAAAAGCTTCCACTGAGTACTCTCCGTGGAGTCTGGAGTCAGCAAATTCAAGTATGCTGCTTCCTTTGGTAAGAGATCTTGCCTGATAATTTATTCAAAGAAGCAAAGTACTGGGTAGGTTTAGTGTCAAAATTAAGGTCTCAGTCTGTGAAGAAACAACACATACAAAGTACAATAGAGGTGGAAATTTTACAATTTTGTCTAATGGCATTGGCTTTCTCATGTTCATATTTAGGACTTTCCGTCCAGAGAGGATCTGTAGAAGTACTACTCCAAAACTGTAGACATCACCTGCTGAATTGACCCTATGATTGGTTTGATATTCGGGATCCACATAGCCAAAGGTTCCTCGAACTTCTGAACTTGCATAGGTTTCACCAAGATCAATAACCTTGGACAAGCCGAAGTCAGAAAGCTTAGCTTCAAAGTTTCTCCCTAGGAGGATGTTCGTGGGCTGCAAAAGGTAAATATTGCAAGTTTCAACTGATTGCAAGGCAATATTTTCTTTTCCATCCAATGGGTGCCCAACCCAATCACACTTCCATTTCTTATTTTCTGTATACTAGTTTCTTAACGTGACAATGACACAGCTAGACATGTTCATAGAGGAATAACTGGAAGGAGAAAAGAAATGAAAAAGAAAAATCCCTGAAAGTCTTTAATTGTAATAAACCATAGCTTTGATTGCAAATGAAAGTCATCATTCAGCCAGCACATAAAAAAAAAGGCGGTCCTTATAAAATGCATAAGAAAACTAGGTAAAATATTTTATGGTAGTTTGGTCTTGAGACTGACCTTGATGTCTCGGTGAACTATGCACCCCTGATGATATGTGTGAAGAAAGAATAGTCCGCGAGCACTATCAATAGCTATTTCAAGTCTTTGAATCCAAGATAAGATTTTGTCTTCTCCTGCAATTTTTTTTTTGGTCCAGACTAATCAGTGAATAACTGAAGGTGAAATATCGAAGGGGGGACATTATAGACAAAAATCAGGACATACCAAATAGCCACTCTGACAGATTCCCGTTAGGACAAAGTTCATAAACGAGGAAGCATTCACCTTTTTTCTCACAATAACCTAGAAGAGTCACCAGATTTGGGTGTCTCACGTGGGATAGGCTTCTAACTTCCCTTAGAAAAGTGTCAATGCTTCCATCACTGATTATATGCTTGATTGCTACTTCCTGTTCATGGAATAATAAGCCTCTATACACCTTTCCTGAAAAAAAAAAAGGAAAAAAAAAAAGATGTGACTTCAGGAATTCTGAGGACATGCATTATGCATTAGACTAGTGGACCATAGACAATACGATTGGCTGTTTGTTCTGGTTACTAATACTTGTGAATGCTGGTAATATCAATTGGCTGTTTGTTCTGGTTTTTCTGTAAGTTTTGTTCAATGATTATTTGGTGGATTGTAGCTATAGAAGTGGATTGCATCACAATTAAACAAGTTCACCAAAGTGAAATAATGGTAGATATTTACAGTGGGAAGCGTCCAGCATCCCAGATGTTTCTTTACCTGCTGTCCCTTCACCAAGTAAATTGGATTTGCTCAAATTGTTTGTGGCAGAATATACTTCCTTTGTTGTGACTTTTAAGTAACCAGACTCCTTTAGCAATTCATGTTTAGAAGCTGTAGAATATAGAGAAAATGTACAATATCTTTATTTTCTTTTAGTCCTATTTAGAGATGTTAGGTATTGAAATTAATTACCAGTTTTCTTCACTTGGAAAGCTGAAATTTTCTTCATCTGTAACAAGATGCATATATAGAGTAGTACTGTGATAAATACAGTAACACCTCCAATCAGAATCCATAAACCTAAAAATGTTTTTTAAAAAATTTGTTAGTATAACTTACACATCAAATTGAATATGCATTATAACTGCATTAGCAAAGTCATATATGTAGTTGGAAAAGCACCAGATTCAGGTTTCTTGCTTTTTGTATTACTATTATCCTGTGCTGCGGTATCTGCAAGATCAAGGAAACCACCAAGTGATGGATGATCTGCAATTGAAATAAAAAACCTCAAATTAAGATGCATAGTCCAAAAATGTGGGCAAATTGCTTAACCTCAAATTGGAAGCCTTGTAAAACTGCTTAATTTTCTTGCCTTCATTGAAACTCTGTTGGTTCCGTAGGCAACTGTAAATATTTCTAATCCATGTTTCATCCCTAATCCTTGTACTGGTTAGTGATATTAACATTGTGAACCTGCAGATATCAGAATCCTTATCTGTAAATGCACTACTGTTAGCTTGCGTTACTTCTATCTGATCTTTCCAGCTCTTTAAACAGGAGGTGCATGTCTGATCCCACACTTCATACACTCCTTTAAAATCACAGCTCTCCCTTAAATTTCTCACATTTCTTTCAATCCTTTGATTGACTTCACTGACAGAAAAATTGGAGCAGCCAACCGCACTAATTGCAAACTTGTGAAAGCCACAGCCTTGACCCTTTAGTCCTGCATTCTCCATCCGACTCAAGCAACTGCTCTGCTCCGGGGAATCCAGGTATATCTTTCCAGAGCTATTTGCTCGTATTCCCAATGCATAAAGGTAATTCTCAAACACACCTGTGCAGCAGTTTTTGTTCAAGAAACCACCCCAGTCCCCTTGTTCACAACTGGAGGTATGGAATATTGAGGAGTTTCCCAACTCGAGTATGCATCCGTTGGCAAAAATATGTGAAAATCCAGAATTTAAAGTACATATTAAAAGAAGTATGTAGAAGATCATCATGATCAGTTTTTGGCTTCCATTTTTGCATGCCACTCCAAGGTGATTTGAGATTTGAGAAAGCATTTCAAATTCTTATGTTCCATGTTAGATGATGCAAGATTTCTCATATATATTGGCTGCCTGGGAAGAGCGATATGATTCTTTGTCTTTAAGTGTGTATGTTTACTTGAATGAGGAGGAACAGGGGTGGCGCAGCCTGCAGATTGTTGGTGATTATTTGGGTGCACCGCCAAGGTATCCTCATGCTGTCTCATCTATGCTAATACAAAGAATACATAGTATATGATTGTCGCCGGCCTATGCAAAATAGGATACTGCACAAATAAATATTTTTGGTATTTAATTTATTTTAAATTCAAGTTATAGTTCGTGTGGATATTAAATTTGAAGCTTTCCTTGGACAAGGATATATTTTAGATTTTAAGTAACAGTATGATTTTATACAGAAAGTGTGTAGTCACCTTTCAGGTGAGCTACCAGCCAACCCCAGATGGAGCCCAATGTGACGAATGGAATCAGAAATCGATGCATTCACTATCCAAATTTGCCCATATATATATATACCTTTATGTTGCAAATAATATTCTTAATGTTATGAATTTCGAAGATTTATTAAATTAATAGATGTCCATCATATAATCGTTATTATTCATTCATTTTAAAAAATTATGTAAGATGATAAATATCACATAATATTTATAATATTGGATATATATATATATATATATATATATATATATATTAGTAATGCCTATAAATAGGCACACAACCATTCCATTGCATATAAGAGAAGAGATTTTTTCCATATCTTAATTCCCCTGCACGAGAAAACAATCTTCCCTCGTCCCTCGGTCTTTGTATATTACCTTTCATCTCATTTATATTATTTTATACAATTTTATAACACGTTATCAGCACGAGTCTCTATCAACAACACGAGTCTTTATCACCGGGTAAAGTATTTTTTGAAGTTTATTTGAAGATCAATCAGGTACGTTTTTTATTGGTACGTTTTATGTTATTATTATGTCAAATTTTATTAAACTCAAATTTGTGGCTCTTGATGTCACTGGAAAGAATTATTTGTCATGGACACTAGATGCCAGAATACATCTTGCCACAACGGGTCCGGCAGACACCATTGTATAAAATAATGTGTCATCAACACAAGATCATTCCAAAGCTATAATATTTCTCCGTCATCATGTTCATGAGGATTTGAAAAATGAATATTTTATCGTGAAAGATCCTCTTGTTTTGTGGGGAAATTTGAAAGAAAAATTCGACCACCAGAAGATGGTCGTTCTCCCTAAAGCACGGTATGACTGGTTGCACCTGAAGTTGCAAGATTTCAAATCCGTGAGTGAATATAACTCCTCAATGTTTAAAATAGTTTCATAGTTGAAATTATGTGAAGTTGATATAATGGATGATGATATGCTGGAGAATACATACTCCACTTTTCATGCCACGAATATTGTCCTGCAGCAACAATATCGTGAGAAAGGTTTTAAGAAATACTCTGAATTAATTTTTGTCTTCTTGTTGCGGAACAGAATAATGAATTACTGATGAAAAATCACGAGACTCGACCTATTGGCCTACTTCATTCCCTGAAGTGAATGAAATCATGATCCCAGAAGATATCGTAGTCGTGGTCGTTACCGTGGTCATGGTCGAAAATATGATCATGAACGTCGTGATAAATTTGGCCCTCATAATCGTGATAATAATTTAGGTGCCAAAATATTTATGACCACCTGAAGTGGACAAAACATAATGAGAAAGGAAATATTGTTCCGAAAAATTATGAAGACAAATGTTATCGTTGTGGCATGAAAGGTCACTGGTCTCGTGCCTGTAGCACGACAAAACATCTTGTTGAGTTACTTCTCAAAATTTGTCTCATGAAATAAATGATGACCATCTTGAAAATGTTGATGTTGATGTGGCTCACCTGGATGTTACTGATCTTTTTGAACATCCAAAAGAAATAATTAACCACTTGATTGGAAATTAAATTGTCCAAAATAATTAGAATATTATTATTATGTGTTATATGTTTATATTACTTTTGTTGTGATATTATATGTTTAATTTTTATTTATGTAAATATTTTTCTTAACAAAACAGATGACTGTTGTTTTATTTTCTGGTATGAATAACGATATCGAAAGTATCTGTCTTATTGACAGTGGAACTACGCACACCATACTGAAATATGAGAAATATTTTTCTCATTTGAATGTGGGAGAAACAAGTGTTACCACAATAAATGGTAGTGCAAAACTTATTGAAGGCTCCGGAAGAGCTAATATAATATTACTGGGAGGAACTATGATTGCTATTGATAAAGCATTATATTCCTCAAAGTCTCAAAGAAATTTATTAAGTTTTAAAGATATCCGACGTAATGGATATCATGTTGAGACTATGGAAGATAATGGTCATGAATATTTGAGTATCACAAAAATGACCTCCGGTAATAAGGTTTTGTTGGAAAAACTATCATCTCTATCATCTGGCCTATATTATGCGAAAATAAATGCTATTGAGGCGCATCATCTAATAAACCAGAAGTTTACTAATCCCATTATTTTTAAAGTTTGGCATGACCGTTTGGGTCATCCGGGATCAATTATGATGCGAAAAATTATCGAGACAACGCACGATCATCCTTTGAAAAATCAAAGGATTTTGACTTCTGATAAACTTTCATGTACTGCATGTTCCAAAGGGAAATTGATTATAAGACCAACACCATTGAAAGTAGGAGCTGAAAGTCCTACATTTCTAGAACGGATTCATGGAGATATATGTGGACCGATTAATCCACCATGTGGGCAATTTCAATATTTCATGGTCTTGATTGATGCATCGACCCGATGGTCGCATGTTTGTTTATTATCAACTCGCAACTTGGCGTTTGCGAGATTACTTGCCCAAATAATTCGCTTAAGAGCGCAGTTTCCTGATTATCCTATTAAGCGAATCCGTCTAGACAATGATGGTGAATTTTCTTCGCATGCATTTGATTCTTATTGCATGTCGATTGGAATAATTGTTGAACATCCTGTAGCTCATGTTCACACACAGAATGGTCTAGCTGATTTATTAAAAGGCTGCAATTAATTGCTAGACCATTATTGATGAAAACAAATCTCCCTACAGCAGTCTGAGGATATGCAATTTTACATGTTGTAGCACTTGTGCGTTTAAGGCCATCGAGTTATCATAAATTTTCTCCCATACAATTGGCTTTTGGTTCAGAGCCAAATATTTCTTATTTGAGGATTTTTTTGGTGTGCTGTATATGTTCCAATTGAACCACCCCAACAGACAAAAATGGGTCCGCAGAGAAGATTGAGGATATATGTTGGATATGACTCCCCGTCCATTATAAGGTATCTTGAACCTTTGACAGATGATGTATTTATAGCAAGATTTGCTGATTGCCATTTTGATGAAAATTTGTTTCCCAAATTAGGGGGAGAGAATAAATGGCATAAGATTGAACTAGCGTGAAAAACTTCCTTGAATCATTTAGATCCACGCACAAATATGAGTGAACTTGAAGTTCAAAAGATTATACATTTGCAACAAATTGCAAATCAACTGCCAGATTCTTTTGCTGACTCCAGCAGAGTCACTAAATCGCATCTTCCAGCTATAGATGCTCCTATACGGATAGAAGTTCCTGAAGGACAGAAAGTTAATCCTATAGCTTTTGAATAAAAAACACGCCAGAAGCGTGGCCGACCCATTGGTTCCAAAAATAAAAATTCTCGAAAGAAAAGAGGAACAAATGATCCAGAAGATCATATTGATGAAACAGAAAAAGAAAACCAAGGGACAACTAATGAAAAGATTCCAACTACAAATGATGAAGAGAATTCTGAAATCTCTATTAATTACACCAGTTCGAGTCAAAGTTGGGATCGAAGAAATGTTGTTATTGATAATGCTTTTGCATACAACGTAACCCTTGATATTTTCAAGGATAATGAGGATTTAGATCTTTTATCAGTTGAAGAATGTCGGCATAGAATTGATTGGCCTCAATGGAAAGATGTGATTCAATCGGAGTTAAATTCGCTTGCGAAGCGAGAAGTTTTTGGACCTGTAGTCCAAACGCCAAAGGATGTAAAACCTGTTGGCTATAAATGGGTGTTTGTGCGAAAACGAAATGAGAATAATGAAGTCGTAAAATATAAAGCACGACTCGTCGCACAAGGCTTTTCGCAAAAGCCAGGAATTGATTATGATCAAACTTATTCACCCGTTATTGATGCTATTACACTCCGATATCTTATAAGTTTGACAGTTCATGAAAATGTGGACATGCGTCTAATGGATGTCATTACAGCTTATCTTTATGGAAGCCTTGAAAATGAGATTTATATGAAAATCCCTGAAGGATTCAAATTACCAAAGGCTTCTAAAGGCCCTCGTGAAAATTATTCTATCAAATTACAAAAGTCATTATATGGGCTTAAACAGTCTGGACGCATATGGTACAATCGCCTTAGTGAATTCTTATTGAATTCAGAATATAAGAATGACCAAATCTGTCCATGTGTTTTTATTAAGAAAACGGATTTTGGTTTTGTGATTCTTGCTATATATGTTGACGATATCAATCTCATAGTAACTCCAGAAGAGCTTCGAGAAGCTATAGATTGTTTGAAACGAGAATTTGAAGTTAAAGATTTTGGAAAAACTAAGTTTTGTCTCGGGCTTCAAATTGAACATATGAAAGATAGAATTTTTGTTCATCAGTCAACATATACAGCTAAAGTGTTGAAAAGATTTTTCATGGATAAAGCATATTCATTGAGTATTCCAATGGTCGTGAGGTCGCTAGATATAAATAAAGACATATTTAGACCTCGAGAAAATGATGAAAAACTACTTGGTCCTGAAGTACCATATTTGAGTGCTATTGGTGCACTGATGTATCTTGCAAATAATACTCGACCTGATATAGCATTTGCTATAAATCTATTAGCAAGATTTAGTTCTTCACCAACACGACGACATTGGAATGGTATTAAACACGTCCTTAGATACCTCCAAGAGACAATTGACCTCGGATTATTTTATTCAAATGTAAATGACCCAGAACTGATTGGATATGCAGATGCGGGTTATCTTTCGGATCCGCATAAGGCACGTTCTCAAAATGGTTATTTATTTACATATGGTAATACTGCTATATCATGGTGCTCCACGAAGCAAACAATAGTAGCAACTTCTTCTAATCATGCTGAGATAATAGACATTCATGAAGCAAGTAGAGAATGTGTATGGTTGAGGTCAATAATACATTATATTAGAGAGAGTTGTGGTGTATCCTCCAGAAGAGAGATTCCAACTCCTCTATATGAAGATAATGCAGCTTGTATAGCTCAATTAAAAGGATGATATATTAAGGGAGATAGGACGAAACACATTTCACCTAAATTCTTCTTTACTCATGAACTTCAAAAGAATGGTGATATTGATGTGCTTCAAATTCGATCACGTGATAATCTTGCAGATATATTTATTAAAGTTCTTCCGATAGCAACCTTTGAAAAATTGAGATATAAAATTGGTTTGCGTCGGTTTAAAGATTTCGAGAGATCATCTCATCAGGGGGAGAAATCTACACATAGAGAATAGTGTACTCTTTTTCCTTCACTAGAGTTTTTTCCCACTAGATTTTTATTTAGTAAAGTTTTAACAGAGGCATATTCTTTATGTAATGGACATCCAAGGGGGAGTGTTATGAATCCCGAACATTCATTAAATTAATGGATGTCCATCATATAATCGTTATTATCCATTTATCCCAGAAAATTACGTAAGGTGATAAATATCACCTAATATTTATAATATTGGATATATATATATATATATATATATATATATATTAGTAATGCCTATAAATAGGCACACAACCATTCCATTGCAAATAAGAGAAGAAAATTTTTCCATCTTAATTCCCCTACACGAGAAAACAATCTTCCCTCGTCCCTCGGTCTTTGTATATTACCTTTCATCTCATTTATATTATTTTATATAATTTTATAACACTTAAATCTTTTTCTTATTTACTTGGTACCAAACTTTTACCCAGCTCTACGTTGAAAAATATTTTTTAAATAAATTTTTTTGAAAAATAATCAATAAATTAATAATATTATTATTATTGTTATTATTTTTTATTTTCCATCATGCAAAAAATAAATTCATCTAGATCCAATGCGTTTTCTTCTCATTAATGTGCAGAATATTCCTACAAGGTTGCATTTCCTACAAGGTTGCATGCCACGACCCAACCACCGCTAATCGACATTTGCAAATTTTGCTGACAAATAACTAGTGAGTTTGATATTTAACAAATTTAGCTTTGGCAAATTTAGTTTTCAAATATTTTTTTAAAATTTTAAAAATTTTAAATTTTTTTTAAAATTTTAAAAATTTTAAATTTTTTTTAAAGAGAATAATAATATCATTTTTTACGAATTTTGTCAAAATTTTTAAAAATTTAACGATTTTTTATTTTTAATTAATTAAAGATAAAGATAAAAAAGTTATTATATATAAATAATAAAAAATTTATTTAAACAAATAGATAAAAATGTTCTTATATTTTTATTTTATTTTTTTGAAAATGTCCTATTTAAAATTTTAAAAATAAAAAATTTATCAGAATAATGAGAATGTCAAAAGTATGTTATCAATCTTCTTCTCCGACTAATCGTCTTCTTTTCCGACTATATGTGTTAAACATATTAAAAAGATTTAGTTGTTAATTTACGTGTTATAAGTTTTTATTAATTTACATTTTATGAACTAATAATAATGATATATGTATTGTAAATGAATAAAGATTGGTTCAACATTTTTATTTGATAAGTTTAAACAGAATATGATATTGATGCAATCCACATCAATAGAGAACAATCACTTTAGTTTAATATTATCGAATAAAGTAGAAGCAAAAACTCATTTGATAAAAAACAAAAAGAATATTGATTTAATTGATAAATTTGAGATTGGAAAACAACGTAAAGAGGTTGAGATTGATATTAAAAAAAAAGGAAAATGTTGAAAGAATAATTGAGTATGCCAATGATGAAGAATTTAAGTGGTTATTACAACAAAAATATAGTGTACAAAAGAAACAGGTTAAAAATGTTGTAAATTCAAGGGAAATGAGATTAATGTGAACATAGGGACAAAAAATGAAGATTAGTCGGAGAAGAAAAAGTTGATAGATTTTTTATTTTAAAAATTTTAAATAGGAAGATATTTAAAAAAAAAAATAAAAAATTATATGAAGACATTTTTATGTCTTTGTTTAAATATTTTTATTATTATTGTTTTTTTTAATCTATTTTAACCTAATAACTTTTTTATTCTTCTCTTTAATTAAATAAAGATAAAAAACTATTAACACCTGAAATTTTTTTTTTTAAATAATTTTTGAGGGTAAGCTTGTCAAGCTAAAACTAACTTTAACATAAAAAACAAAATGTTGGAAAAGGTTAGTGGGTGAATAGGCGTTGCATTGGTATTGAGCACATCTTAAGCTACAGTTGTTTTGCACGGAACTCATTCAATAACTCATTTAATGTATTCCATGAGGAGCCACCTTCTTGCACGGCTTTAATGGCGACTTCACCAAGTTGTTTCGCATTCTTCCTCACCTCCTTCCCCCTTTCTCCTTCCATCAATTCTTTTATACCCTTCTCTAAATTCTCCGACTTCACAAACCCTCTCTCCCGATAGGTTTGAAGTTCAACTCTGATCCCAATTCGTATTTCATCCGCCACCATCCTTGCATTCAGTGGCTGCTCCGCCATCATCGGCCATGCCAAGATGGGCACTTTTGCGCATATGCTCTCTATCACTGAATTCCACCCGCAGTGACTTAGAAAGCCTTGAACGCATGGGTGGTCCAGAATTTCTCTCTGCTCAACCCATTCCTTCACCACTATTCCCCTGCCTTCGATTCTTTCTTCAAAACCATCTCTCCTTTGCGATTCCTTTTCCCTGACAACCCACATGAAATTCACTTCCGATTTCTCCAACCCTGCCTTGATCTCCCTGAATTGCTCCTCCGAAATCTCTGCTTGTGACCCGAATGCCACGTACAGGACCGTTTTCCCCTGTTTTAGCTTATCGTCCAGCCACCGTGTCCAATATGGCTTCCTATAGTCTTGCGACCCCACGGCCAGGCAAAGAGGACCAATTGACCATGCCTTTGGATGGAAATGAGAATTCCAGTATTCCAAGAAATCTGACTCAAGCTCATAAAAGCTGTTCACTAATATTCCACGGCTTTTAGAAGCAGCAGCAGCGACATTCATCACAAACTCGAAATGCAAGCTTTCAGGTTGCGAGTCAGTAAAGACCGAGGGAAAGTCGTTCTTAGTAACTCTGGCCCGAGGGAAAACAGGGACGCTAATTAACTCGTCGCAGTCGGACTCGATTTCCCTGAACAGTCCGGCCTCATCCACGAGTTTAGCTATAGTGACCGCAAAAGAGCTCATTCCATAGTACACAAATCTGGGAACGCCGAATTTGGCAGCAGAATCGAAGGTCCAGTAAAGAAAGCCATCCGTTACCATAAATGACAAAGGCGGGAGAGTCTTCAATGCTGAGTCAAAGTGCGATTGCATGCGTTTTGTGCCGATGGCCAATTGCAACCAGAGAGATATCTCGGGAAGCTGATCTGTGCTCTCCACGCCAGGAGGTACGCCGTCTATGTTATCGGGAAAAGGGAGCTCGAGGATGGACACATTAATGTCAGAAAGAGAAGTGGAGATGAAAGAACGGTTCTTTGGGGTGGTGACCAAGGTAACGGTGGCGTTGCGGTGAGTGAGGAGACGAGCCAAGTGAAGAATTGGGATGGTGTGGCCTTTCGACATGAATGGGAAGAGAAGAATATGAGGAGTTGATTCCATTGTTTCTGTTTCTTTTTCTTCTCAATTTACAATGGCTTCTTTCAGATTTATTTATTGGAAGAAACCACTTCTTATTGCAGTAGTAGCATCTCACATATATATATATATATATAATATATATATATTATATATATATATATATATATATTAATTATATATAAAATATATATAGCGTAATATCTCAGCATGCAGTTTTGCAATTTTAAATAAGCATTGCGTCATCAAGTTGTGAGGAGAGGAAAGAACAACTAGGATATCAAATTTAAGACAATCAATCAAAACATTTCACCCAATTCACCATAAACAATATACTAAAATAATCACCAATAAAAATAGCACCACATTAAGCAATAAACCACAACCAAATAAAGATGCAAACAATACACGATTTTATACGTGGAAAACCTCTTCGATGTGAGGATAAAAACCACGAGACTTATAGGGAGTCTGTCATCTTCTTCTCTTATTATGAAAATTGAGGGTAAAAACACTCAAACCAGTTTACAAGGATGTTACAGCCCACCAACAACAACATACATAAGAGTCATCAACAATAGAGAAAGAAAAATTTGAAATATCACTACAAAATCACATGCTACATCAGTTGCGATAACAGAAAATCCGTAGCTTCGATTGACGTGAGAATTGAACAGATTGAAGTCCTATGTATTAGGAACAATCTCTGAAAATTTTAGTTCAATCTAACTGTCGAATCTCCGGGGTGATTAAGTTTGGGCAAGCTGTCCAGGAAAAATAGCACTGCCCCTCCACTCTCTCTCTCTCTCTCTCTTTGTTTTTTTCTTAGTCAACAAAATAAAAAGTCTTACAAAAAAAATTTGTATCCACCACTAAAATAGTGGAATGGGCTAGACCCACAAGACAAGCTGGGTCTTGTCACTTCTTTTCTTTCTTTTGAGTAATCTTACAAAAATAAAAGTTCGTTACATTAAATATGTATTTAATATTGTTATATGCAAGACCTTCATATATACAGTACCTAATCGTTTCGGTTACACATGCTTGTCAACAGCTCACGAATATACCAAAAACTGGTTCAACTCACTTTTAACAAATAAATTATTCTTTATATCTAAATATCTTGAAATTATATAATTTCAAGATTTAATATATGATTAAAATGTTTAATTTAATTCTTTGAATTATTATTTTTTAAAAAATAAATATTCGTGCAACAAGTGTTTAATTAACATAATTATAATATCAAGTAGCACTTTCACTTTTTTATTATTATTATTTATTTAAATAGAGATAAAAAATTTCAAAATAAAAGAAAAATAAATATTATAGCAAGTCGGGTAACTTTATGAAACGTACAATACAATGGCAAGGGTGTAAATTAGTCTCTACATATCATAGGTACCCCCCCGCCCCCCCAAAAAATAAACACTATTTTATTATTTTGATAAAATTTGAAAAATTATCTAATAATAAATATATATTTTTTTACTTAAAAAAATTTATTTAATAATATATTTTAAATATTAAAAAAACTATTTAATTTCATACAATACCAACAATATCTTTTTCTTTTTGGTAAAATACCAACAATATCTTTGTCCATATTATAAATTAAAAGGTAAATTATTCTAGTAACATTTGAATTTTTCAAAAAATTTAGTTTTTGCACTAGTATTTATTTTTGCTTTTATCTAACACTTCAACTATAAAATATCACATGTATTTATTTTTGCTTTTAACTTACACTTCAACTATAAAATATTACTTATTTTTCTGTCTAAAATTTCTGTGATACTTCATTTTCCGTCCAATTTCTAAGGACATTTTCATATTTTTAAATCATTAATATTTTTAAATTATTAAGGTTTTATTTTCAGGGTAATTTTATTATTTCACTTAATTATTAAAAATTTGAAAAATATTTTGTTATTACAAAAAATTTGAACCTACAATCAAACAACTAATTAAACCATGTTTACCCACTGAAACAACTGCAAATACATTAATTTATATAGAACTTATATTTTATATTATAATTACACAAATAATAAATACGCATTTTATATTTTAAATATAAATTATATTGAATATAAACATTTTCAAAAAAATATTTTCAAATGACACAAATCAAACCACAAGTTTTTGTTTTTGTCACCTTATTCAAACCTTGCACTGAAACTGTTCTTCAACTCTTTCGTTTCGAATTTGTCGCAGAACATGAATTAGTGTCAACAATGACATTATATTAAAAAAAACTCAAAATTAATGATTTAGTTAGTCGCGTGGTTTGAAGAAGACAAATTCGAAACAAAAGAGTTGAAGAAGAGCTTCAATAAGGTTTGAAGAATGTGACAACAACAAAAACTTGTGGTTTGAATTGTAGCATTTGATAATATATTTTTTTAAAATGTTTATATTTAATATAATTTATATTTAAAATATAAAAGGTAATTACAATATAAAATGCGTATTTATTATTTGTGTAATTACAATATAAAATATAAGTTATACATAAATTAATGTATTTACAGTTATCCTGGTGGATAGACATAGTTTAATTAGTTGTTTGATTGTAGGTTCAAATATTTGCAATAACAAAATATTTTTCAAATTTTTAATAATTAAGTAAAATGATAAAATTACCCCCTTAAAATAAAACTTTAATAATTTAAAAATATTAATGATTTAAAAAAACGAAAATGCCCTAGAAATTAGATGAAAAATAAAAATTTTGAACGAAAAAACAAAAGAAGTAATATTTTATAGTTGAATTGTCAGTTAAAAATAAAAATAAATACAAGTACAAAAATTGACAAGAAAACAGAACAGCTAAAGGAGGATCTCCAAAGGCAAGAGTGGCTGCTTACAAGGTGTGTTGGCCTGGGGATTTCCCATGCTACGATGCAGATATTTTGGCTGGCTTCGACATGGCTATTCATGATGGAGTGGATGTGTTATCAGTATCTCTTGAGGGATATTATAATGATTATTTTAGTGACAGTGTTGCTATTGGCTCTTTTCATGAATGGAAAAGATGAGAAAGACGGTGGTGGGTTTAAGCCTTTAATGATGTATGAAGGACCTAAATAGCGTGAGTCAGGTGGGCTGCTTCCTTCTAGAAGAATTGTCCCACGGCCACACCCATATTTCCACGTTAAATTAAATTAGTACCTTCTTGTTCTTTCTTTTTTTGCCTTAATTTTTAAAAGAAAATAGTAATGGGTCTGATTGTTCAATTTGTATATGGGCTTATAGATGTCGACTATAAAACAAATATTTGGGCCATAACTAAAAAAGTCCAAGTTATTAAAAGAAGGCCCCCACTTTTATGAGTCTTCTTATACTTTCGGCCCATAGGGGGGCAATTCGGGATGGTCAAGAATATAAATATAAAATTTATGTGTGAATTCAAGTGATAGATTGATTATCTTTTTCAAAGAAAAAGGAAACCTTCAATTTGATCATTTTTACGTAATTTAAACAAACAGCAGTATTCATTGTACAAGATTGATTAATTTTTACAACTCAAGCAACAGGTTGGTTTAAGTTTACTGACCTTGTGCTGTCATGGGTCAATTGTCCTCCTCAACACTCAACTCCATTGCAGTTATACTCTGGCTACTACTACTTTCTTCACCGGGTCCGGTCATCAGAAGGTCAGCACTTGATCTGCAGACAGGGCAAATGGGTGCTTCCAGAAGCCAGAGATCGATACATTCAGCATGGAAACTATGACTGCATACTGGCAACAACCTGCACTTATCTCCGGCCATGAAGTTTTCTAAGCAAACTGCACAGTCCACTGGACTACTACTACTACTGCTGCCCTTCTTCTCTTTACATCTGAAATCAAAACTGGGTAATTTCTCTATTTCATCACGGGACATGCTTCTGCTCCTCTCCCCTGTATTATTGTTGTTACCGTTTGTGAATCCCCTTCTGAAGGCCCTTCCAACTATACAGGTATGAATTATAACTAGAAAACCGATGCCTACAAATAACAATGCAACTGATATCACGATCGTCATATGCAGATCACGATTGAAACTTACTCTGGATTCATTTCATCCTGAATTTTCATTCATATATATATAAAGACTAAAAAAGTCAGAGCAACTGCCAAATTCTATTTGAAACTTCTTGTCTCAATAACTAAATAGCAACTAGATAGATAGATAGCTTAGCCAACCAGATTAGTAGCTAAAAACATGATGAAAATCTAAGGGCTAAAAGGAAAAGTTAAGTGAAGGAATAATTAAAAGATAAATAGTTTTTATATACCTCCGATTCTGCAAGCTGCTGACGACTAGAGCCCCCACCTGTTCAAGAAGGAACTGTTTAAGATTAGCAAGCAAATGAGCAATTGTATTAAATAAATTGCTGCAATGGAGTGGTTGAAAAAATAAACCGCCTTTTAGGTGATTAATTGTAGTAAAAGACGATCTACTTTTCTTTTTTTTTGTTTGTTTGTTAATTTTCGTCTTACAACTACGTGGGTAGAATGTGAAACGCATGCAAGAGATAATGCCGTACCAGAGTCCTCAACTAATTGAAAACTTAACAGTAATATTCACTTCCTAAGTAGTAAACACTATTTCTAAATGCTATATCAGGAGGATATTCCCATCGTCAGCATGAAGCTGTTGAAAATCAGTGTTCATGTATGATACTAATTGGACTGGAAAACATAAGATCACCAGTTTTCAAATGTAAACAGGACATGTCGGAACTCCATATCTAGTATGTATAATCAGTCAAATACATAGATAGTATATAACACAGGTACTTGGATACATAATCATACAATCTTACATATTATTTCTGTTCCGATGAACTATGATACATAAAATTAAGCTCCTCACTTCAGATTCACTTACCCATAGTATCCCCGCACGCAACAAAGGTCAAGCTTCTCAAACCTCTTTGGTTGTCAGAATAACTGACTGGCCACAACAGACTGAGTTTACATGCGATACCAAAGAAATAAATGGTGAGGCTAACAATTAAATTTTCAAGCAACTCCAATTCGTCTTAACTATAACTAGATTAATCATAGTAGGGTCTATAGCTCGATTACAGTGTGGACCACCTCGCCAAACATCTCAGACCTTTTTTCTATTTACAAGTGTAATAGGAGGAACAAAAGCAGAGTGGGGATAAGCAAAAGATAGTAATCACTGAAACCATGTATATGATACTAAGAACCTAGGACAAGACCCTCCCGTACAATATTGGTCACACGAAGGACAGCTTGAGCATTTATAGGTGAAAGCTTAGATTGGCAGAAATGTTCCCAAGAGGTTGCTTCGGATTCCTCAGAAACAGCATTTGTATCCAAGACTTGACATTTCTCATAAATACTGTGCAACTCCAACAACAGAGTACGAGCAGCTTCTCTGGACTCAGGTAGCTGGTCACTTAGTTGAGATACTGCTATTTCAACCAATTTGTCAATCCCATATGCTCTAATACCCTCAATACCCTGCACCCTCAAAAAACACGAAAAATGTTATCAAATGAGAACTATGTTCCTAAAATATGTAAAATTTGTATGAGAATGGGTGAAAATAGTGCATAGGACTATTGCATTAGTCATTTCATCAACAGAGGTACTATGATACAAGCAAACAAAATATTTTCAGACATGAAGCATTTAAAGTCCATATCAGAGTTTGTGACTCCACATGAATAGGAAACAAAAATAGACATACACACCCTCAAAAAAATCAAACTGAAGTTTGCCATTATAAGAGCACATAAAGGCCCAAAATGCCCAAACAAAGACAGAGTTAACCAGAACTACAATTTAAATAGGTATATACTAAATATAAGGTGAGACAAGAATACTATTCCATCCTGCTAGGGCTTGATTCTTATAGAGATTCTTCCAAAGCATATTTGGGCTCAGTAAAATTTGGTTACAGGATTGGTATGCTTAAAACCAAAGGAGAAGACAAAGAATCCCAAGCAATCGAATTAGAAATAAAGAACACAAGCTCCTTACCAGTTTTGGCACACTTCGGGAAAAGTACATTGAGGCCTTTGCTCGAATCCGAGGATTTCTGTTTTTAAGATAAGGTTGCAACTTTGGTAACAGCAAAGCTGGAGAAACCCAGGTAGTCATTGATATTAGAGCTCCCTCAGCTGCTTCACATACAAATCTTTTGTCTTGTGATGATTTGAGAAGAAGTTGCACCAGCTAAGAGCACAATGCCGGCAGAAAAAAGGTGTCAAAATCTTCAAATGTGCAGAAAAACAATAGATTGCCAGGATCGGCTATTACATTTCAAGAAAAAAGATTTACCAGTGGATCAAGAGAATCAATCATTTCATCACCATATGCTTTGAAAATGTCAGAAGATGTCATGCATGCAGTTTTGCAAACAGCGCTCCTTGGGTTCTTCAGTGATTTTACAACTAGAGAGATCACGTTCACCCTAAATAATCAGAAGTTAGTGAATTCAGAGGCACTTATCATGAAGAAACTGTGAGGAGATCATATCACAGGAGACAAAGGTAGTTCTATAAATTAATTTCTAGTTATGCCACTATAAAGAATCGAAGCTTACAACATATCAAGCATCAGTTGTTTGTGAAATAGGGACAAGCGACGCACATTATTGAGTGCCCCACACACTAAAACCCAGTCTTTGGAGTCTAGTCCTGGCAAGATTGTCTGAGAAACAGAGAATAAAATAATTCATGAGTTTAGTGCAAGTTCACCTGACTAAAAACCCTTACATAGTACAGCCAAGATTATCAATGTCTATACCAAAGGTAAGTGCACTCACAAAGGGGAAAATGAGAAAGTCTTACCTTTAGGCTCATGTCCACATCTTCTACATCAAACAAATTTTCAGATTCCACGTATTCCACTTCTATAACCCCCACATCAGGGCCAGATTTTGCTTCTCCATTGGTGATAAGTGGGGTTTCTACACTTGGGGCATCATTTTTCCTTAGGCTCTCTTCAAGATTTTCACCAATATTTTCATGCCGAGGTTTAGTGAAGTTCCCATTACTAAATGTTTCATTATTCCTCTCAGCCTCAGGAAGTGTATTGAGATCCTTGAGAGCTTTGTCTGACATGATACCTTGTGAAATACAATAATAATAGCCATAAGTCGACAACACTAAGCAAATCCCTCGAGAAGAAAAATGAAATGCACAGAGCAGAAAAGAGCACTGCAGAGCTAATTGTTGAGCTATGGCAAAACAATTTATTAGACATGTACCATGGGAAGTTCATCGGCTACTTTGTCACTGATGCCAAAAAGAGGCATTTAGTTGTATTTGAAAAGCATGGTTTCATGGACCAATTGTCCACTTATTTCTCTCTATAACTTTGCTCCATGCATAGCATTTTATACAGTCATAAAGAATAATTTGCATCATTGGATTAAGCTATCATGTAAAAGATGTAAAAAAGAAATGAAAGTGAAATATTAAAAAATTTGACCCAGAAAATAAAGACACTTTCAAGATTAACTGAAAGATTGAAATGCTTCAAGCACTGCTTTACTCTACTCCATAGCTCAGCAATTGGGATGTCATTTGAAGTGAGAAAAAATGAACAAGCTTTATAGTTAACTAATCATCTAGGAGTCTATGCAACAGGAACAGAGAAAATAGTGGCTGGGCTGACGTTATTATGCCAACTTATTCTTAATAAATGAAATATAAAATCATTTGCAACTTCCAATTTATTGAAATCCTATGGTAAGAGTCAAGCTAGAAATCAATTCATCTTGTTGTTACTCTTATGAATCTGGCCCCTCTTTCCCCTTTTCTTCACACTCTGATTGATCTCCCTCACATCATAGCAAAATAAACTACCTTTCCTAAAATAAATTCAATAACACCCAGCTAAAACTCATCCGTATGGTTCTAAAATCATATTTTGACAAGTTGAATTTGGAATCAGAAGACGACAATCTTTCTTAACAATGTGTTTTGGCAACTTACACTATTTTACGTAATGAAACCTCTTCCCAAATATTCCTAGCACAGATTTAAGCTAGTACCAACTTGACTGAACTTGAAATTATATGGTTCAGATCAGGTAACTAAATAGTATTGCTGTAAATTAGAGTAAAGCCTTGTTTAGGTAGAAAATCATGATTAATTTGCTGCTTTCCGCTAGCATAATCATTAACATAGATAACTTAGCCGCATCCAAACTATGAAAGAAATCAACGTGCACTGAACATAAACCTCTAAACTTACAAGACATGAGAGTATCAAGCGAGATCGAACCACTAGAGATCTGCCATTCTTCTATTTTTAAGAATTAAAATTTATCATTAAAAAAAAAAAAAAAATCAATTCAGTTCCAAGTAAAACAACTAAATAAGAATTTGCCAAACATAACCTAAACGAACTAGAATCCAAATGCACGAGATCGATGTGCAATAAATTCACGAATCACATTCGAGGCCGCAGATTAAAAAAAAAAACGAACAGTGAAATCTTCCAGAATTTCAGTACATTGTTCAACACTATCGAACATCAAGCAAAAATTAGGTAACGGAAAAAGAAAAAGAAATTACCAGGAAGTGAAGTGATCGGCTTCAGAGTGTCAAATGTATGTAGTAAAACAGATTAGCAGCAGCACGACCGGGCAGTATTAATGATGAGGGCAATGTGTACAGAGAGTAGAGAGAGAAAAGGGGTTGAGTAGGGGTTTTAAAATTTTTAATTAAATGATTTATAAAAGTAACCGGCGAAAGGCGGAGACACATAAGACGGCGAATTTTGCTACCCACAAACCTGGGGACGGCAAGCACGGGAAAATTTTACAAAATGACCGCCTGGGAAAACAGAAATTTCCTCGACATTTCATTTTATTTTCCGTCTATGCGTCAATTCTTCTATATATATAAATATCCGTTTTACCACGTTATTCAGATGTCCCCCAATTAATGTTATGTACTACTGAAACATATGAATTGTATATTTACTGTTGGTCAAATTGGAATTAATAATAAAATTAAGGCTACATACATCATTTGAAGACGACTTTTTGCCCTCCTCCGGTTTTTATTGCAAAAAATTAAATTTTGAGAGAAAGAATTGTAAAAACTTTAGTATATATATATTAAATGGAAGAGCTAGTTGGACTGATCTAGACCTACCCTCATAAAATATATTGAAATTGCATGATTTTGGAAATGTCTCCCGATTCGTGAGCCTAGCACATGCCTTGCCCAATGCCACGAGGTTGCAAAAATATGTCTTTTTGCACCAATAGTCTTTCCTAATATTCCACGCCCCATAATTTTCCAACCTGTCAATTGCTCCCTACATCTCACTTCTTTTCTATATAAAATTCAATTATTTTTTTAAATTAAATGTAATTAAAAATCATTGTAAGCAAATGCTTTTTCATTGTCATGTGCACAAATGGCATTTCTTGAAAATTCAGATTCTTAAGTACATTGCACTCTATGCCTAACTAGTCTACCTCTCTCTCTCTCTCTCTCTCTCTCTCTATATATATATATATATATATATTGAAAGAAGAAAAATATAAATACAAATAAATGTTTTATTTCTTTAATTACCTATTCGTGAGTTTCCATGATTATTTTCATAATTTTAAGAATGTTTAATCAAGTAAAAATTCATAGTATCTAATATATTAGATAACTACAAAATATTTGACTTATCATTACTAAGCATAAAAGCTTACAATTTTTTATTAAATGACAAATAAGACAAAACTTGTCCAATAAAAATATATAATCAGTTTTTAGGAAAAAAATAAAAAAATAAAACAATACTTTAAATGTCTAATTTTGATTTATCTACAAATTCAACTTTTAAATAATTTATTTGATATATTGTTATATTCTTGGCATCTGATGATGCTGAGAGTTGACTTTCCATCAATCTGCTACCTAACTAAGATTACTTATATATTAATTTTTATCCAAAATGGTCAGTAAAATAAATCAGGTCTAAACTCTTTGACTTGATCAGACGTACTTGGTTTGAAATAATAAGAGAAAAAAAAAAAGAAAACAATGGAAACAAATAAATAAATATTACAGATAAAAGATGCTTAAATTTTATTCATATGCTATAGTTCTCTTCATCAACTCTTAACATTTTTTTTTTAAAAGCGTAACGAGATATTTTAAATAAGTTTCGAAAGTAATAGAAAACAAAGATATATATATATATATAGATATAAGTAGGTAGGTAGCTAGGACCAGACCCACCAGCCCATTGGTTCACCCTCGGAATGGCTATGATCTTGGAACACATGAGTGGGGAAGTAATTCTGACCGTCATCGCTACCAACATCATCCTCTTCCGGTTGAACACAATTATTACCGGCAGCAGCCGGTGGTGGATAATTATCATCGTTGGAGAAATAGGAATCACCGCTGTCCACAAGGTGAGGACCTTCCAGTTCCGCCTCGTCCACCACCGCACTCTCCACACTGCCTGTACTCACCCGGTCCTCCACCACTTTCCCAACGAATAAAGAAGTAGCCGCCACTGCCACCGCCACCGCCGACGAAACATGGTTCTGATCTCCACGTGGCTGCTTCTGATCATCATCATCATCACCCGATAATATAGGCTTCCCATCCACCTCTTTGCATTGCTGCAACTTCTCACTCAAACTAGTAACCTATTCAAATATAACACTTTAGATATCATTCTAGTTTCTGGAGATGATGTTGGAATTATAAGAATTATTCTATTAAATTTATATGAAATTTTTTAAAAAATATGCCAAAAAACAAAACTCTCTCATATTCAAAATCAGCAATATCATACCGGTAGAATTATTGGACAAAATAAAAGATATTTTTAGATTCATGTATATATATATATATATATATATATACCTGAGCTTTGAGCTTGTCATTTTCTTTGATAATGGAATCATAATTGGAGAGAAGGGAATCGTAGGAGGATTTGAGTTTATCATAGTCCCGCTCAAGCTGTTTGGTCTTCCAACGAGCGCGGCGGTTCTGAAACCATACAGCCACCTGCCTTGGCTGCAGGCCAAGCTTCTTAGCCAGCTGGGTTTTGCGATCCGGCTCCAGCTTGTTTTCTGCTTCAAAGCTCTTCTCCAGCAAGTGAACCTTCAAACAAATTTACTTAGTAATTACTATCTATATATTACTATATATCTCAAACAATTACAACCCTGCTGTTTATATATATAAAGGAAAGGAATATGATTCTGGTGTGGTAAAAAAAAAAAAAAAAAGGGATAAAAAGTGAATATGCCAAACATATATCCAAGATTCTAATAACAACTCACTAATAAAAAAAAAAAAAAAAAAGCGAATATGAATTAATATTAGATTAGAAGTTTAATTAAGCACTTCTAACCTGCTCAGGAGTAAGCCGGCGCTTCTTCTCCGGTAGCTGCTCATCGTAATATTCGTCGTCAAACAGTTCTTCCGGCGAACTAAAAAATGATGATTTCCTCTTCGAAGGATCTTCCATGTTTAACACCGATCTTCCTCCTGTTCGTGTAAAACCTAAATTTAGTACTAATTGTTTTCTTTTTTTATTTTACTTTTCCTGGAAACTAAGATACTCCCTAGTCAAACTAGGTTAATTTATTAGGAAAGAAGGTTAAAAAAAATTCTTTTTAAATTTATTTGATCCAACCATGTTGTTCAAAAGCCGAGCATAATATTATTATACATTCAATAGTTTCAGGTGATCAACGGTACTATCCAAGAAATATATATATATATTGGAAATTGATGACTTTCTTCCCGTGTCAGAATCAAAAGTACAATACGAGGACAGGTTAAAAACAAAATACAATAGAATTACCTCGGAAGACGGGATCACCACTGCCGAGGAACAACATGTTCCCTTCGCACGATGAATTGAAGAAAAGACGGCCACCAGAATCCATTTATGTGTGTAATTATGTATATATATATATGTTGATAATATAATAAGAGAGCGTGTGGTTTTAATTGGGAATAAAACAATTTAATTTAAGTATATTAATTAGTAATTAGAAGAGCATGAGCTTGTGACGGAAGAAACTAGTACTCCACAGTAACCTCGCCGGAGTTTGTAGCGGACATATGCAAAATCCCATCATGCCAAATATAACCTTACCCAGCTCCGCCGGTTTTTCTTTTTCCCCGGACACCTGTCTCTCGGAAGAATTAATTACCACCAGAGGTCTAGTTTCTAGAGGAAAAAAAAATACAAAGAGGAGAAGGCCGGAGGTGATGGGGAAGATTCCGGTGAGGATAATATGGTAATTATGTACGCTAAATCAAGGTGGGTTATGAGTGTTCTTTGCAGCTAAAGTTGGCAGGGGTGAGGCCGGGGGAATTTATAGTCGTTATTGAGGTATGAGAATTTACGAGAATGTCCTCTTAGATATTTGTTATTTTGCTGATATGGGATGGGGGGGGGGGGTAAATTCGAAATTTCGGTTGATTGGAGGAATGGGACAACACTAACTTGCGCCGGGAGTGAGTGCGTACAAGTTGGAGACGGGGGGCATCGGGAATCGGGTTGGAAGTGCCAGATCAGATCCATAAAGAATCATAAATAGTGTCCATTCTATACGGTCGGGTATCTGTCGGGCCTTCCGTTAACGTCCAAAACTTTCAATTGTTAACTTAAACAGTTCCCGTTGGATAAAAAATAAAAAATCATTAATTTTTTTTATTTTATAATTAAAAAGAAAATAAAGTAATTAATTTATTTATTGATGGACAATTATAGTATACTGAATACCAAAACTTTTTAGTTCAAATAAAATCTTTAAAGTCAAACTCAAATGGGTATGCCATGGGCTGCTGTTGCCAAGAAAATTTGTATTGAACTGGATTTGGATGCTATGTGCTTTTTTAACGGTAAGGTTCATGTATTTTATTTGTCATAGTGTTAGGGTAATTCATATTTTATCTATTTGATCTCTAGTTAGTTCATTGGATAATCAGACAGATATTGTTTAACCAACCAGTGATCAGTTCAGTAATTGGAGGTTCATTGATTTTAGGTTTTTTATGGTACATTTTAAGTATATTTTCTGCTACCACTCACAATAGCTGTTGTTTCCACCTATTTTTGGTGCTACATTCTGGTTGTAATATTTAGCCATCTAATGTCATAGTTACTTATACTAGTTTAGTCACTTGAAGCTACCACTTCTAACTTTGCATGGCATGATGCATATAACCTAACAATGCCGGTCTATTATTATTGGTTGAAGCATTGTTTTGTGATCTTTAATAAATGCCAAATGGAAATGTGTTTTTCTTAGAGTAATAATGAGTTGCATTTATCTAATACAAAATTAACTAAGAATATATTAAATTCGGCTTTAATCTGAATAATGCAGGCATAAACAACAGGAATTAAACAGTGATACGAGGAGCCAGTTAAGCACATAAAATGCCTTCACAGAAGATTGAAACTGGTCACAGTGACACAGTTCACGATGTTTCCATGGACTACTATGGAAAAAGAGTGGCAACAGCTTCATCAGACTCTACCATAAAGATAACTGGGGTGAGTAATAATAATACATCCCAGCACCTGGCCACTCTGAGTGGTCATCAAGGACCTGTTTGGCAAGTAGCATGGGCACACCCCAAATTTGGTTCACTCCTTGCTTCATGTTCCTATGATGGTAAAGTTATTCTTTGGAAGGAAGGTAATCAGAATGATTGGGCACAAGCTCATGTTTTCAGTGATCACAAGGCATCAGTTAATTCAATTGCATGGGCGCCCCATGAAATTGGCCTCTGCTTGGCATGTGGATCCTCTGATGGAAGTATCACAGTGCATACTGCCAGGTCTGATGGGGGTTGGGACACATCAAGAATAGATCAAGCCCATCCTGTAGGAGTTACCTCGGTGTCATGGGCCCCTTCAACCGCACCTGGTGCTTTAGTTGGAGGTATACTGGATCCAGTTCATAAGCTAGCATCCGGTGGCTGCGACAATACTGTGAAAGTCTGGAAACTCTTTAATGGTAAATGGAATTTGGATTGCTTCCCTGCTCTTCAGAAACATTCTGATTGGGTGAGAGATGTTGCTTGGGCACCAAACTTGGGTCTACCAAAGTCCACTATTGCTAGTGCTTCACAAGATGGTACTGTTGTTATATGGACTGCAGCAAAAGAAGGTGATCCGTGGGAAGGTAAGGTTTTGATGGACTTCAAGACCCCTGTTTGGAGGGTTTCTTGGTCTCTCACTGGAAACTTATTGGCTGTGGCTGCTGGAGACAATAATGTCACACTATGGAAAGAAGCAGTCGATGGACAGTGGCAGCAGGTCACCACAGTGGAACAATAGATTTATGATTTTGTTGTGTTCAGTTTATCTATACTTGTACTTCTCATTTTTATTGAGAACTCTTATTTGTTGTCTTTTGTCGGTTACTTCTGGTTTATTAGTAGAACCCTGATTTGTTTTGAGTTGATCTTTTTTCTTTCTTTTTTTTTTTTTTCTTCCGAACTAGAAATTAAAAGAATCAAAAGTAGGGTTTGCTTTTCGTTATTATTATTACTCAGCTTCAGTGCATATTCGCTTTTTCCCCTCTTAATATATGCATAATACATATCTATATATACACACACATAAACGTTTCTATGTTGTAGTCTTTTCTTGCTGTAACCCGTTCCCGACAATTCTTTAGTTTATGTAAAGAATTTGGGTTTCTTTTATTATGCTTTCTACGAGTTCGCATTGTACGAAAGTTTATCCATCTTTAGTTCAAATGATACATTATTTTTATTTTGTATTTAATAATCATAATAATGTACGATATTTGAGCAAAAAATAAAAATATAATGTAGGAACATATTAACAGGTAATCAGCATTAAAACTAGCAATTCGCAGGCGACAAAACACCAAGCAATCATCGCGCCAAGTAGCGCTCCCAATCGCGCTGTATTCAAACAAAAACCCCTCTTCTTTCCTTTTCCGGCACTTGGATCGCAGAAACCGGAACCCCAATTTTAAAATCCTAATCCCACCACTAGAAGCTCCTAACAGTTTCGATCCGTTTCCGTCTCTCTCCCGCCGATTCACCAGTAAATAGGTCAATCTGAAATCGTATTGCCCTCAAATTTGCTGCTTCTTGTGAGGAAATGTCATCATCGTCGCAGTTGATCTCCTGCTATTCTGAAACAAAAGATTCTTCTGTATATTCCCGGAAAGAGAAATCTCTTGGTCTCTTGTGCTCCAAGTACATAATTATACGTTTTATTTACTTCTCGACGATTAACTTTTTACGAAGCAACGATGATTGAAATTTTAAATTGATTCATTAAATTTTGACGTTTCATTCAGTTTCTTGAATATGTATGACAAATATGGCGCTGAATTCATCGAGTTAGGCAATGCTGCAACTCAATTAGGTATTCCCATAACTTTTCAAAATTTTTAATGTAGTCAGTTCTTGAACCCGAAGTGAACAATCTAAACCTATTCTGTCTAATTTGTGAGTTCTTGCAGGTGTTGAACGCCGGCGGATTTATGATATAGTCAATATCCTAGAAAGCGTCGGGGTATTTATTTAAATTTTGTTTTACTCTAGAGATCAGTTTATTTATAAACTTTTAGCTAAATCTGTTATCCCTTGCTGTATTTGAATTATCTAAATTTTCAAGGTTTTAACTCGGAAAGCTAAAAATCAATACGCCTGGAATGGTTATGCCGCAATTCCTCGGACTCTAGAAATTTTAAAGGTAGTCAAAAGCTTTAGTTGGTTCTTTCGGATGATTGTACTGTGTATTTTTGTCTGTTGAATGAATAGTGCATTAGTTTAAAAAAGCTGAAACATTCTGATGTTTTTCAATCTATAGGAAGATGCTCTGCAGGAGAAGTTCAAAGCTTCTACTCAATGCAATACGGTAATCGTGTGCTGATTCATTTCACCATTTTAAGATATCGCAATCTAAATGTTTCCACATTCCAAAGAAGAGGAGTATAAATTTTTTTTCACACATTTAGTTTCAAGAGTATAATGGTTCAAAGTAATTACCTTAGTTCTCTGAGTATAATGGTATTCTTGCAATTATGTCTTCCTTTTATACTGTTCTCAATCTCATCTGACCAACATCCTTTTCACTGGCTTTCTGGTGTTAACAATAATAAACAGCTTCTAAACTTAGAGACTGGCGAGTCTGGGAAAAATTCCGAACCACAGAAAGTTGGTGAGACTTCTCCAACCTGAACTCTGCTTACTTGCGCATGCTAATGATACAATTGTATCCCTATTTTGACTTAACCCCGAATGTTTTCAATCTTCTTGATTACAGATGGAAGAAAGGAAAAATCTCTGATGATTCTTGCTCAGAATTTTTTGAAACTTTTCATCTGTTCTGATGTGGGTGGATGTTTCTTAATTTTGTTGGCTAGCATTTCCATCACTGGTTTGATCTGAACCTCAAATATAAATTATGCAGGAGGAGCTAATCTCTGTTGAACAGGTTGCATCATCTTTGCTGGGTGACAGTTGTGCTTCAACAGCCGTGAAATGTAATTACACACCCGCATTATCTTATTGTCCTTTTGGTCAATGATATGGATATCACACCTGTTCTATTTACTAATTTCTTTACATAAATAAATATATATTCTACAGCAAGGCTCAGACGAGTATATGACATTAGAAATGTATTTGTATCCCTCAATCTCATACACAAGGTGAGTCATGTTTTGGTATTTCACTGCTTAACTGGATATACAGAAGACCACTAGTGTAATGTTCCTAAATGGTGTCTCAATCTGATATTCGTAGGTGCGTCATCCTGACAGCGGAAAACCAGCACTGAAGTGGATTGGAGGACAGGGAATTTGCAAACTTGGATCATCTATTGCTCTGAATGTGCATGAACCCCAGAAACGAGTCTTTGGGTCAGATCTTACAAATACATCTTCAAAAAGATGTAAGGTTGATTGCTCGTTTGAGGAGAAGTTAACAGAGAAGGAAAATGTGAAGTCTGCACTTAATCAGAACATCAAATATAACAATGGCCACAGTGACAACTCATTGAAGCAGGATCAGAAACTTACCACTAAGGAATTTGTATTTGGTCCGTTTAAGCCTTCCAGTGTGCTCAAAAGGGAAGTTTCTAAAAACGAAAACGCAGAGCAAGTGGACCTTGAGAAACTGGCTGCCCTCATTAAGCCAAGATATCAGAATCAAGGTATTTTTGAATAAACCCTCTATTACCTTTGAGCCAATCGACCGTAACGTACACACCTCCGAAACATTGTATATATTAAATTTATATGTTTTTTTGAGCTTAATTATTATGTAAACATAATGCCAGACATTCCTAACTCCTTCATTTACTTCTGCAAATTTCATATTTGCTGCCTCTGCCATTTACTAACCTCATTGCTCTTTGAGATTTTTTTATGTTCCTCATGCCTCAAATAAATTCGCAAATTGTGGCATGCTGATCCCTTTTCATTCTTGCAAAAGAGAATATAGAAAATCTGTTGTTTTCAAATTGCGCATGCGTAAAATTTTTGCAGAAATTAATTGTTGGGTTTTCTAATGGTGTAACAGCAATTACCGATCTGTTTGCACATTATGTTGAATCATGGATATCGTGGACTGATAAAGCTGGTGGGGCAAGGAGAAAAATAAGCGATCCTAATGCACCTTTTACAACACATAATGCCTCAAGTAATTGATGGCATTAGCAAAGTTTATGCAACGTTGCCATGTGCTCTTCCACTCCTACAATCAGTGTTGCAAGTTCAACCTCACTTTTAAGCTCTGTACATAAAACCTTTCAGCCTTCTGTTTGAAAATTCTTAAGTTTTGTTAGATGTATATTTTCTTTTTTCATCAAAACCGGATTTTCTATATTAAAATAGATAAAACAAAACATAGATTTATATTTTCTACTTTTTGCTTTCCCCCCGTGTTGTGTTTATTATGTCTTCAGTAACAAAACCACAAACATTACTCACCCTCAAGTTATGTCACCAAATCTCCAACATGAAAAAATAGCAAATAAATAAGTTGTATAATTTATTTATAACTTAGTAGTGTCTGCTAGAGACTTATCAAAAAAATAATAATAATAATAATAAAATAGTAGTGTCTGCTAGAGGCTTAGAAGTTTATATCCGAATAATGAATTCTAACAATCAAAATCAGAATCCAACGAAATCTGATAAAAGAAATAAGGGTGGGAGACTTTAATAATCTGGCTCTGAGAAGAACTTGTTGATTACTGGCATGATCTGTGGATCCCGGTTGCGAACAAATTTTCTAAGAGAATGTTCAGCATACCTCTCTCCTTCAGCATAATTTTCAAGAATTCCTGCTGTCCTGTTTTCCTTGGTTACCCTATGATTTTAAAATATATATATATCATTCACTGTCCCCGTATTAAAAAACAAAGAAAAAGAAAACTACAGAATAATTGAATCAATAACAAATAGTGTGTGTAACAAAGGATGGATCTTCACCATCCGGAAAAACGTAGGGTGTTTAAACATCTCTAGTCAAAAAATGAGAAAACTTGAGATATATATACGAAATACATAAAACGCGTAAGAAACTTCCTCTAAGAAGCCGCCGTAAGAAAGTTTCTCGGAATGGCGAACAAAACATTTTTCAAAAAAAAAAAAAAAGAAAAAAGGAGAATACCTGACTTCAGGGTTTATGCAAATGTTACGGACCAATTGCATTCCGCAAATACCGACGGCGACGCCAACGGCTGCGAACAAAGGAAAAACCTAAACGAAACAACAACAACAACAAAAAACGCCATGATTCAGATCTAACCATTGAGAAAAATCATACTTACGATGCCGCAGCAACAAAACCATATTGTTTAAAAAAGGTACAACATCCGACTTATAAGACTGAAAACAAAAATGTCATCTAGATTGAGAATCAACAGAAAACACCGAATAAAGTATTCACGGACGATACCTCGGGACGGATCCACCTATAAGATGAAGCCATCGGAGAAGAGAGAACGGAAGAAAAATGTATGAAACACGTAAACGAGAATACTCTGAAAAAGAAAACTGTAGGGTGCGTCTCAGTCAACCAAGTACATATACTTATATACATATTTGATCTGTGCGCCGCCCCAAATTCCCCCCTCTACCGTACTTGTTATTTTATTTATTTATTTATTTATTTTGAGACCTATATATAAAAAAAAATTATGTTCCAATCAAATTTAATAAATTATATGTATATAGAGCTATATAATTTTTTTTATGTATTCTAGAAAACATTAATTAGTATTTTTATTTTTATTTTTTATATCTTATATATTTTGTTTTGAAGAAATCAAATTCATATAGTAATAATTCCTTTGTTAGTTTATTTATTTATTTATCTGTGTGCCACTAATTATATACGATAGAGCAGTGGACACGTATCACCAATTATTGGCAGGAAAAAATCGTTCTCCATCGCCACGACGCCGTTGCACCTCTTGGTACAACTCTTCCTGCCACAACCATCCCTAAATTGTGCTCCATTTCTATTTGGTAATTTTCTTAAACCTTGATTATTACATTAAATACTTTAGTTTATTTATTTTTATATATACATATATATTTGTTACTATAAAAAAAAAAAAAAAAAGAGAATAATAGAGTTCTTCAAGTCGCTTTAAAGAAGGAATGGGGAATCTGTAAATATAGTAGGAAAAGTGGGGTCTGAATTGACGGGACAGTAACGGAATTATAAAGAAAATGGAAAAAAACTAATTTAATATTATAATAATAAACATAAGCTGGTTGTGGCCTGTGGGGGTGTGATCAACGTGAGGCGATTATAAAATTCAACATAATATTATTTATAAATCTCTCTCTCCTCTTAATAAAATTATGTCCGTCAAATATTAAATTATGAGTAAAAACCTACCCATTTAATACTGTTATGAAAAATGACAGATACCCAAAAAGAAGAATTCAAATCCAAGTGGTCTATTTATTTGTATTTATGTTTAGAAAAAGAGAAAATAAAAATTATGGTTAAATTAAAAGATAATTATATTAAGCGTAAATGGTAGGTAAATACGCTGACCCAATCTGAGAAAGTGGAGAAGGTGTGAGAGAGAATCTGTGGAACAAGGAAAGGCCTTGAGAGCGAGCTGTGTGTGTGTGTGTGTGTGAGAGACAGAGCTTCGCCGGAGGCATTGAGGGCCACACAATTCCACCAAAACAGTGGCAGATTTCAGATAATAATCTCCTCAATATCTCACGAAATTTTTTCTCTAATTCTCTTTCATGGCATCCTCTGCTAGGGCTTTATTCACGAACTTGGCGCTCAAGCCTAAGAATTTCCACAACCAACACTCACCGTCTCTTCCGTTTTCACAGCATCTTATTATCCGACCGTTGCTTCCATCCTTTAGCTTAGCTAAACGTCGGGGAGGCTCGTCCTGTACGCCTGTAGTTAACTGTTTAATATCGGGCGTTGACGGTGGTGGAGTCTCGGACGATTTTGTATCTACTCAGAAGTCTGGCTTTGGGCGTGAATTCTCCGTTATTGCTAATATGCTTAAGCGAATCGAGCCTCTTGACACATCCGTTATTTCCAAGGGAGTTTCGGATTCTGCTAAGGATTCTATGAAGCAAACCATCTCTACTATGCTGGGGCTTCTGCCCTCCGATCAATTCACGGTCACTGTTAGGGTTTCTAAGCAACCTCTCTATCGGCTTATCGTTTCATCCATAGTTACTGGGTAAGCCAGCTTAATCCACTTGACAGATTGTGTAATTCAAGTGATACATCTGGACTAAGCGTTAAATCCAAACTAATTAATATAGTTGTTAATATATCTGCATGATTATCAATGAAATTCTAATTAGATTACTTGACGGAGAAATTCGAATCGGATTTGGTAAAATTTTCCAGGTATACTTTATGGAATGCGGAGTATAGAATTTCGTTGATGAGGAACTTTGATATACCATTAGATAATTTTAGAAGCTCTGAGTTTTGCGAGGAAAATGGGGTTTCAGAGTTGAATCGAGAAGAGAGTGAAGGCGGGGGATGTGAAAGCTTTACAGATAGGTGCGTAAAGGATTTGGAGAGTGTCAACCCAGAGAACCTGGGGGATTTGTCTCCTGAGGTTTTGAACTACATTCAGCAATTGGAATCAGAGCTCTCAGCCACCAAACAGGTGATATATCCTCTTCTGATATTTCTTTGCCTGATATCCTCTCTTACAAATTTCATTGTACTGTTGACATGACATACTTTTTTTTGGCTACAAGGTGGATTTCGTGGTTGAAGATGCATATGGTTTTTTCACTTCTTAAACTTAGCATTTTTATACCTTTTACTTTGCACTATAAATATATATTTGGTTTCTTTGTTAGTTGAATATGAACTTTGTATCATAATCTCATAAAGCATCTAGTAAGGACGATAATTAGTCGACAGTTTTACAATTTTTTATTTGTTTACTTAGAACATAGAAGGTAAAAAATAGCAAATATATATTACTTTTGTATCATAATCTCATAAAGCATCTAGTAAGGACGATAATTAGTTGACAGATTTACAATTTTTAATTTGTTTACTTAGAACTTAGAAGGTAAAAAATAGCAAATATATATTACTTTTGTAAGCATTACAAAAATTACCCTGTCTTATTTTAAATTCCTCACAAGTGTTATATTATGTATAGTAGAATTCCTTGTTGATTGAGGGAAAATAGTGACCTTCTGTTCTTTTGATGTGGTACTTACACTATAGCAACTACAGCCTCTGTCAAAGGCAACTCATGCAGATGAAGCATACCTTTCAATTTGGCTCTGATATCTAGTCTTGCATGCATGAACTTTTCTGGGTTGGGGTAGGTATTATATTTATGATAATTAGCTAGTGAATTTTTTCTCTTGTAGACTAGGAGAGTTTCTCTTGTAGACTAGGAGAGTTTCTCTTGTAGAAAAGACACCACGTCTTTTCTGTTATGGAGCTAGATATATCTTCCAACTCTCCTTGCTTTTAAAATTGTTTAGCAGATCATAGACTGTTACCTATGACTTCAGATGTAAAACTTGTCAATGCTTTTTAGTATGCTAAAATTTGAATTTTTATTCAAAATTTTCTTATTGGTGGTGTTAAAGATCTTCTTTTCTGTTGAGCGATGATATATATATATATATATGCCCTTGATTTCTCTTCATCTTCTAAATCAGTAAGATGAGGACTTATGTGATTCTTTTGGCTGGTTGTTCTCTCATTACAGGAATTGCAAACCAGGGAACAGGAAAACGCTAAGATGGAATATGTAAGAAAGAGTAACAATGACCTATTGGATTATTTGCGGTCTTTGGAGTCCCATATGGTAATCATCCGACATCTCTGATATATTGAGTAATGATTTGCTATTTCTTGCATAATCTTCATCTCTGCATCCTTTTGAAAGGTTGTTGAACTATCACGTCCATCCTCATGTGAGGTGGAGGAAGTTATTAACCAGCTTGCTCAGAGTACATTGTTAAAGATTTTTAAAGATGATATTCCCTCTGAGTTTATTGAAGAAGATTCAGGTAGTGCAAAAAACTGCAATGATAATGAAGTCTTTCGTGATACAGTTGTCACTTCACGAGATTACTTGGCTAAGCTTCTTTTCTGGTTAGTTAATTCCCCAGTGTTCCTTTTAGGTGTTTACCATATTTGGAAGTCAAAAGTGGACAAATATTTGTACCATAAGTTAAATCTCCTCTTTCTTTTGACAGGTGTATGGTACTGGGCCATCATTTAAGAGGCTTGGAAAACAGACTGCATCTAAGCTGTGTTGTGGGCTTGTTATAATTGGAGGAAGTAGAGAGAGGGATGTATATTCTTTTTCTTTTTCTTTTTTTTCTGTTTACAAATTTTGTTATATCATTATGGTTTGTGCATAAGAATTAAATAAGAATAGTATCTACAGTTCACTTGACATATTTATCCCTTGTTATAGAAATTGCAGTGTAGCTGTACCCATTTACAAGGTAAGCCTAATAAATCTTGAATAGCCTAATTTCCTTAGGGATGCAATGGAATCATTGAAGTTCCCAAGGACACACAATCATTGAATCTTTGTTTGCAACCTTTGGTAATGTGTCTTAACTTCAGCCTGAGGACTTGTACTGATTGTGTTGGGCTTTTGGGTATATAATTGTGTCATAACCCTTTTTAGATAATACCACCCTCTCCATTTATTTGTGCATCGCGTGTATTCTGACAGTTGTATTGGAGCACCACTCATGGAAGTAGATATTCTCTTTATGGACTACCATATGTTAGCTGTGAACTAACTTATTCATTCCATTCTTTCTGTAATTCTCTTCCAGTGATAAATTGCAATTCTTTCCATTGAGATGCAATGGAATCATTGTTTCTGAAAGTTCCCAAGAATGCCTTTGAAAGATGAGATATCGATGTTAGATATTCAGAAGGTTGACTAATTTTTTTGCATATGTGAGCCCCCGCTGCTAATTTCCCAAGTTGGTGGCCGGGCAATCTCTTGCCGAATCCTTTGGTTAAGTACCATGAACCCTTGAACATGGTAGTTTCTGTGCAGGCAATCATTATGAATAATGTTGGGGTATCCCTCCTAGGAGAAAGGAATTCTTAAATTATACATTTTGTGTTAAAAATGTAATTGGTTTAGAGTGAGTTATTATAATAATAAAATTTATTATTATTATTATTATAAAGAAAAGAAAAACAGAAGAGAGAGAGGAAAAGAGAAAAGTCGAGAGAAGGAAGAAGATAGAAAAAGGGTGTAGTCGTCAGGTTTTTTTATTTTTTTTTTTTGTTTCGATCGAAGACCAAACGAACTCCGATTAGGATAAATTTTAGTATATTGTTGTTAAGATTCTCTTTTCCATATCCAACGGCGGGATTGTTGTTTTGACATCGGTAAACTGTTTCTATTCTCTGATATCGGTAAAACTACCTCTGTTCTCTGATGTCGGTAAAACTGCTTCTGTTCTCTGCTGTATTTTTTTCTGCTGTATTTTTTTGTGTGGATATCTCACTTTAAGTGAAGATTATTGTGATTTGGTGTTTCAAGATGATTGTGTATGCCTCTAATTGATTTAGAGAGGATTATCTGCATTTTTCTCTGCTGTATTTTTTTTGTGTGAATTTGTCACTTTAAGTGAAGATTATTCTGATTTGGTGTTTCAAGATGATTGTGTATGTCTCTAATTGATTTAGAGAGGATTATTGATTGTACCTACTGATTTTTTTTTTTGTGTGGATTTCTCACTTTAAATGAAGATTATTGTGGTTTGGTGTTTCAAGATGATTGTGTATGCCTCTTATTAATTTAGAGAGGATTATTGATTGTACCCACTGATTTTTCTTGGTGATTAGTAGAAGATTTCGTGGTTTTTTTCCCAATTTGAGGTTTTCACGTTAAATCTTGGTGTTCGTTTATGGATTACTTGTGGTTGCGTAATTTAGGGTTTTGACGTTAAATCTTGGTGTTCGTTTATCGATTGCTTGTGGTTGTGTTTGCTTTTGACTTCGTGGTTTTTTTTTTCGATTTGGGATTTCCACGTTAAATCTTAGTGTTCGTTTATCGATTGCTTGTGGTTGTGTTTGCTATTTTTGATCGGTTATATGATTTTGTTCATTTTGACAAAACAAATGCGGAAAAATTATTAATTACTTTCGCAAAAAAATTGAGGTATTTTTTTCAACAAATAATTAGGTGGTGTGATTAGCAATTTAATTTAGGTTCATGTGTTAGTCTTTTTTACCCTGCTGGTTTTTCCTTGCACAAGGAAGTTTGAGTATTAGATCCGCATGGTCGGATGTTCGTTTACGGTCGGCAACTTCTAATGATATGTATGAGTTTGGGCCCGAGGATATAACATACTTAAGTTGGCCTCGAGTTCTTGGGTTCATTTTGGGTCCTATAAATGGGTCCTAACCATTTGGGTTGCTTAAAGTTAAACCGTGAATTTATTTGTTAACCATTTGGGTACTGTTCATGGAAGTATATGTCCTCGTGATAGATTATACTCGGTGATTTACTGACTGCGTTCTTTCAATTTTTCCCGTCTTTTCATTGATTGTGGTTTTCAGCTTTGGTAGATATTTTTTTTTTGGGAGGCTAGTCGTCGAGGTATTGACTAAGCCTTGGGTATCATCAATGTATTCTTTATGTTTCAAAACGTCGTCAGCCAGTGAACGCATATAAGATATTGGTGGTTACCTTTAATTTTAATGTATATCTTAACCTGTTAATATTTTACACCTTTAGACTAATCATTTGAATTGCTTGTTACATTGAAAGATGTTAAGGTTCATTTTTAAACCAAATATTTATGTGTGTTTATGTGGATCCTTCTGATTGTTACTTAACAGAAAACATTGATGCCTGAAGTTGTAAATCCAATTTATAATTCACTGGTTATTTGTATAGTTTTAGGTGGCAGCTAGAGAAAAATTTGCCTGTAAGGTAATAGAATAGAAATACCAAATTCAAGAAATAATATCCAATACCTAATATAAGCGGTGTGGGGGTGTGGATGTATCATTTAAAACTTTATGATGCATCAGACACCGAGGTCTCCGTGTATATTTACAAAAGAATTGCAAAGAATGTCAAAATTTAGGAACGAATAAAGAATATATGGGTCACTATTGTGGCCTTAGTAGTAGTCTACTTCTATGCAAATCATAAGGCGCCCACAGATGATCCACAGGGCACATGGTTCCCTGGTCAAGCCTAACCCATGGCTTTCCCTTGCCGCTCCAATGCAGTAAACTAACAGGACCCGGGTGCAAAGATCTACAACTGTTCACCAGATTGTCTCCGCCCAGTCCGTGCTGGTTCCATCTGTGATGGATGGGCTCGATATCACCACCAAAAACCAGCAAAAAGGGCGGAAGAGAACCCAGTTCGTATATCCTTCTCTCCTTCTGTATCTCCATCCAATTCTCGATTTTCTTAGTGAGGGCTCCCTTCCTCCACCTTTCCAATTCCATTATCATTACCCCGGTGTTGAAGTAACATGGCTGTTTTCCTTCAAATATTTTGCTGAGTTGAGGATCGGACCAGAACTCGTTGGTGAAGTACCTGGCAAAGTTGGCGTGACAATACTGAGGGGCACCAATTACCTTGGAGTCGCCGAGTTTGACGGACCACAGTTTCAGTATGTCGTCGACCAAGACGAGGTCCGAATCCAGATAAATGACCCGTTTTACACAGGGGTTAATGATATCAGCCAAATAGGCTCTGGCATAGTTCAAAGGGTTATCTAAAGCTGGACGAATGGAAGTGGATATCAGTTCCTTGACCCGCTGTTCTGCAAATGGATAAACCCTAAAAGCTAGGTCTGGAAATGTGGCTCTCAAGATCTCGCGCAACCGATCGGGATCAGATTCAGGTTCCCGAGATGAAGAATCAGAGGAAGCGATAAAATGAAAGTAAATGTTGCGGGGACAAGACGCGTGCCTGAGGATAGAATGCACTGCCGCCATGGAACCTCTCAAATAAACCGAATCAAGCGTCATGGCCACATGAATAAAGGAAGGATCACAGGCACCGAGTGAATCATCGGGAACTGCAATCCTGCACTTGTTACCATTCTGATAGTACGGCGCTCTAACATATTCTTCAGATCTGGGAAGTGATCGGCCAGCATTAACTGCTGGAGAAAGAAATAGAACAACAAATAAAACAATGGGTATCATTCCGCAGCGACCCAACCTAGAACTCCCGATGGAAAAGAGAATCAATAACTCGGACGTCTGTCTGCCTTCGATATATGTAAGTTTCCTTCTTCCCTCCAATTTTCCTTCAAAGTTAGATATTTTTCAAGCTTGGAGTCGTCAATATAGACACACTCAGAAGGAGAAGAAATAGAGAGAGAGAGAGAGAGAGAGAGAGAGAGAGAGAGGTCAAGGTGTAGAAAAGAATGGTCAGAGAACAAACATGGGTTGGCAACAACAACGTGTATTAGTAGTACTTTGTAGGAAGAAAAGGCAGGAATATTAGTTTAGTTTAGACTTGGAGAAAAAACTCTGAATGATGAGAAACGCGTTGAGCTGACAAATGAAGACCATGTTTGGAATTTTCCGGCGACAAATTCCAAACTTTGTGAGCTTCAAGGAAATTTAACCAAATGTTTGGCTCAATTTAACATTAGTTCTGAGGGGAATTAAGGACATGTGAACACATGCTCTGACTCCCTGGTATTATAATTAATAGACTATTCTATTATACTGACGACCAAAATGGCGGGCAAAGAAGTACTTTTCTTGCAAGAAATATGAAAGAGATCCCATTTTTTCATCTTAAGCAATTATAAATTATGCTTAATGTGTATATATTAATTATTTTAAAATAAATAAATAATCACGAGATTCTAAGAAATAAATATATTCAGACATAAAGGCATAACATTGAAAGAAAAGAGGTTAATGTGAAGTAGTCGGTGGGAGTAAAAAAAAAAAAAAAAGCAGAAAACTTATCCTTGCACCGGCAGTTGTCAAGCATTAACGTGAGTCACTGAAAAATATATATATACACAAATTTGGAAAATAACAAGATTTAGGGTATAATTCAACAAAATGTGTGAATACAGTAATACCATCACAAGGAAATATGGGGAAGATTGGATTTTAGTAAAGAGGACATTAAGAAGACATACGCATGGGAACATATGATTTGAAGCATTCTTCACCAGATGCCTCACGGTCACTGGTCCAGTGCCAATGCAACTGCGCTCCGCAAACACAATAAAACCTGTAAACCATAATAGATCGATAATTTATTTTTTAAGTGCAATAACCCACTACCATCAACCTTTTAACCTATTCTGCCAAGGCAAATAAGGTTACCAGAGACTTCTTAGCAGGAGACTGAGGAAGAAAAAATGTAGAAAAAGCACTTGTGCTGCACTATGTTCAACTATTTCATCACTATCTCTTACATAATTCAGTGAAAGCTTTGGCCACAATGCTTTGTTGCACATATGAAGACTACTGGATTCTACAAGACGAAACAACAGGTTCCCTTAAGAACCCACAAATATACCGGGAATACATTATGATAAAACACCAGCTCTACATATAATCAATCTCATGGGTAACCCCTATGTACAGAAGAATGGCTCACATGCCATTACCATGAGACCAAACAAGATACTACAACCAGGAAGCTCCTTGTTCACTAGTACAATTTTAATTGGCTTGACTGGAATAAGTAAATACAGGTAAGTCTCGAAGCCTTTGCCGCTGGGAACAATAATGCCAGCTAGGTTCTGCACAAAAAAAAATGAAAAAAACAATATTGTCATGGAACAAAATACCTAAAAGAGGAGTTGAGCTTCAACTATGCAACTCCAAGAAAACCATTCACGTATAAATGCACAACCAACCTTCATTCTTAATGGTATAACAAACACATCAAAGTATAGTATCACAACGAGGTCATCAAAAATTGGTGAAACCGTTGTACTCTTGATAGATTACGTTTGCCTGATAGTGCTTTTCTTCTTTTCCTTCCCAAACGGAAAAAGAAATCTTCTGTGTCAAGGACATAAAAGATCTGCAGAGCAGATTCAATAATTACTAATCCAAATCACAACAGGTATATCAAGAATACATGGAGGTATTCATCAAGAATACCTTTGATGAGCTGGAGGCCATCTTACACTCCAAACCATTCCACACTCGAACATTTTCCATAGACTTGCAAAAAGCAGAATCTTCATCCAGGTGTCCATACTGATGCTTATTTCTAAAATAAACAAGTTTTCACAAATCATATGATAAATACGTTATCCCAATAGTAAATATTGAGACTAAATTAGTTTCTTGAGTGAAGGAACCATATAGATCTAGAATAATCACAAGAAGCAATAAACTAAGCCGGTAGCTTTCCCTTTCATTTCCCACCTGCTTGTCATTGACTCTAAAGTGTGTTTGTTAACAACAAAAGAAAAACTCAGTGGCATATTTGGCTAATTTGTAAAATATAATCCAATACCTTTTCAGGAAAACTGCAGATGACTCCTTTTTCCCAGAGTTTACTGATAGATAGTCATTGTGCAGATACGCTGCAAAATTTGGATCTACTGAGACAGCAACGACCTCAGACTTCTCATTTCCATCGTCCATCAGCTGGATGGTCAGAAGGGTTGGAGATGATGTCTGGAAAACCACAACATTCTTCAGTCCACTCATACACTTCTGAGTAATAAGATTTGCTGATAAAAGTTGGAGAAAGTAAAAGAAAATGGAAATGAGTTGCAGAAGACCTACACATTCAAACCGATATATATTCTCCTCATACAGGAGAACGTGAGCATTTTCATAATATACCGAGTCAACAAACTTTTCAGGCTTTCGAGATTTTTCATATTCATATAACTGAAGTAGCTTATTGTCAAGCTCATCACTTGAAACGGTTTGAAGCTGAAATGAAAATGAAAATAGATAAAATAATTGGAAAGCAAAAAAAATCACTGAAGACAAACCAATAACCAGCAATGATGTACAGAGGACCTGCTTCACCAACTTATATATTAACTTGTCCAATGTAAATAACACATAAGATTGGTTTCCAATTATTGATCGGCAGTCATCCTCAAACTTTGTGTTGTCAGCAGATCCATCAAGTAAACTATATAGCGCACCCATAAATCTGCATAGGATGCAATTTTTTCATTGAGTATTCACAAATGTCAAAGAAGCTCCAAAATCAATTACAAAGAAAGGCTGGTGTTAACCCACCTGGCATAAGGATCAGAATCAGTATCTTTGGAGTTTCTCCATTTTAATTCAGATGATGCTGAGTTTTGCTTAGCTGATAGTAGCCTTTCATATAATATCTGAGAAATATTAGAAAGCAAATTAATTTGTTGCAAAAAGGTGAAACAAATGCCTCTTATTATGTAAGGTATAATCATGTGTAAACTGGGAAAAAGAATAAATCTGCCCCCAATCCACCCCACCCATGGTCTTTTCAATTTCAGAAAACACGCCATCAAAGCAATTCACCAGAAATGGCCGAGATTAAATGATTCAGCAAATTGATAATGAATCATAAAAGTGGTCAAAAGTTTCTAAGTACATTGCTCAAATATGTGGAATTTTTCTCTCTTGAATATGGAAAAGCAAAAAAAAAAACAGATATATTCCAATCAGAATCCAATAACAACATAGAAACATTCACTTCAAGTACTGCATACCAAACCGTAATGGAACTTTAAAAAAGACATGTATACTTACTTGGTGAAGCCTAAAAAGCACATAGAAAGTGTCATTTCCATAAAAAATTCGACGATGTTTCTTCCCACTATCACTAGGCGGTGATGCAACATGCTTAGCAAGAGGCTTAGAAGTCAGCAGAAAGCGTTCTGACTGTGGCACTGATGTACCATCCCCAGCCACTAAGTGTGCATCACTAGTGCCTTCAGCTTCTCCTTCACTCTCACCTTTTCCATCAAGTTCATCGTGTTCTCCATCTTCCTCTTCCTCATTCTCTTCTCGTGAGCACTCATCAGCTGCAGACTCACTACCTGAAACATCTTCACCAGCCTCGGATGCATTTTCACTGTCTTCATCATCAGCATCAGCATCATTTTCACCAGCAGCATCCTGACAACTGATCTCTTCACCTCCATTTTGATATTGAGCGCTTTCATCACCATTATTTGGATTTGGCATGCTCTGGCTACCATCTCGATATCCAACAAAATTGTCCTCCTCAAAATCGCCATTAGGTGATAACTCACCCTCCTCTTTCTCATTTTTCGAGGGATCAAGGCACTCCTTATTGTATGCAGTATGTCTGGAAACTTCTGAAAACCCTCCATTTGCCAATGGAACTGATCTAGAAGTATCACCTCCCTGTGATGTAAAACAATCTTACAATTCAGATATAAAACACATGCAATGAAGCAGACACAGAATAGGTGGAAATATCACATGTAAGTCCACATTCAAGAAGAAAATGGGTGAGAGAACTCAAAAGGAGCAGTTGAAAAAACTCCCGTAAACCATCTCTAAGCCCACAATGAAATAGACCCTACAAAGCAGAAAACAGAAGAAAATAAAGTATCATACCTCAGATGAGGGTACTTCACCCACATTTGCCTTTGCTCCATGGGCATCCTCCACCACACCACCATTACTGAGCCGGGACAATGTTGTTCCGCGTCCTTGTAAGTGACAGAAAAATTAAGATGGATAAAGTAAGACAAAAATTTATTAAAAGCACCCTCAATCAAAGAAATTTTAACACAGATAAATCACGTGAAAAACCTGAACTCATGTCCAAGTTAATTCTTGCATGGCCAGAATCAGCAGCAACAGCAGCATCTGTATTTGTTATCCGTTCACCAGACGCTACAGCTGGTGCATCTTTTGGAGGAACATCAGCAGTTGTGAAACTAGCCCTACAGGAATTTACTCTTGCTGGTGAAGTGTCCGCATCTCCATTGCAGACAGGTTTAGTTTGCTTAGAATTCATTGTAGCAGCAGCATCAGCACTTGGGCTACCATCACTTTCAACTATACTGGGTCCAGTACCTTTTGTAGTTCGACGCTTAGAAAGCACATCATCTTCCATACCTTCTGAACCACGAGGTCGGGAAGGAACACCCAACATTGGTTCAAGGAAGGTAATCCAAAGCCTCATAACCTTATTTAATTGTTCTTTACTCGAACAGACCTCTTCACAAGAATATTTAATGAGTTTATATAAGTCCTCGTGAATTTCTGCATCAGCATATTCAAATTCAAGATTCGGAATAATAGAATGTCTGCTTCCTGCAGCAATAGAGAGAAGCACATCATCCTCTTTCTGTTTTTTCTCCTTGACTTCTTTGATCTCTGCCACCAAGGCTGTCCATAAAAAAGAATAAAAAAGATTAACAAGAAACAGAAAAGGGCACCAGAAAGGAAGATTGCAATGCTAAATAAAACTGGATAAGATTCACTGCAACATAGTATGTTAAAGTTCCAGCTCATCTAAACACAATAGAAGTGTAATTTACACACACACCCTCATGCATAGACTAAACACACAATTTTTAAGAATGTCCTAGTAATTGTTATAATGGATGGGAACAGTGTTTGATTCTTTGAACACAACCACTGAATCTGGGAATATGCTCCCACTTACGGATACACTCAAATAGAAAGGGAAAAATATTATATTTAAAAGAATTTTAAGATATAATCCTAAATTTCTTGTATTACAATAAATTCTAACCATAATATATTATATAAATAACTTTTTAAGTACAATTCTGGAGACCATACTCGATTTCTGTCCTAGTAAATTTCACAAATAAAAAGGCCATTTCATCATCATAGCTACAAAAACACCATCAATGTAATCAAAACTCAATTTCAAAATTATTCTACCAATGAAGCAGCTAACTCTCATGATTGAAAACCAGAGCCATGTATATATATTATCAAGTGAAGGACAACTTGCATTCCAAGGAAAATTTGTCTACAATTCATTGCAACATAGAATAGGTAACAGGACAATCTCCTACAAAAATAATTGTAAAACCACACAAATGTGATCAGAACTTAATTTCATATTTAAAGTGAAATCATTTCCTCCAATGAACCAACTTACTCTTATAATTCAAGACTAACATTCTGCAGGACAATGTGATAAACAAGCAAAAACATCATATGACTTCAACTCACATTTAGTGCTTAAGTTCTTGGAATCTTGTTGCTTGAAATAGAAACTACGGTGGTCAAGTGACTTGTAGTGGTTCTTAGAATAAATTTCGGCCCAGACTTTGTTAAAATCTGAACGACACTTTGTCCACTCCTCTTGCTTTTGCTTTAAGCGTGTCAATATTACAGGCAAGGCCAGCGATGGGTTTTTGCGTAGAATGTCCATCACATCAAGGCCATGATCTCCATATAGACGTTCAATGCATCTTAAGTTTAGGGCTGCAGAAAACAATAGATGAACACTTAAACAAGTGAAAATGGAAATATATTTGCTGAATCACATTTAACAAACCTGTGAAGTGGTCTTCTATACAGATTGGATCTGTGCCTACTGAATTATCATTCAAACTGTTCAACAATTCCTCGGCACGTTTGGCAGTCGAACTCACAGATTCCAGTAGCATGTCCAACTCAAACCTAAAATCAACAAAGGAAAATACCAACAAGTTAAAGACCAGGATCGTAATGATTATTACCAAAAAGGAACTTCATAGATAATTGATCCGTCAAACACTATAAACTAAATAATTGAAAGAAAACCACTAGAAGAAGCATACAAATGGAAACATAGCGCAAAACCTTTGAAGTAATAACTATTTAAACATCTTTATGTCACAATCCTAAATTCTCTTATGGCATTAGAGAACCCAAAAGCTGAAAAACATTTACCTATCATCTTCACATCTGAAGAGACTCTCCTCATACTGGTTTCTACGCATATGTTTGAATGAGTAATCCTCACTTCCAGATGTCACAGATACCCAATGATCATTCAAGACTTGGGCACCTAGCTCAGACCTTTGGCTTGCTGAAGGTATTGGGTACTGTAGAATATCAAATACATGAAAGTAATTGAAGTCAGCAAAGAAATCCCTTAATGAGGAATAGATGCAGATAGAATAGGCACATAAATGAACATCAAGGTACAATTTCCTACATCATCAGGAAGTAGACGATAACTAGGAGTACAACGTTGACAGTTTGAAAGATCAAGCTCCTGAATAGATTTTCCCCAATACTTTTCCTTGTATCTATCTTTTTCTTTAGCTGTATCTATCTCACGCTTTGGTTCTTTTTCCTTGTCCTCTGGTTTCAAAGATTTGGAGCCATGCCCCTCATTCCACAAAGACTCTGCTATTGTTGAAACCGATTCATCAGATTCCACACAACAACACAAGAATAAAATCATTGAAAATGAGACAAATGACAAAATTAAATAGAAAACCATGCATTGTATATAATGTACTCATTAACATAAAAGGTTCCATTGTTTTCTTACTTTTGCTCATAACACCAAGAAATCCATCTGCAGAGGAAAAAGGTCCAAATTAGACTGTAACATAATCTAAAGCAAAGAATTCAAACAGTACTAACATCACTCACCAATTTTCTCACAGCGCTCCAAAAATTCATTGAACCCCTCCAAGAGATCAGGATACTTTCCAAGTAGATCAGCTACCTGATGATAACAATTACAAAATAAAATAAAAAACAATCTTTAGAAACATGACAAGCAAAGATATCAGAACTCAACATGCTAGAAAAGCATGAAAATACACCAACTTTTTTAATTTGTTCAAACAGAAAAAGGATACCATATCGTTATAAAACTACTCACCGTGCATGCATAATGTTATACACCCTAAATACACAAGTAACAGTTCAATAATAGTATATGAATGTATAATAGCATGGGTATGTAAATACTATTGGGAGTGATAAATACAACTCGCAATACTTCCTATATTGAGGTTTCGATAGTGCTAATATTGGATGGAATGATTAATAACAAAAGGTAGTCCTAAAGATACATTATTACCAAACCTTTGATGTTTACCCAAATGATGGTAATGATTTAGTGAATTTGAAGACCCTTATCTTGCCATATACAAAGAAGTATCTGGAAATGTGAGCATGGTGAACATAGATGAGCATAAAGTGTTTGGTGGTGTTCCTAACACAACATTTGCAGATCTACATAGTGAATCAATTGTTGGTACATTAAATTAGAAGTTTGCGACAGGAAACTTAAATTAGATTCTTCAGTAGCACATACCAAACACTGTAATTCTTTTCTTGTTATAATTTCTGTGCTATAAATATGAAGACACTTCAAAAACGCCTGGTAATCATCAGGATTACGTAATCTCTCCTTCACTTTTTCACAGAATGAGAACTCTTGGCTGTACATGCCTGGAAAATCAACAAAGCCCAAATACCAAAAAGGTCAAAAATCTAACCAATGCATGGCCAAAAATTTACAGAAGATAAAACAAAGTATTGATAATAATCCATTATTATAAAAAGACCAAGTCTCATGCATTGACAGAAAATGGAACATCCTTAGTCAACTCACTCTTTAATGCATCTTTGTCATCAGCAGAAACAGTATTTCCTCCGAAGTCCTCGACCTTTCTTGCAGATTTCCGTTTGTCAGCAAGACGATGCATGCTTATGTCCCCGTTATTTTCATTCTCAGGCTCTCTATAGTCCTGATCACGGTTTCTCCTCTCCCTATTCTCCCTTTCAGCACGCTTTTTCTGCTCCTTGTGGAGCCTCAACATCGTTTTATCTTCATCTGTATCTGGACGCTCAACGCTAAGGTCGCGCTCACCATGAGGGCCAAGAATCCTATCCCTGCGGAAACGCTGCTACAGAAAGGACAGAATGTCCATGTTCAGGACTGTACAGGTGATATCTCAAATGTTTCATTTTATAGAAATTCATTTCACTAATATATTAAACAAACCTTTTCTATCTGTGACTGACGCAGAGTGGCCGTGCCAGAGCTTCTTTCATCATACCGTTGAAAAGGCCTCCCACCAAAAGCAGCATGAGGTGCTGGCGGATGGGCTGAAGTATCAGGCAAAAATCTAGTGAATTCATCCAGCAAATCCTGGTGATCCTCAAAAAGTGTAGCAACCTACATTTAATGCATATAAAAGCATCATGTGAGAAAATTGATATGAAGAAGAAACTGCTAAAAAGAATGAAATTTCACCCAGATACCATGGTATTACCTCCTGATAAACTTCAGAAATGCCCTTGTGCTCTTTTCTGTACATATTCAAGATGTCTAGAAAAGATTTATACACATGATCATCATTTTGGAAACGCTTCTGTGGGACCCCACACCACAAAAATGAAAGCAATATTAATATCAAAACTTGATTAAGGAACCAAATTCAGAACATAAAAGCTCAATTGGGGGAAACAGGAAACATACCTTAATCTTGTTAACAAAACTTATAGCCTCTTCAAACTCCACGGTTCTCTTTGGAGGAGCCTCTTCCTCATCATTCAGAGTGATTTCATAACCCTTGGGTAAGAAGGTGTTGAAGCCTAGGATTAAATTAGGATGTCCTTTAAATAGCTCTTTAACCCTTCCGATGACACCAGCAGTATCAATTCTGCAAGAAATTGATTAAAAGAAACACAAATAAAGACCAATTATTCAGAGTTACATGATTCACAAATCAAATATTCATGAAAATTATGAGGTACCTTTGAGCCTTAAAGTCTTTCATCACATCAAGGAACATATCATACTTTTCTCTTTGATCTTGGAACATATCCTTAACTTCCTTAAGATAAGTTAGGGCATCATTGGTAGTAAGCTTTTGTGTACTACCACCTCCACCTCCACCTCCACCTCCACCTCCAGCAGCACCACTACCACTACCGGCACCTCCAGCTCCACCAGGTGCTTGTGGTTGCCCATAGCTGCAAATAAAGGGGATGAAAACAGTATCAAACAATCATTTCCAAGTAAATCCAACACCCATTAGGCACCATGCTAAGATACTTAAAGATAGCTTCAAAATGATATCAACTCGTTTAAACAAACAGAGTTCAGTCTGTTTCTAAACAATCCTAACTACCAAAATCCATGGCCGTGGAATAGATAAACTAGGGGCACATGTTGTATATTTGACTGTTTTCCTACACCCTAAAAAGAGGATATTGAAACCCTAATATACTAAATTATGCACAACATCAAATAAAGATACAGCATCAATCATAACGAAAAAGATTATATTTACATTAATTAAACCCGTGTCACTGAATAACATAAAGACGAAAAGAAAAAAAAAAACCTAATAACTAATTCAGGAGTTTAGAGGATAAAAGAAAGAAGGGAATGTTTAAGTAAGAGAAAAAAGAAAATATGGGAATTTTTCCATCTGTTTCTGCCCATTTAGGAGAGTTCCTTTTCTGTTCACCCTCGAGAAAAAAAAAATCCGACACGAGAAAGATACATTTTATCTCCCTTCCTTTTCTTTTCTCCCAAATTAACTGTAATAAAAAACCTTGCTAGTTAAAGGGAAAAATGGACTCCACAAAATTCCAATCAGAAACGAGGATTCGGTGACTCAGAGAAAGATGAAAACCACAAATTTCAAGTTAATTTACTAAAGATCATACGGAAATTTCATCGCAACACCTGCAGAGAGAAAATGTCAGGAAAAAAAATATATTTTGATACAGAATTTATGTAAACATTCTAGGAGCAAGATCAAACACACAAATATAGAAAATCCATAGAGGTGAAATACTAATTAGCCACCGTCAAAATACTTAAAGATAATAATAATGAATAAAATTCGCAAATACATGAAAATAAAACAAGCTTACGATTCACCGCGAGAGGAGCCAAATGGCCGCTTATATTGAGGGTTAACGTAAGCATCATCTCTTAGACGCTTCATCTCTGCAAGAAAATAGTCCACGAGAACTAGAACAACTTTATCTCAATAATCGACTAAAAAAGCCCCCAAAAAGAAATTAAATTAAATAAATACTACTATTATAAATTTTAATCCCTCCATGAAAACTAACCTCTGAAGTTTCCTCAGATTTTCTGAGGAAGAAGAAAAATATACAACTTTAGTAGATCTAACTGATAAACAGAAAATATCTTGAAGAATTTGGATCAAATACACATGGAATCAATTCAATATATTTTCCTCCCTTCAGCTATACAATGAAACTTGTTAATACTTGGACTAAATACTTTCCCCCCACCTTGCCCTTCTTCTTCTTCTTCTTCTTCTTTCGCCCCCTGCTTCCTGTCTTCCCTCTTTCTCTCCTCTCGACTCTCTCTCGTGGTTTTCTTTTCTTTTCTTTCTCTCTCTCTAACGTTGCCAAACAACAACGACGCACACATGTAATAACAAATAAAGATTTAAAGGAAAATTGAAGAAAATAAAATACCGAAAATTGAAACAAGCAGACTATTATATATATATATATATATATAATATATATATATATCTATAGAAATAATATAATAATAATAATAGATGCGAGAAAGAATGCGAGACAGAGTCCGCTAAAATCTTATTTCCCTGAATTTTTCTAGAAAAGAAATTGGTCTGAAGGAAGAAATGAAATGACTATGCGTCCATCCAAACTTCCCTTCTTTTTTCAAAATTATTCCAAATAGGTGTTTTTTTGAGGGTTTGGTTCATTTTTTCGATTCAAAAGTTTTTGGGCTTTCAATCCTTTTCACCTTTTATTGAATCACAAAACTACCACTATTCATCTTTATATAAGAACAAGATGAAGCCCATTCTTTTTCTGGGCTACGTACTCGTGGGGAGAAAATCACACCTCTGGACGATGGCCCATTTTCTACCACGTGAATAAATTTTTTTTTTTCTTTCGTAGTTATGGTTTTTTTTTTAATTGTATTTATGGTTATTTGAATCATAAATAAAAACTGATATTAAGTTATGACTGAATTTATTTATTATTATTTGGAGGGGGAAAATAAAAAAATAAAAAAAAAAAATTGATTTAGCTCTACTTGGATGACCCGAGTTATATAATAATTACTATACACTTGCCTTGCAAGTTGCAACAGAAATGTCTTACACAACTTTAAACGCAAAGCAAAAACATATTAGCCTGATTTCAATCACAACGCATGAGAGAAAATGCGCTTTCTCAGGCCACTTCTTCTTTCTTTTTTATGGGTTATTGGTTAAGCATTAGCGCTTATTCTCGTCATCACATTGATGGAAAAATGTAATGGCATATTATATTTTTATAATTAAAATAATTTGGTGAAATTTTTCAGTTTATTTTGTCATCTATGGGTGTTCTTTGGAGACTGACGAGCGAGTAGTATGCTCCGGTGGGCCCTTTATCCAGCAAGGAGGAATGAGTCCCTTTTTCCACAACCTTCCCTTTATCCAAAACTGCAATCACGTCGCAGTTCTGAATGGTACAGAGTCGATGCGCCACCACAACGCTCGTCCTTCCGATCATCACTCTCTCAACTGCCTCTTGCACCACCTTCTCCGATTGACTATCAAGCGCGCTTGTAGCTTCGTCCAACAACAGAATTGCCGGATTTTTCAGTATGGCTCGAGCTATAGCTATCCTTTGCTTTTGGCCACCTGATAGCTGCAATCCTCTCTCCCCGCACCAGGTGTCGTATCCGTCCTTCAACCCGGCGATGAAGTCGTGAGCATTCGCTGCTTTAGCTGCTTCCGTTATCTCTGATTCTCCCACTTCCTCCGAGGATGCTCCGTAGGCAATGTTTTGACGTATGGTTCCGGCAAATAAGGTTGGTTCCTGGCTGACCAGTGCAATGTGTTTTCTTAGCGATCTCAAATGATATGATTTTATGTCCACACCATCGATCTTCACCACACCTCTAAGCGGATCATAGAATCTCTCAATCAGCCCGATTATGGTTGATTTTCCTGAACCACTTTGTCCCACCAAGGCCGTTGATTTTCCTGCCTCAATTCTAATTGAAAATCCCCTGAAGATGATAACATCTGGTCTAGCAGGGTATGCAAAATCAACGTCCCGCAACTCCATGTCACCGCTGATTTTTTCAGGTTTCCTGCCCTCTGAGTCCTCTGGTTCGATCAAGGAGTACCTATCCAGAACAGAAAAAACGGATCCAACCGAATCGGCTCCTTTGGCTAGATCGTTCGTCATTGTTCCGGCGTCAGCAATTACACGTCCTGTGCTCACCAGGACCATGAACGTTTCGAAAAGTGCTTTTGCCCCAAGAGTACCAGCTGCCACTAGTTTGCCACCGTACCAGAAATCCAGAGCCCAGGTTAACGTCATTAGGCCTTGGGAGGTGCCCAGACCAATCCCGGCAAACCACGATTGTCGGCTACTCTCTCGTCGAGGACCTTCCTGTGCTCGTTCAAGCATTTGTAAAATTCGGTTTTGGGAGCTAAACGCCGTGATTGTTCGAAGATTTGAGACAGCTTCTGCTGCTATCTTACTACTTTCATCTTGAGATTTCATGGCCTTCTGGGACATGCTCTTCAGGAGAACACGCTTACAGTAGTAGCAGATTATGATGAGGGGTTGAACAGCTATCATTACCAAAGCAAGCTTCCACGCAATTATAAGGCCCATGGTGCAAGCAATGGTTACTGCTGAAATTGTCTGGATGAGTAATGCCACTCTATCACCGACCAAAGACCTCACCTGCATTTTTAAGTACAAATATAAAATCCGAAACACCAATTAGCAATCCAAGTACACTTGTGTGAAATGAAATTTTAAGAAATCAAACTGAAATCTATAAGTGTATTTAATTAAAATTCTAGTACATACCACATTCGCGTCTTTTGCCAATCTAGAACAAATGGAACCAGTAGCATTTTCATCCTGATCAAACCAACCAATTTCAAATGTGAGTATCTTTGAAAACATTCTTTCTCTGATCCTTTTTGTCAAGTATTCCCCCATGGCTGCAAAGTTATAATGTTGACATATGTTTACCACGAGTGAGAACACTGCTAGCCCAAGGAAAAACAAGGCATATATTTTTGTCTTCTCCTTTATTTCTTGATGATCTGGTAAGAAATACACTGAAATCATTGACCCCATTACAAATGCATAAAGAGGTTGAACTGCCCCAAATAGCACAGCACTTATACTTCCAACTGTTGCTTGTCTCCACTCAGGCAAATTCATAGCTAATAGTCTTCTGAATGAAGGGACGGGAAACTCCTGCTGATGAGCAGATGCTGTTGTTGTATTGTAGTTTGTAGCAGAGTTAGCTGAGCTTGACCTGCTCAGAGCTGAAAGCCTTCGACTACTTGAGTTGTAATGATCACTGTGTACAATGGAAGTTGATGATAAAACAGCCGCATTATTCAAGGTTACAAGTTCCTTGCTTTTCTCAATTTGTTGAAGCCTAACAAGCGATGCATATAAACCATTTCCATTTTCAACTTTAATGAGTTCATCGTGGGAGCCAGTTTCCATGACCTGGCCATTTTGGACAACAGCAATTAGATCAGCATGTCTGATGGTGGATAAGCGGTGGGCTATAATGATGGTGGTACGCCCAAGTGCTGCCTTGTCAAGAGCTTCCTGAACAACTCGCTCTGATTCTGCATCCAATGCACTGGTTGCTTCATCAAGAAGAAGAATTTTTGGTCCCTTGATTATGGCTCTTGCAATGGCTATTCTCTGTTTCTGTCCCCCAGACATCTGAACACCCCTCTCACCTACCTGCATTAGCATATGATTCAGCTTACGTAAGTTATGACTAATTTAGATATATTTGAAAAATAATATCTATAAATGAAAAAGGAAATTTGTAGAGGTAGTGGATTCCAATTTCAAGAAAGTTTCCATATTCAACAGAAATCTTGAAGAAGTGGAATTAGTCTTGTATGATATATTTTCATATTGCAAAAGATTCCATATGCCACTTATTCCTCCCTCCTTTACACCCTGATTATGCCCATCCACATTTTTTAGAAAGGAAAAAAAAATCTCATAAATGAATAGTCATCTGGAGGAGATTGTATTTGATAGACATGTATAGCACATGAGAATTTAAGAATGATACATGAATTATTGTTCCTCATGAAGTAAGAAAAGACAAGACCACTTGACATTTTCTATAGAAAAACTTTTTGTGTAGCCATTTTTCTCATTTTTCTATTCAGTATCGGTACGCACAACATGACCAATAATAGTAGTAGAGCATCTACTAAAATAATCTTTTGGTTTTAAAAAAAAAATAGATACTTGTGCTTAAAGAAAATTAAAAAAAAATAATAATAATAATAATAAGATGGGGCAGTGGACTTGTGTGCAATATAGATAAGCATCAAAATCAGTTAAATGACACTATTAGAGCTGGGAATTCAGTGTGTCATTTAATTTGTACAGAGAAACGGGGAGAAAACTGGGGGATAAGAGAGTGAAGTAGAGGATAAAACAAGAATAAGACAAACCTGAGTATCATAGCCCCGAGGCAACTGACAAATGAAGTTATGAGCATTAGAAGCTTTGGCAGCCTCGATAACCTCTTCCATGGATGCATTTTCCTTGCCAAAAAGTATGTTTTCCTTTATTGTTGTTGCAAAGAGTGCAGGCTCTTGACTCACTAGCCCCATCTGCGACCTTAGCCACTTGAGTTGTAGTTTATCAATAGCAACCCCGTCTAGGAGTATCTCTCCACCAAGTGGGTCATAAAATCTCTGCAGTAGAGCAATAACTGTAGACTTTCCAGAACCACTTCCTCCAACCAATGCCACTGTCCTTCCTGCTGGCACTTTTAGGCAAAAATCTTTGAATATTGTGCTTTCTGGTCTTGATGGATATGAAAATTCAACGTGCTTATATTCAACTTCCCCAGAAACGTTTTGTAAAATTTCACCTTCCATGTTGTCTGTGTCAATCTTTGGCACTCTTTTTATGATTTCTGATATTCTTTCTGCTGCTGCACTGGCCTCCGAGAAGTATTTCAAGTTGGACAAAGCAGAACCTAATGACCTGTTGTTCAAAAAAGAATATTACTAGTACGAAAAAGACAAAAATTCAACCATCTAATCTGTGCCAAAATTCATCTAGCAAATTATAGCACGTGGACAAAATCAGTGCAGAAGAACCATGTTTCAAGAAATGAACCAGCACTCAAGCATAATTTTAGTGGTGTATCTTGTTCTCATGTGCATAAACATTAATTAAAGTCAACAGTGACTTTCCCAATTAAAAAAGGCCAAAACAGGTCAGTGTCGACAACCACCCCCCACATATACAAATATCTTCCATTATTGCTTATTGTACCCAGGTTTCTTTCCCAGTTCCGAACAAACATCAACAAGCATAAATTGCAAATCAAAAATGGAACCAATCAGGTTATCTCAAGCAAGATCCCTAAACACCTCCCCTCTTTGATTGTCTGTTTCGCTCAATATTAATGAAAAAACTAATAATAATTTAAATGTAGGAGGGAGAGAAGATTACAATCCACCAATGGCAACGGCAGCACCAACTGCAAAAATTGTGCCTCCTTCATAACCATGATACATGACCATTCTGCTCCCGTAATACGACATAAAAGACCAAATTGCGAAGACAATGCCGTTGCTACCAATAGCCAAACCTTTTGCTAAGCCTTGTCTGAGTCCCGATTTTACTGTCCCCTCAAGAGCAGCAGAGTAGGAGGCCAGAGTCTTGGTTTCCCCAACAAAGGAATAAACCGTCCTGACTGAAGAAATGGCCTGCTCCACTATGGTATTGGCCTTATTATACTCTGCTCTGGTTTTTCGAGCAATACTCATGAGTGCCCTGCCGTACATCAAACCTGGTATCACAAGCAACACCAAAAATGGAAACCCCACGATCGCAAGTCTCCAGAGCATAAAAAACGCGGCAACATATGACCCAGTGAATGTAGCTAAATTCATCAAGAACACCGGAACCTGTTGTTAATGTTAATTGAACAGCGTGAGTCATAATTTGTCATCGAGAAAAAAAAAAAAAAAAAAACCAAATTAGCCATTTACAAATTACAATTGGAAGATAACTCAGTTTGTTTGAATCATTAACAACAACAACGGCGTCGGACCTTTTCACTGATGGCGTCCTGAATTACAAGGCTATCGCTAGAAACGCTAGTGATAACTTCAGCTGTGCTCGTAACATGTAGATCAAAATAACCGACCTCTTGTCTCAACACCGCTTTTAAATATCGTGCTCTTAATGTGGAAGCTTGCCTCTCCGCCGTTCTCGTCCAACAATATCCCTCTAACAAAAAGTAGAACAAAGTCATTTGATCGGTTTCGAACTTTCATTCAATGATTTGCTCAAATCAATTAAAGGCGAAGAAATAATTAATTGATAAAATTGAAAATTAGAAGAGAAGAGAATGAATTGAAGCTTACCTAAAAAAGAAGAAACGAATTGTGCAAGGGCCATGTAGCAGAGAAGCAATGCATTCTGCATTAAAAAAAAATTAAGAAATCAATCAAGCATTCAAGCTAGTTCGTTGATTTCAGATTAAATAACTTAGTGGTCAAGGTCCGAGCTTAAATTGAAGAAGAAGCACACCTCGTTGGTGACGCGAGTAAAATTACTGGAAACAGAAGTAACAGTATTGCCAATATTATTCATAAGTTTGCTGGTGACGGCTAGCATTGCAGGAATGGAAGCACCATCGCCGATAGAACCGAGAAGTCCGAGAGTCATTAACAACAAATCAACGCCATCGGCGTGCATGAAAATAGCCCAAAAATATGATCCGCCCTTCTTCTTCTCCTGCTTCATTCCATCTTTCTTAATATCCATCTTTTCCTCTCTTTCTCTCTCTCTCGTTATATGTACTTGCTGCTAATTAATTCAGGGTTGCTTACTTCTGAAAGCCTTTTTCATACCGCGTGTTTTGTATTGTGAAGAATTAAGAGAGAGAGAGAGAGAGAGAGAGTAGAGAACATAGGAAAGACAAACTTTGATAAAAAGTGAAATGACCATACGCCTTATATATATAATGAAGTTTCCGGGAATTTAAAGCTGTTAAGGCAGGGCACTTTTGTTGGCGTTAAAACTTTTTTTATTATTGAAATTTTTTTTAATTCTTTTTGGGAGTATAATACTCCTAGTATAAATTCTTTACAACAAATATTTATATATATATATTAAAGTATGGAAAATACATTTAACGGATTCACTCCACCGAATAAAACTTTTATTTTTCAAATAATTAGGGCTTAAAGTTTTTTTTTCTTCTTAACAAAAGGAGTATATTTCTAATTAATATTATTGCGTGATACTTTTCAATAATCGATCTTTTCACGCTTGCATTATTAAATAATATTAAAGATTTTCTTTAAACAAGAGAAGTACAATTGAAGAAAATTAGTGTTAAATTAACTAAATTTACCGTTAGTTAATGTTATTATTAGATACTTTTTCTTTAAAATGATAACCTTATTATATAATCTGTATTTTAAATAGTAATAGTTCCTTCCACGTCAACATGATTTGTTCCAAATATTTGGAGTGAAATAATATTAGACTTACTAAAAATAGATGTTATTATTATTATTTTTTTAAAGTGGTAATCAAATTATATCTTTTTCAAAGTGATAAAATGTGTTCCATGACCGTACGGTGAAGTGATATATATATATACGGTGAAGTGTATTTTTTTGTGATTTTTCTTTTCCAATTCTAAAACAGGGCTACTTTTTGTAACCCTATTCTTTTTTCTTTTCCTACTAAATTAAGCTAAAATTCACTTTCTTTTTTATATACTAAATTTTCGAGGGGGAAAAAATTAAGTTTATAGTCTGTATGTCCTAATAATTACACAATTTTTTAAATTTAAATATTAATTAAATATATATTATGTTAAAAAAAAAAAGAGGACTGAGCAATTGTTTTCATTTTGTTGACTTTTTGGTTTATTTATTGGGATTGTCGTCATTAATGACGATGAGAATAGGGTGATTACCATGCATGGAATCAAATGAATTTATTATAAAAATATATATATTAATAAAAATAGTCAACACACAAAATATGTAACATATGTATAATAGAGATTATTATTAAATTATAGAGATTAATGAACCAAGCAGTTTAATTATTTAAAATTGTAGCAGGTTTTGGTCTTCCATCACAAACCATTTAATTGTTTTTTTCTTTGTTCATAGAATCATAGGATATTTTGGTGAAATGACATAATTAATGAAAAAAAGGAAAAAAAAAAAAAGTAATAAGAGAGTATTGGGGGGGGGGGGGGGAGGGAAGTATCCCGAATCCCAAGAAGTTCAGCCCTCTTTATGCATTGAAAAAGGTGGCTTTTCCCTTCTTATAAAGATAAAGAAAGGTAGGGAGGGCTTTTGATCAGTTTTTTCTTTTTTCCGATTCAGTTTACCCATTCGTGGTATTAACGTACCACAAAGAAAATGATTTGATTTTTACTCCTCTTTTCCAGCTTCACCCTTTTTCCAGTGCACAATTCCCAAATTTATATTATTATTAATTAATTAGTGAAGAGGGAGGGAAAATTATTTGGAATGGGAGGTGATGGCAGTGGAATAATTAGAATTTAGTATTACCCCATGCGCGCCTCCAGAAAAGGGAAAAAGGACGGACCCCGCATATTTAGGCGGACAGGGTCCAGAAATAAAGGTAAAAGGGGCAGCCTTTTTGTTCTTTTTTTTTTTTTTAAGTAGTAATTGGAGGACAGAAATTGCGAAGGGGAAATTCACCTAATCATGTAAGACTGAACCAAAGTATCTTCTTTTTGGATACTAATGTTTTCTCACTTTTATTTTTCTATTCATTTATGCTTAACCCCTTATTATTATCATCATTCAAATTCTTCTAATATATATATATATATAATTTTTTTTTTTTGAAACGTGTAAATTTTTTTTGTCAATATCAAAACTTATCCTAAAAGGCTTTATCTGAAGGGAATCCTCTATTTTAGGTTTGGTGGTGGTGGGAGCAGCACCCCTTATAAATCAACAACATCAATTTATGTGTCATTTCGTTTGCTGGAAAAAAAAAATTAATAATAATAAAAAGGCCTGATATGATGCAAGACATGTTAATTTAGGTTAATGGCGTGATGGGATTTATTTTTTTGGGTTTTTGTAATTATTAATTGTCAATTTGGAAACTACTCGTTGTTTTATTGTACTTATCATTTTTAATATATATCATTGATTGATTTATTCAACCATAATAATATATAAATAGTGTTTTTTTAATAATAATTCAAAATGCTAAAAGAGAAATTATCTTTATTATTGTGATTAAGATGTAAACTTTTTACATTTCAACACAAAAGTATTTTTATTTGTTGGTCCGAATTTGGCTAATTAGTTACTTAATTGAATTATTGGGAGATGAAAGTTCAGATTCCTAAAATAATAATATTAAAAAAAAAAGTGACGACTTTAGTCTGTGTTTTCCTCTCAATAAAAAGGGGAAAAAATAGAAGCAATTTTATAAAACACATTATTTTATAAAACCTTAAATGATGAGTTTCTCTCTCTCTATATATATATATATATATTATAATAAGAAAAATAAAGGAGCTAATCTTTCAATTTAAAATAGTTTTTTCTATGAATTGATAATTTTTAGAGGGGAAAAAAAACAACAAAAACAAAACCTTTTACGTCGAATATGACTCAAAATAATTATGAGGATAGGACTTTTTATTACGATTTAGTTGTTACATACCACATGTATTTAAATTATTAATTTAAATAATTCAAAATTCAATGATAATAATAATAATAACAATATTAATAAACTAGATAAAAATGATAATTTATATATATATTCTAATATAACTGTGCTCAAAATACACTCTACATATAAGCAGAGAATATATATATATAAAAAGAAGAAAGAATGCAGTGACGTATTTGCATACGAACTTATTTATATATATATTATCTCAATTTATAATTATAAATTTTTTAAAAAATCAATAGAATTTTATGAGTACAAGATTAGTACAACTAACTATCTATGACATATGGCATAAATTTATTATTATTATTATTTTTAAATGACATTATTAATATTTTATTGGAAATATATATGTGTATATATAGCGTATGAAGCCGTCCAAAATAAATTGGAGAATTGATGCCACCCTTCTTTTGTTATTCATCACCAATTAAATAAATAATAATAAAAAAAACTTTTTCCCTATATTCTTCTTTACTCTCTTTGGCGGTGACAAAATTAAACAAATAATAATAATTATTTTTTTTCTAGTGTTCGCTCGTGTTAATATTTTTATAGTTATTTTTGTGAATAATATATCATAGACATTATTATTCCTTTAATAATATATATAAAAAAAGAAGTAAATGTTTTTAATAATTAGAAAGATTTTTTAATATTTTTTTAAAGAAACGTAAATAAAGGCGTTGGTAGATATGAAAGGTGAAGAAGATTAAATGAATCAATAGGCAAGAAAGCATTTATCAATATTAAAAGGAAAGATACCTTTGGACTAAAAGGTGAAAAATTAAAAAGCACAATATTTCAATAATAAATAAATTTTTTTATCTTGTTTTGTCAAATGATAATCCACTAAAGGTAAAAATAAAATAAAATAAAATAAAGGAAAAAGGAAAAAGGAATAATTTAGTTTCATTATTTGACAAACATACAGGATCTTTTCCCTACTTTGACCCCCCATTAATCTCGCACGCCATTTTCAACGGCATATAATTATATATATTTGTGGTTTCCATTTCTTTTTCCAATATCTAATAAAAGTCCATTTTCTCTATCTTCCACTAATCAAACCAAGAAATTTGATTCTTAGAAAATATATAATACTATTTTTAATAGAAACATTGTAACTTATAAGTTATACCTATGACTATATTTAGAAGCATTTCAATAGAATCATTTAATTTTATTTATCTTATTTTAAAACTTTTGTGTATGTTGATTTTGATAAAAAGTAAAGTAAAGAAAAGTTACTGAAAATGGAGTAAATGGACATAACTTTTGAATGCTTGTTCTGAAAGAATAATAATAATGTAAGAATTACTTACAACTAACATTGAAAAAAAATCAAAACACGTAACCACAGAAACATATTTTTTTTATTTATTTTGTAACGTAGGCAAGGATTGAAAATGAGAGGAAAATAGAAATGGGAAAAAAAAGAAGAAAAACATGGTTTTATTATTGGAATTCATCATCATGCATGGTCTGAAAACAAAGAAACAAGAAAATTGGTACATCGTTTTCAGATAGACCTACAATGCAAATTCAGTGATGGAGAAAACTCCTATCATCTGCAACAAATAAAGAACAAGGAACAAAAGCCACTTCACATTTTATCCTCATCCTCAAATATATATATAATAATATTATATACAAGAATGAATGATCATTTAATAATGGGAAGCATCGTTACTGCTTTCTGATAAAGAAGCATTCTTCATGGTTCATTTTCTGTCCTTCCAACTAACCCTTATTGCCCAGTACTATATTATCGCTATCTTTTTCTTCCCTTATTTTCAAAGTGCTCCGACTAGCCCAATCGTTACATTTCAGCAGGCAAGAAAACAAAATCCAGTTCTCTCTCTCTCTCTCTCTCTCTCTCTCTCTATATGTATATATATATATATGTGTATATATATATATATATATATATATTTGTTTTTTTCTTGTATGGACCGCTGGAGCACTTTAACAGGATTAGGGAAAAAAAAAAAAAAAAAACTATAGAGAGAAAATGATGGCCATTGTTAACAGTTCCAACCACTGAACCCAGACACAACACAACACAAAGTACGTACCATCTGCAATAATCCCTCTCCTCTGATCAAATTGGTTTTTTCTTTTTAAAAATATATATCATCTCAATTATTTCTCAGATCGGAATCATATATTTCAATTCTTGTTTAATTTGATATTTGATTAATATTACATATAATTTAGTTATGCGATTCAATTAATTAATTAATAAATGCAGGTTTTGAACTTCAAACAAATGCTGAGTCCCGATCCATGACTGCTAGGATTCTTTTGAATCATTAATTTTTGTTTTGGAGTCAAAAAAATTCTTCTTCTTGTGCGTGTATCGTCATCCCAACTAAAGGAGACACTTCTTTTTCGCACAGCAATTCAGACACTTATATATTCCATATCAAATAACAATATATCACAATTTATAATATTAAATAAAAATAATTCTATATTGTTTTTAATAAAATAATATTAATAATAAAAAAGAAAAAATTGACAAGACAATAAAATTGGTAGGCATATGCAGGCAAGCAGACAGCACTAAGTCACAATTACCTTCACAAAAAAAAAAAAAAGGTCTGTTTTATTATAGTGCTCCTCAATGGTTACAGAACACACAAAAATGTTAATAAAACACTTATATAAGTTATGTCCAAACAAATTCTCCCCAAATAAATTTAAAAATTAAAATAAAATTTCCTTGCTTGGTTGCAGTCTTATATATATATAATATTTGTCCATTCTAATCAAGGTTAGTGTATATATACTATTTTAACCTTGAAAATAGTTTGCTTGTACGATTGTCCGATATTTATTTATATATTTTTTTATTTGAAGAAACTATTGTCCGATTTGATAATTGAAAAAAAATATTTTATTTGGGGAAGGAAATTGAGTTCGATTTTAGATTGGAGAGGGACTAGACTTTCCTCCCATTGGCCGTGCAATTATGCTTTTTTTTTTTAATCACTTTTTCTTTGAAGATAATATTACCACTTTCTTTTTTTGTTTCTCAAATTTTCGCCACTTGTCTTTTCTTTTTTGAAATTTTGATGCAACAAAAGTCCTTTTTTTTTTTTTTTAAACCAAACCAATGTATTATTGTATATTATAAAATAAAACTCTTTTTAAATTTTTGTTTTTTATAATTAACTGGAACTTAAATTGATTTTTTATATATAAATTTATATCTTTAAAAGTAAAAAAAAAAAATTTATTTGGGTCTTATGGGCTTTTTATATGGTTTTATCGGCCCACGTGTGCACCGAAGGTCCGAAGCGCTACTATAAAAATAAAAAGGAAATGGAGGAGTAATGAAAAGGGAAAAACAAAAAACGTGAACTCTCTCTATTAATCCAAGAGTAATGGCGGGAAACGAGCCACAGAAACAACTGCTATCTCTAATTCGCGATTTCGCAACTGAAAAGACTCAAGGAGGTAACGTCCATCTTATGAAACGTTATGTTAAAAAAATCGCGGGAGATGTGCCGGGAAAGTTCCTTCTAATTTCTTTTAATCAGCAAAATTTGTTTTTGGTATTTGGATTTGACTTGCACAACCGAATGATACGTAGAACGCCGAATCGAGAATCTGAAGAAACAAATTGAGCAGCTTAAATCCGCGGTTAGCATTGAGAATGTGAAACTTGATGAGGCCAAGCGTCGGAAGGAAACAATCGAACAAGAGGTCAAAGGCTACGAGGTTGAAATGGCTATGATTGAAGCTTCAATTTTAGCTCTAGAGGTGAAGTTCAAATTTCATTTTGTAATATGAATGTTGTTGAAGTATTGAAGTATCTACTGCCGTTACGATTGATCAAATAGAAATATGTTAGATGGTGATAGAATTTAGCTTGATAGCTTTTTCAAAATTCTCTGTAGGCAAGGATTTCTTCAGCTCAGGGTGAGATATCAGCAGTTCAATGCGATCTGGGATTTCTTAGAGTACGCCCTAGACCTTTATTTTTATTTGAGACGTACGGCATTATCCTTTTTCGTATGCCTTGCAGTAATTGTATCTGCAACTGATGTTTTTTTTCCCTCTCTTTTGTTTCAAAGAATGAAGAAGAAGCTAAAAGGTAGATACATTTTTCAGTTTCGTTCTTCTCTTAATTATCTTAATTTTTTCCTATTTGGATCGAGGCTATGAAAAATAAGTTACTGATATTCATTGATGGCTTGTGCAGAGATGATTTTATTAAGAAAATGTTTGTCTTCAATCAAGACATAAGGTACGCATTGCTCTTGACTTATGCTGGCCATTCATTCTACCTGTTATGGCATTAACATGCTGTTGCACTCACTTTAGTGTTAAATTATGCATGTACTTGATCGGAACTTAGTATCTGAATTCTATTTCATACTATTATATCTATTTGAGTGAAATAGTTATTACTTTGCAATAGTTATTGTAATAGTTTCATTAATACAGGATTGGACATTCTGTTCAGTATGAGCTTGAACTTTAAGGATGTTCTGCTTACCTGTTTATCAAATGCACATATAATTCAGATATATTTTTGTTGACAGCTTTCATACTATAAACCCATTGCTGAATTACTCAATTTAAAAAAGAAAAAAAAAAAAAGAGTTGTTGTCCTGGTATCTACCTTTCTTAGGAAATGTCGAATCAAATTTTATAAATAATAGGCACTGGTTTTATGATTAACAATGAAACGGTCAACATGCTAAAAAGTTTTCTGTATATTCATAGTTCTGTATCTGAACCAGACCAGTAGGTTCTTGGATCAATGCTATATTAGTCCTTTTTCCCCTTGGGTAGGGATAGACTCTCTTGTTTTTCCTGGATGCAGGTCTTTTCAAGCATCCGTTGCCTCTGCACTAAATGAGGATTATAATCGGACAGAACCAGCAAATGGTCAGGGTTTGAGGATTATTTCTCCTTATTTTGGAAGTTCCTGCTAATTTCATCATTGTTGTTATATATGGGAAGAAAAAAAAAATGTCTTTAGAAAGTGGACTAGTGGCACAGAAAGACCATTTAATTTTGGCTGCGTAAATGCTTTTAGGAATCTGCGAAGATGTCAATAAGGATGATGCTGAAGTCTCCATAGGAGATATTGAGAATAAACTGGCAGAAATAAGCAGTCAGATCAACTTGGTGGCTCGTGAATATGAAGCTGAACAGAAGGTTCACGAACTGGTAAGTCCATATATACTGTAACGGCAGTATTTTAATGTGTTCATCAATTGGGAACTAATAGCAAATTATGAATGGAAAACAGATGCGACCTTCTAGTCCTCTATTCTTACATATAAATGAGTTTTTTTGGGGATGTTACAGGTCCAGCAGGAATTGAGTGATCTGGAAAGCAAATCTTTACTGATGGAGAAAATTATGAATGAAAGCAGAGAGATTGAGGAATTTACTAAATATCCTTTAACAGCATTACTTCCCTTTTCATAAATAATATATTGGCAGCAGATAGTAGGAAGGCTTCTTGGGAAAGGGCTTTTTGAATCTTTGAACTTCTCTTGCCATATGGACATCTATGTTAGTATTAATGACTAGAGTGGTGACTTGACTGGAAACAAGCAGATTTCTGAACTGGAGGAGAAGTGTGCCTTCTTTGCTGGTCAGTTTCAGAGGAGGTTTCTGTGCCCCAGATGCCATCAAGACAATTCTGAGTCACTGAATGTCACTCTCCAGACAAACTGAATTTAGCATATGTAAGTCCTTCATGTGATGACGATCTCAAGATACAATCTACTCACCTCTATATTTTAATTTTCAAATGGATGCAATTGACTTACTCAACCGAAATTTTTGCAAATCTTATATTTTCAAAATTTAACTTCTTGCCGACTAGTTTCGTCATTGTTCTCACTGTTTCTTTCTTGACTTGACTGTTGAATACTAAAGACTATTAAACCTATCAAATATGAATTTCCTAAGTGACAGTAGATGCCTACTTTTGCTATAGATGCTATCAGATGTAATGTAATTACACTTGTTCTTCCTTAGAAATCATTATTACATAATTTTTCTTTTGCCCTTCCCTCCCCTGCACTGAAAAGGTGGGGAGGGGGGCATCCGCTCCTGAGCCCTCTAAATATGCTTTTAGCTGTGCATCATCTGTCATCTATTTGCTTTATAGATTTGCTTTTTTGGAAAAGCTTCTGCACCCTCTTCAATCAACGATAACAATGTTTCTGCTTTGTCCTGTCCCTATCATTGTAAAAAAATAATAATAATAAAAAAAATAGTGTGTTTATTTTACTGGATATTTGGTATTTCTGGTATGCCAATTCTAGTTTTAGAAAATAAATATTTTTTGAATGAGAGATGAAAGTCGCTGAGTGACTCACAATTTTGGTAGGACTTCCACCCGAGGGAACAACTGGTTCGGGTGCAACGGCTCTTCTGTTGGCGCACTTGACAACCTCAATCTTTGTGGTGAAAAGAGCAGAGACTGGTCGATGATCAGAGAACTTGCTTTCACTGCGGAAATAGGAAATTTGCTTAACTCCTTTGCCATACCATAAAATCCTGTCACACCTGTTATCAAAACTTCATGTCATTTCTGTCTCACAATGTCCTCGTAACTGTTAAAACAATCTATACAAAGGGAAAAAGTAACTGCAAAAGGTTTCATAAGTGAAAATAGGAACTAAGAGGAGGGGCATGCAAACACGCAAGATAAGAAAATATACAGTTTCTGTGATTCGGATCATAAACCTTAGGATTTCTTGCTGTATCATATCTTTAGAATGAATGGATAGGAAAAAGAAAAAAAACCCTTTTAAGAAATATCCATGTAGAGAGATTATCGTACCATGCTGGGGTTCGTTGTTTCTCTCCCACTCTACTCGGTAATCCACCTGAATATCTTTCACAATTAGTTGATGAATACTTGTATGTGGGTGCAAATTCTATGTCTCCCTCTCTCCATCCCTGGAATACTCCACCATCATCTAGTTCCTTCTGTAATTGGTCAAACTTCTGCAGTGCTCTCCAGTCTCTCTTCCTTATAAATTGCCTGGCTAAGTTGTCCTCTAAGTATAACCTGTAGTTGAGATCTCCAAACCAGAATATCCGGCTGTGTGGCAAAACAGAGGGATCATCTTCGAGTCAGTAATAAGAGGAATGGTACTCATTCATTCAGTTTTGTTTTTCTGGCATTCATTTTATTATTTCCTGAAATGAGGGCAAAGGCAATTTTGCCTTTCACTTGAGGAAAATGATCGATAATGAGTTAGAAAGTTTGAAAAAAAAAAACTACTATTACTTTGTCAGAACTGATACTCTTTTTTATGGTTTCATCAGAAAGACAACTTACTCGTGGCCTAATATGGTTAGAGGAACCGATCCATTTCCATCTTGATGGAGCCGTGAGAAGGATGTCCTCCGGAAAATCTCTGAAACCTGGTAATTCCTTTTTCCCTCATCACCCTTTTTCTCACCGGAGGCCAAGTGGGCAACAACGAAGCAAAAACTAGTTCCTCCAATTGACATGCTTACTGAAACCGATCCTTTGTTCCCAAAATAACCCATTATGCCACAAGCCACCGAACAGACCTTCACACTTGAAATGTTGTACCTCTTGATCAAGGCCGTTCGCATCCAAACACTTATGAACACACCAACCATCTTCTTGCTGGCAATTAGTTTGTATCTACTGCTGCGACTTGACAGCTCATTATAATTTCTGATTGGAGTACAACTGTGGCCGCTGAAATTAGGTTGCCCTTCACTCTCTGAGTTTCCCGTGTAGTGATAATTATCACTATTGATTGGATTTATCATAGATGTTAACCAAGGACATCCATACTTATCATTTAGAATTCTACCGATGAGTAGGTTCCAATTCGTTGCCTCAGTTTGGTTTTCCGCTCCTATTATAGTCTTGGCCTTTAGAGGAACAATCTCCTGAAATCTGCAGGAGTGAGAAATGAGTGTCCATAAATGCCCAAATAAAATAAAAGTTTTTTGTATCAGTGTAATTGTGACTTCAGCCTTAAACGTACCCAAGGACATAAATGTCTGCTGAATCTTTAAGATTAAGCCACTCATCCAGATCAACTGCTAGACTCCCCACCGGAGATCTTCCTGCAACATTCCAGGTGCCCACGAAGATTCTATGCAACGAAGGAAGATAGATAGACACACACACACACACACACACACACACATATATATATATATAGATGTTGTTAGACTTAGAAGATATAAATTAAATGAATATCCATATATAATTTCCATCAAATTGTCCTCTTACATTCCTCGTTTTTGCAGAAGCCTAAGCTTACCTTAATTCGCCGGTTGCAATGCATGGATCCATCTCCGACGAACTAATATCCAGGTAATCACCCTTTTCATTCTCATCTGGCGATTGGTTAGATTGTGAGAACGTAAAACACCATCGATTAGCCAATTACGAAGAATATGGATTATCATCCAGAAGAGAAGAGGATAAGCTAATGATATCGAACCTGAAACTTCTCCTAATTTGTTGACGGAATCAGCTTTCTTCTTCTTTCTCGTGAACAATCGGCGAAACCTTTTGCTTTTGGAGCTCCGCTTTCGGACATCCATTGCAGATCAAAGGAGAGAAATATTCCAAAACATGATCAAGGGTCGGCTGAAATTGTTAATTCTCTGCGCGTACGAGATATTATATGTAAGAAACTTTCGTGCTATGTGGAAACCCGCGAAGTATTGGCTGGCATTGGTGGACGAATAACATACCGAACATTAATTATCTGTAGTGTATAGATCGTCGCCCCCAGAGGAAAAAAATAAATTGGGTTGAATGAAAGAGACAAGGAGGAGAACTTGTGCAACTTACTACTATTATAATTGGGAACGATAACTCCAAGAGATACAGGGAGAGAAGTCCCAAAAGGTCAAAGGTTGAAGGAAATGTTCAATGCTTCTAGTGGTATTTCATAGGTTGTAAACCGAAACAACACGTTAAGTTGTTCTGAAAACTTGAGGAAAAGAAGAGAGTTATGGACCAAACGTGGTCCTATCATTTGCTTGGTAATTCATAATGGAGTTTGTTGCTCATCACTTATCATCAGGGTAAGCGAGGACTTCCTTTTTACTCATTTATACTTTTTTAAAATTTTATTTTGCCCAGCTGGAAGAAAAATCAAAAAAAAAAAAAGGGAAATAATATAGTTTTTAATTTAGAGAGGGAAATATATATATATTTTTAAAAAGGAATGTCCTGTGTGTTAGGCGGATCAAAATATTTAAAGTCTTACATAAGATTATTATTATTATTATTATTATTATTATTTGCTTTGTTTTTGTCAAAGCCTGAATCTGAAAATTTCGTCTATCCCAAGCATCTTTGTTAAAGTTCAAATTAAATAATAGAGATTTTGAACATTTAAATAAATCTAATAAAGAATTAAAAGTCATTTATTCACAGTACATTTATTCTCTTTAATCATATTTGTAAAGAAAAGGAAAAAAAAAAGAAAAAGGAAAAGGTCCAATTGAGGAATAATTATAAGTGTAATAAATAAATACTTAAATTAGTGGAACAGAGAGAATGATGATTGATGTGAAAGAAGAAAAATCAACCAATAATGGAAATCCTTGTTTTGACATTTGGAATTAATTGCAAATAGAGAGGCATATCCAACTGTCAATATTATTTCTCATTTTCTGCAAATTCAGGGAATACGAATATAAAAATTAAAAATGCCCCTTTTCTTAAAATACTAATAATAAAAATAATAAAAGTGACGGTTGGGAATGTTATCGGAACCAATCAACTAATCTTTCACGGCAATGACTGACTGATTTGTCAAATCCATTGACATAAAATTAAAAATAATAAAAAATTTCTTCAGAGATAAAGAAAAGGCCACAAACAGCAGAAATCAATCATCGATCTATCCTTCACGTCTCTTTAAAAAAAATTCAGAATATTATATATATATATATATATATATATATTTGTGGTCCACGAAATTAAATTATGAAACAGATCATTTTTAATACAGATGATTTAATAATCATTGGATTATTAAATTTTTATTATAAAATGGAAAAAATATGTAAAAAAAATAGAAAGAAGGGGGGAGCCCCATCGCATTTATAAATGTTGCTTTCATTGGTTGCGACATTCCACCAAGTAGATGAGAATTGCAATCTTTGCAGAAATCTTTCAACATCAATTCCCCTTCCATTCATTTTTAAGCCAATTCTCGTTTATTTAGTTTTAAAACTTGAAAAACAACTTTTTCTTTTTGCACATGATTGATGATTAGAGTAGAAATTAAGTTTACAAAATTATACACAATAATACATATCCGGTCGTATATGGTCTCTTAATATATTCTAAAAAAAAAAAAGTTTAATGTTTTTATTTATATTTACTATCACATATACTTAATAATTATTTAATATAAAATAAATGTGAGGAAGGGTTTAAGTTTGAAATTATGAGACAAGATGTCTAATTAAAGGAAAAAAGAGAGAGAAAACATTGTTGGTCAGGTCTGACAACAAATAATGATTCAGCAAATTACCGGTAAGGTCGTGATTTGGTAGGTAAAAGAAGTAATGGTGGATTTAGAGGGACGCCACGATATCCTCGTTCCCGCATTATTCTCAACTTTGACTTTTCTTATATCACCGCTTCTGTACCATTTTCTTCTCTTTGACTTGGGTTAGTTTACAGGGTAATTGGGCTTTTCTCATTTCTTCAACCTGGGCTCTTCATCCAAAATATTGGGCCTAATTTTTTTCCTAGTAACCAAGTTTCGGTTTATATGGCTTTCTTGTCCTATGTGGAAATAAAAAATTAATCATTTAAAATTTTCAATCAACACAAAATCTAAGGAACTAAATTGAAGGGTGAGTATTTTCCCCCTGTTAACCCTCTCTACACTCTTTTTACCTTTTCCTACAACAACGCAATCTTTTTTTTAAGTTTTCCAAAAACCATGGCAACATAACAAACCACTAATTGGATTTGACTGTAAACATAGTTTACTCTCTAACAAAAATTACGTTTATGTCCCTCGAAGTCTAAGATTTTAACAATTAGTAAACTACTCGATGAATATAATAATAGTAAAGAGCTATGTTACCATCTTCTGCACAAATTAGGATTCTGAATAGAACGGAGCAGAGCAGCTTCGAGGAGAATTTCTTCAATTCCGCCATTAACAGAGTGATTGATTCTGTGTCATATTTTTCGAATTCCAGCCATGATGTCTCATACTAAACGTTGTGCACCTCCTTTGGCATGTGAATAAGGATGATGAAGCCTACAGCTGTTAGCTACCTTTGCGTCAGACAATAAGTGTTGCCGGAACATGGCTATGAAGGCCTCAGCTCTTCTGTTCAATTCATCCATTGAGAGTTCCTGATCCTGATCCTGATCCTGGTCCTGAGGATGAGCTTCGCCTTCGTCATTCTTCAGATTATGAAACTCCCTTTCGTTAGTTATTATAGGTGCTACGTTTTCGGCTTTGTTGCTTCTGCACATGAGTAGTTCCGAATCTGCTCGGCGGTCCTTACTCCTGCTGCCGTCTTCACGGCGTTCGTCTTCTGCAGGAGGAGGATCTGCAGACACAGATGGTACTGAAAGTCCAGTTTGTTTCTTCCACTTCTTCTCTTCGTCAACCTCCGACTCTATACTTATACTACTACCGCCGTCAGTTGATGAGGTTGAATTAATGGTATTATTACTATTATGTGTAGAAGTGGAAGTAAAGAGAATTGCCAGAAGTAAAAGGTTGAGAGCTAGAAAAACCAGCATCCGCCACTGCTCCATAACAGACACCAGGACAGCACGTTGTAAGCATGCCATGGCTGCAGCCGTTCCGGCTGCAAACCACATCGCTTGAATCTGAACGTCTTTCTTCTTCTCCTGCATTATCATCATCTTCGGCCAAGTCGTCTCTGCATCCATAAGAAATATTTTATGAGATGCTAAAATTAATAAGCCTCATCCTCTCTTATATATGTACATGTATAGAGAGAAAGAGAAAGATAGGGCAGGGTAAAAAAGAAGGAATACTTTTTGGTTCTACCTTAGGAGGCTCAGCGAGAGACCAGAGTGGACTATGTTCTTGAGTTGGGGCCAGCTTTGTAATAATCAGAGACATGACTGAAGAGAGAGTGTTTGAGAAGGGACAAAGAAACATTCTCTGTGCAGTCTGCACTATCATAAAAGCATCGTACCCTTCAGCACTGCCTTATCATTGCTCCCAACAAAGGAAGGGTTTTTGGGTCTTTGTGTGCGTTGCCTTTGAGCTGGTCAGGCGTGCAGTGAGCACAACCCATTCTCAAGTATTGTTACTGTGGTATTTCCTTTGCTTCTGATGCTCTCCCTCTTTCGTATCTCCTATTCCTACTCTTTAAAATACAGTGCTCTAATTATAAATCCCCTTAATAAATAAAAAGAAGAGATGTCAAATTGCGGCGAAAAGCAGATTAATGAAATTGTTAGGGAAGAAGTGTTACCTTTAGTGACGTTCTTAGGAATGAGAGAGAGAGAGAGTACAAAAATATAGTTAAAAGCAGATTAATGATATTGTTAGGGAAGAAGTGTTACCTTTAGTGACGTTCTTAGGAATGAGAGAGAGAGAGTACAAAAATATAGTTATTGCAGTTCGCACGCTTTTCGGGCCTTTTCCATTGCAGTTTGAAATCCATTAAGACTTGTGAGCTGATGGCGGGCCTTTGCCGGTGTTTTGTAGTTAGTAGTGTCTTCTCGGCGGGTGTTATGCTGAGGCATGCCTGTTTTTTGGCATTATAAAATCGGCCCCACCTGCCCCACCACTCTTGAGTAAACCACGCTTGAATTCACGGGTCGGGCCTACAAACTCTGGGCCTGAAATCTCTGGAGTTCTATATTCTGTGAACTTCAGCCCAAGAAAAGGATCAAAAGGAAAGGGCTAAACAGTAACAGATAACATGGGGCAACAAAACTCAAAATAGGTTCTAAAGAAGCATACACGGGTTGGATAATTGTATTTCCTAATTTCTGAACGAAATACATACAAGGCTCTAAACCAAAAGAAACATTCACCTGATTTTCATATTAGTTTTTAACACTCAAATTAAGAATATACACAAATAAGCAGCACTCTGAGGGAATACAGCCGCCCGAAACAACAACATTCTAAATGTGCAGATAAACAAGATTTCTTTATATTGGCTATATAATGCCAGCAAAAATACAAATCTGGAAGAGCTAATATGTTACTAATGCATATCCAGAATACTAAGGGACCTTAGACCAAGGTTTTGCAGCTACTTACAAGACCATTCTTCAATGAAGATATTACTTATACTGCAGAATATAGAGAAGTCTCAGCAAACTGGTTCTTCAAAAAGAAGCTCCCAGGTATAATATTATTTTCAAGATCCTTGGTCCCTAGCCAGGATAGAGTTCCTCACTTTACTACCACCTCTTGCCAGACAACGAAATGAGCTGCAGATGTAGGGAATAAACAAGTCATGAGCACAATTTTGTCATCCAATGGGATAATTAGGAAATCAAGATAGGCAAAAAAATTTCATCCATGTCCATTTTCCAATGTACTTTATTGTAATATGTAGTTACTTGAATTAACTGCAACAGGCTACCATTTTTATCCAGATTAGAGTTATAATTGATCACAAAGGAAAAAGACTAACCTGATGAGCAACCTGTACCAGTCGCCTACCATCTCTGGATGATTCATGGACACAGTGACCTCTATCTGGTACTAACACCTTGTCAGTTTCTTCTCCGGACATTTTCTTCGTGGGCCTTCGCTGTAAAGAGTTGATCTCACCAGAGTTGGTCATGGGAGTCTTGCGCTTCCTGAAGAATGTATACTTGAGAGGCATATTGCTATCTAGTTGACTAGAAGCCTCATTGGTTATTTTAGATGTTTTGATGCCTTTCGTTTCCGAGAGAACCCACGAAGCATCTTCCAACTCCAAATCTGAACCAAGTTCACCTTGTTTATCTGGCATTGACTCATCTATAACTCTACTATCCTTCTCTAAAGAATCGCCAAGAGGGGTAGACCCTTGGACTGAGTTCACGCATGTTGTCATAATTGCAGATGCTGCTCCAGTGCAAAAACCAACTTCAGGCTTACTTCCATCTTCTACTTCAAGCAGATCTTTATACAAGTTTTCTTTGCATTTATCAGTTTGACTAGGTTCATCATATTGACAAGAGTGACTGACATTCAGCCTGCATGAGGTAGCAAAACCATCCCAATTCTTGTTCTTCCTTTTCCTAACACTTCTGCGCATAACAGAAACAGTACGGAGATTTACAGTATGTCCTTTTGCCTCCAATCCAGAAGCATAATCAGCTTCACTAATATTAGGAGCATTGGTAGAAACATAACCAGGTTTATGAACACGTGAATGACTTTTGCAGTGAGAAGCTGCAAAAGATGTTCTCCGAGGCTTCACAACACGACCAGACTTGTACCTGCACGAGGTAGCTTTAGTTCTCCTGGTACGTGTTCTTCTCCTGCACACCTTGTGGAGCTTAAAAGACTGATCATCTGCAGCTTGTTTTACAGAGATGTCCATTTCGTTAAATTTATCAGTTCTATGGATGGACATAGAATTGCTCAGTTTGTTTAGTTCTTCCTTCCTATTTGTTGATTTATTTTCAAGCATAGAAATTAATTCATCTGTAGAATTCAATTTCACATCCACCAACTCAGCCTCAAACTCGTGAATTCTTAGGGTGCATCTGTTCCTCAAGTGCTCAGGCTCTTTGCTTTTACTCACAACAGAGACTAGAGGTCCATGCACAGGATGATCAAGTTCATCATTCGGTGTTGCAGTTTCTTTTGAAGATAAGAAGCACTCATGACCTAAGATGCTATGTTCTGAGGTTGAAGCCAGAGCCTCAGAAGTTAAAGTTTTGTGCTCCAGTTCTGAGAAGGGTTTGAAGGGTGCAAAATCACTTTGCTCAGTCTCATAAATCTTATCTTGGCTATGAATGACTACCTTTTCTGCTTGTCTCAAAGAATGCATGTACTTGCTTTTCATGTCATCCAATTGATCCTGAAACAAGCTTAACTTTGCTCTGAGGTCTATTATCACCCCTTCAGCTTCATCAAGTTGTGCTTCAAGCTCATTGATCCTCCTTTTCTCATTTAAGGATGTAATCTCTGCCTCCCTATTCTGCAAGAGTCAGGAAGATGGTTACTTCATCAATGAATAGCAATCCCCAGATGGATTTTGTCAGTAACAACTATAAGTAACATGCCTAGGGCAGAAACAGAATTTTCTACAAGAAAACTCAATAATTAAAATTTTTGTAATGTCCAAATCTGATGATAGATGAAAATATCATCATAAAAGGTTTTGCTGAAATTTTTTGAATTCAATAGATAGTAATATTCATTTAGACTGAGGAAGTGTTTGAGTACTTTTAGTTGAAATATGTTTCCAAGCATCTTGTAACTGTAGGAAAGAAGCGAATTGGCAAAACAGCACTTCAATATGGTATATTGTGAATGGGACCTTGACAAAGGACCTCCTAAACAGAATTACACAAGGAGTGTAAGAACAATATTCACATTCCTTCAAGTTGCTGCAGATATGCAGCTTTAAAAGAGAATCCACTCAATCACTATAAAATACCTTCACTATATGCCATGTAACAATAGACACTTTTAACATCTCTATAAGCATAATGTCCACTTTAAACAGGGGAAAGTTGAAAAGAAACCACTCTCGAGTTAGTCGAGCATGAGCAAAACAGCAAATAAAGTTTAACCCATCAGATTAGTGGAATTTCTGTCTCCCATCATCCTCAAAAGCTCAAGTGCTAATGGGAAAAGATCGACACCATTACGGAGGCTATAACACACAAAGGTATACGTGGATGGAACGATTAACTAACTGGACACGATTTTAGTTGCAATATAACAAACACATGAAACAGAAGAAAAATCAACGGTAATAATTCTTAGGTCGTTAAGGTAGTCTTTGCAGAGAAATAAAAATACCTTGGAATCAATCATCTGTTTCATGCGAAGCAACATTCTTACAGCTTCCTCCTTCACCGAAAGTAGATCCTGCTCGAATTTATGTGCTTTTCGCTCAGCCGCCATTACGCGAACCGCTGCTTCCTTGGACGTGTTGAGTATCATCTCTGCATAAGCCTTTTTCACTGCCACCATTCTCTACGTTCAAATCGAAAATACAAAATCAGCCCACACACCCTGGAAGGATTCAAAAAAAAATATTCAGTTAGAATAAATGTACCTCGGTTTCATCCACGGGCGTTGAAAACATCTCGGCCGACGGCCGGCCAAGAAATTATCAGAGCTTAATTTCGAATATTTTCAGAGTGGAGAGTTTGAGACTTGACTGGAGGTTCCACTCATTCATTTCCTAGGAGAAGATCATAGGACATTTATGAATCTTATTTGGACCAAATTACCCATCCATGATTAATTACCGGTTTGGCGAATGATTATACTCTTTTTTGTTACGACGTCGTGAGGAACTACTTGAAGGCGCGCGGAACGAAGTTGGGGTCCACTGGAGAAATTTCAGGAGGAGGGAAAAGTTGCTGCTGACATGCGCGGTTTATATGACGCTGGGAATTTTTTAAAATTTGAAAAGACATTGTTAATGGGCCGGGCTTTTTTGGGCTTCCCAATTACCCAAACTTTAATTATCACAAATATATTTGGGCTATTACTACGTTGGTATTAGTGGGCCAAATAAAAGCCCAAATACTTGTTCATGGTAGACACATTTTATTTATTTTTTAAATATTCTTTATTTCCGTGACTAGAATTTACTATTAATTCCATTGTATTGAATTTTGTTTGTTTTTATCCTTAAAAAACAGAAAAAAAGTTTGAATTAATATGTAATCACAAACTCAAAATAGCATCATCCAAAAGTATAGGAGATAAAAGGGAAGAGATTGTTGATGTGAAAAAAGATATAAGAATATATTTTAAATGGTTTAAAGTAGAAAAAAAATATATAAATATTTTGTTATTAAAACATATTTTTGAACATTACATGGATATAATAAAAAACTGAACAGAAATAGAAACGGAGTCAGCATCAGAAGGAACAGACTGGGGCCCACATTTCGATCACAATTAGAGATTCTTTGACCGAATACGTCCACGGCGAAAACAAGTGGCACAGTTTTTTGATTTGCAGATACAAAACAGAACGGTAATAATAAATAAATAAAACAAAAACATTTCAATATTTAAAATGAAAATTGCAGTTCATCTAAATATACATTTATATTTTTGTGACTATTCCAACTTTGACAATTATTATTTATTTATATCTAAGTTTTGATATTATAAAAAATGAGTATCCTAAAATAGGGAAGCATGATTTGAAATTAATGAAACTAAGGTTTTATTAGTTTGATTTAGTAACAATAATAATAAAAAATATATATATATCCAAGTGGAGAAGCAACGACAAAAAGCCATACTTTCCTCCAGTCAACACTACCCCATTAATCAAACGAACTTTGGTCAAATATACGGTAATAATTTATTATTATTATTATTTTCCATCTCTTCTAATTCCTTCTTTTACTTCCAACCCTTTTTTTTTTTTTTTTCTTCTGGCAAATTGTTAGGCCATTTTACCTTATTTGGCTGCTGCTCTTATCAATCTTCATTCCAAGTCAATGCATCTCTCTCCTCTCTTCAACAGCCAAACCCACTTCCTATTTGAATCTCCACAACCCTAATTTCTACAGCTATTTTTTTTTTTTTTGGTAGCTTGAAAGATAATGAGGGTTTCTTGTTCGAAGCTCTTCAACTCTCTGCTGCTGAGTTCTTTTGTGACCATTTGTTGCTTGGCTTCTTTCTTGGTTGTGGGGGTTGCGGAGGATGATGTGAGGTGTTTACAAGGGGTGAAGAACTCTTTGAGGGACCCAGATGAGAGGCTTGCCTCTTGGAACTTTTCAAACTCTTCCGTCGGATTCATATGCAATTTCATCGGCGTTTCTTGTTGGAATGACCGTGAGAACCGTCTTATCAGCCTCCAACTTCGTGATATGAACCTTGCCGGTGAAGTCCCGGGTGATTTGCAGTCTTGTCACAGCTTACAAACCCTTGATCTCTCCGGTAACGGACTCTCTGGTTCGATCCCACCTAGAATTTGTGAATGGTTACCTTTTTTAGTATCTCTAGATTTGTCAAGAAATCAGTTGACTGGTTCGATCCCGGAGGATATTGTTAATTGCTCGTACCTTAATTCCTTGGTTCTCGATGATAATAAGTTGTCCGGAAATATTCCCTATCAGTTTTCTAGCTTGAATAGGCTTAAGAAATTTTCCGTTGCAAACAACGATTTGTCTGGTAGGGTTCCCTCGTTTCCTACTTCTGGTGTAGAACTTACTTACACCGGAAACAGCGGCCTCTGTGGTGGTAGTTTGGGCAAATGTGGTGGTTTGAGTAAGAAAAATTTGGCAATTATAATTGCGGCCGGTGTATTTGGCGCTGCAGCCTCTTTGTTGCTGGGTTTTGGGGCATGGTGGTGGTACTTTACCAAGTCAAGTCCAAGGAGGAGAAAGCGAGGGTTCGGAATTGGAAGAGAGGATTCTGATAGTTGGGCTGAGAGGCTGAGAGCTCACAAGCTTACTCAGGTTATGCTTTTCCAAAAGCCGCTTGTCAAGGTTAAGCTTGCTGATCTGTTGGTTGCTACGAACAATTTCAGTACACACAGTGTTATTAATTCAACTAGGACCGGAACCACCTACAAGGCTATTCTGAGGGACGGTTCTGCTCTGGCTATTAAACGTCTTAGCACTTGCAAGATGGGAGAGAAGCAGTTCCGGGTGGAGATGAATAGGTTAGGGCAACTTAGGCATCCGAATTTAGTCCCACTCTTGGGTTACTGTGTAGTTGAAGAGGAAAAGCTTTTGGTTTATAAGCACTTGTCCAATGGGACATTGTTTTCTTTGTTGAATGGAAATGCAAGTGCACTGGACTGGTCTACTAGGTTTAGGATTGGTTTGGGTGCTGCAAGGGGGCTTGCTTGGCTTCACCATGGTTGTCATCCTCCAATCTTGCATCAGAATGTTAGCTCTAACATAATTCTCCTTGATGAAGATTATGATCCCAGGATAATGGATTTTGGCCTAGCAAGACTGATGACTTCATCTGATTCCAATGAAAGTAGTTTTGTTAATGGTGATCTGGGTGAAGTTGGCTATGTAGCTCCAGAGTACTCCAGCACATTGGTTGCATCACTGAAAGGTGATGCTTATAGTTTTGGTGTGGTTCTTATGGAGTTGGCAACTGGTCAGAAACCCCTTGAAGTTAGCACGGCTGAGGAAGGATTTAAGGGTAACTTGGTGGACTGGGTGAGTCAACTCGCTGCTTTAGGGAGAATCAAGGATGCTATTGATAAGGACTTGTGTGGGAGAGGCCATGATGAAGAAATTGTGCAGTTCCTAAGAATTGCATGTAATTGTGTGGTTTATCGGGCCAAAGACCGGTGGTCAATGTACCAGGTTTATGAATCATTGAAGAATATGGCTGAAAAACAAGGATTCTCTGAACAGTATGATGAATTTCCACTACTTTTTGGTAAGCAAGAGGCTGATTAGTTCCATTCAACTCGTAAAAAAAAAAAAAAGAAAAAAAGAAAAAAGTGGAAGTGTATTGCTTTAACTGACTCTTGCACTGCATGGTAAGTTCCCAATTACTTTTGGTGCAAATTGAGTGATACCTATTTTCTATTAGCTTTCTAAATGTGTTCCACATTGTCAAATATCACTGTATAATAGGATAAACTTGGTTATTGTTTAAATTTTTAGAATGAAAATCTACTTGCTTATTGTTGTTTGTAATTTTTCTTATTTTTATCTGTTAACTTTTAACATTTATATCAAAGATCGATCTGGGATAAAGTTCTAGCACACTCTGTCATTCCGTGATCATGGACTTCCTGTTTTTTAAAATTTTTCTTGATCTTCAATCTAGTGAATATTTTATGGCTTAAATCAATGATCTGCTCTCTTCCAAAAGATTCATGTTCAATCTCGGCCTACAAATTGGTTTCTATCTTGTTATGTAGTTCCTTCTATTGAGTTGTTATGTAGTTCCTTCTATTGAGTTCCTGCTATCCACTGTAAGAATCCTTCAGTTGTGCTAAGACTGCTCCTTGTTAGGCTGTAGGTCTTGAGGTGAGATATTATGTACTTCTTCTTTTTGGTAAGCATAACATAGATAACAGTTTATATATATATGAGTAAATATGCTGAAATTATAGAAGACAGAAAAAAAAGACAGAAATACTGGGTGAGGTCTCTAGCACAACCTGTTATTGTACAAGCAATTACCATTTTCCTTGTTGGCCGAGAAATTGTCCTTTTTTCATCACATTACTTGTCATGTCCCCCCATACATGCAATCCCTAAGGCGGGACATTCTGCACATGACTCTGCCCATATGGTGTCTTTGGCTTGGTTTGTATGTTACATATGTTGGGTTTGAATGATTGCAACACTCTTTTAATCTTCTCTTTCATGGCAAAAAATTTCCACCTTGTCCCTGCTCTGCCACTTAAAACTAATTCCAGACACCCAAATCACAAGGTTGTTATTAATTTCTAGTTTCCGGTGTATGTTTTAACAGCGGAAGTTTTCAAGTTCAAAGACATCACTTTTATTTTATAGAAAAAAATAATAATAATTCCAATTATGGGTACGGCACAGTAGCTTAGTTTAGAAATGGTCAAATAATTGGAGGTCCGGGAGAAAAGAGAAGGAAGAAAAATGCTACGGTTGACGGGTCAATTAGAGAAGAAGTTTCAATTGTTGTGTTTGGAGTAATGTGTACTCTCCATTATCTTTTGAGTTGTATAGTTAGGTAGAATTGAATTATTATTTTCTTCTTTCCACTTCATCAGCCATGACGAAAGGTCAAAAACCACACATCATACGAAGGTGTTGATGATTATAATGGCGGCCATGTATTCCTAAGGCAAAAAGTCATATACAAAAACAATTGCCAAAAAAAAAATTAATTTAAACTATAAAATTCAAGTAGTAAATAGAATATATAACGTAATGTAAGCTAAACAAACAATATAAGTAAAGTAAGAATTTGATCGTAATAATCAAGTAATGGTTAAATGAAAGAGAAAAGGAAAGGAAAAGAAAGAAAGAAAGAAAGAAAGAAAGGCGGAGCACATAAAAAGGAAGAGGAGCGCGGCGTGGATGGCGGTAGTGGTGGTTTAGCTTTGGCAAAAGCTAACAAAGAAAGAAAGAAAGAAAGTGAATGGTAAAAAGGAGAAACCTCTTTAGGCTAATCTCTGTAATGTTGTGAATCTGCAGTAAGACTAGCAGTAATGTAAGGTAAGGTGGGGTTTTCTCTCTTCTCTTTCTTTCTTTTTTTTTTTTCCCCTTTTTGCAGAGTGGGTAACAGTCTTTTTTTCAAGCTGTTAAAATAAATTAAGAAAAAGAAAGAAGAATTTGAACAAGAGAAAATTAATGGGTATACCTGCAATTTTATGAGCGCTCGAGACAATGGTGTACCGAAACACACACTCAATGAAAGAGTGGAAAAAGAAAAGCTGCCGAGAAAACTTGGAATTCAGTGAGCAAGGAACTTGATATGACGACAAAATACAACATCTCAGATTCTAAAAATGATGAGTATGTATGGGTATTATGGGTAAACCCCCACAACTGCTTTTAATATTTACTGCTTATACTATTGTCTACTTCCACGCATCATCTGTATCTGACTGGTAGCAAATAAGGGTGTGATTTATACTGACCAACATCTTTTTCTTTTTCTTTTTCTTTTTTTCTTTTTCGGCAATCTAATATTGGAGTTTTTTCTGGTTAATAAAAGCGAGCATATTTGATTAACTAGACAATTATCGTGTAATTAAGTATGATAAGTGATTAATAATTATAATAATTGAGTAAATTATTTATTTATTTATTTTAAAAAAAAAATTAAAATTAAATGGCTGATTATAGGGTCCCAACATGATCCCCATCCAAAATGTACAAAAAATAAAAAAAAAAAGAAAGGAGTGAAGGGGTCTCTCCTTCTACTTTAGACCAGTCTCCGCGTCTTGGGACAACCAAAAATCAGTACCCCGACAAAAGAAAGCAAAAGGAAATTTTAAATGCCCCCCGGACTCTATTAGCATTCCTTCCCTCTTCCTTTAAAAGAAATATTGTACGTACTTTTTTTATAATATAAAGTTAATAAAAATGATATAAGAATTTAGATAATTGTTAAAAGAAACAATGGATTAAATCACACTAGAAAAGGTTTTCAATCATCAAGAATATTGCATCAGATTTTTCCTTTTATTTATTTTTTAATTAAATGACACAAGTATCATCTTACAACTTGAGGCAAACTTTCTTTTAAGGGAAAAAGAGTGCTTTTAGAGCCTTTAGCCCGTGCAAACGCTTTATCTGGAGAACACAAGCCACTTAGGAGGAGAAGGCTAATCCATTAAAAAGAAAACAATAATAATAAATAAAATAAAAAAGCAAAAGACATTCACCCTTTAATTCATGATACATGCCTACACAATGTCCGAAGACAGCAACACATTTCCTGAGACATGTTTGATTCTTTTGTTCATTAGCATTTTTTTCTTTTTTTTTCTACTTCAAACGCATAGAGAAAATTTTAAATTAAATTTAAATGAAAAAACAAAAGAAGAAAAAAAGAACTGACGATATCGGTGAAGTACCTCCCAAAACTTCGAGGCTTTCTTGAGGTTTTAATCACCTGTCATGTATTAACGAACCCAAAGCCTAACTGAATCTTTGCAAACACCGCTGCACAGAGAAGATATGATGATCATTTAATCATCCTATGGATAAGAGCAATGTTTCCACAAGTTCCAATGAAATTAAGTTTGATCCAACCTGCACTGCGTACCTTATATCTATGCTGACAAATGTCTAAGCACGCCTAGGCGGTTCTATGGAAGTCCCTGTCCTCCTAAAGAAACATGGGATGGAAGAACACGATCATACACACATGCAAACAGAAACAGAGGCCATAATGCACATCAGATTTCTCTTTCTGGTCTTAATTTAATACAATGAATATTATAGTCCCTTTTAGATCAGCCCGATTTAGAATATAGCTTCAATAGGTTGCCAGATAAAGAACTGTCTACCATACCAAGAATGAATATTCCAGAATCAGGGTGATCAGTAGAGCTTAAAAAAAAAAAAATTAAAACAGAAGAAGAAACCGAAAAGGGATTGGATTAGTCCTCTGTCAAACAAGGTTGCTTTTTTGTGATTGTTTAGTCTTGTAGAAAACTATCTTATTTCCTACAGACTTTTTTTGGTAAATAGCTGGATGATATGGTCTTTTAAGATGGACGGCATATCAGTCGTCACAATATCCATCTTGTGAGACTAAGTTATCTGGTCATCTCTCCACAATGATTCCCCTTTGTTTCCTTAGAATATTACGTTGTTCCGGCCACTAGAACTGAAAAGTAATGAAGCGTAAAAACATACATATATGCATGCCTGATCGATGCAGATGACAATAACCAGGAGGAATATAGGACATGAAGAATTCTAATGCGTGGGGTTTTAAGCACACAATAAAAGAACACGTAGTGCACAAAATCTCAAAAGCTTTTATGTAAATTGTGAGGTATATTACCTGTTATGAATAGGATCCGGTCCATTAGGTACTCTTCTCTTGCTTACAGAATGCAGGTTTGGGCTGCCACGACGAAGAGGGCGCTGTTTACTTCCTATAAATGTCAAAACATTGAGATGTATTGCTGATGAGATTGTTGTTGCTGCTTTTTCGGTAGCCTGGTTTGATAAAATGCATATAGACAGAAACCAGACGAGACTCACTAACAAAGCAGTTCCTATGGAAGCCCGCACAACCCTGTCACCCATAGTTGTATTTCCACCACCCCTTACACAGACTCTCTAGTGTTCAACTGTTCATTAACAGAGAGCAAGAAGCAAGCTGAAGTTAGAAGAATCATATCTTCTAAAGGTGAAGGCAAGGATGATTCACACTTTAGAATGTAGTAATGCAAGGGAATCACAAATGAAAATGAGTTCACTAGTAAAAAGAAGACTAAAATATGGAGTTCTTTTACATTAATCTATTAGCAAGCTAAGAAGGTGGCATAGCCAGAGCAAGCAACTTTGGCATTTAGTAGATTCTCTCTATGGCATCCGAAGAATTTAGGAAGTTTATGATGTTGAAAAAGAAAATGAAATAGGATAAATAAATAAATAAATAAAAGTTCATTACCCCATTCTGCTTTATATTTAATTGGTCCAGCCCCCGGAAGTATTTACTTTGTTGTGTGCACATTTTAATGCAACAAGCAACCTAATGGGACCTCACTACGTCCCTATTTCTTGCATCCTGTATTATTTCAAATTTTCTAAAAGAAACTCCTTAAAAAAGGCATAGAATATCGTGCCGTATCCAGCAATCCACTGTGTATAGTAAAATTGATCAAAATACTGATCTGCAGTAATTCGTTGTTGATTAAAGGCATCATCATTAGTTCATGATAGCAGAATAATGCACAAAAGGAAACCAAAGATAAACAAAAGAAATATCAGCTTAAACCGGGAAGAAAGAAAGAGTAAAGGCAAGAGAAAGAAGCAAGAGAACACTACCATGGCCAATAAACATAATTATTGGAGTAGGAACCGGGTTCCATGAAAGACAATTCAGTAACTATTAGCACACGTTCCGCAGGTTTCTTCCTGAGATAAAGACTTTATCTGCCCCTCATCAATGAATGACAAAGATAGGAGCTTTCCCTCGGTATTACTCAAGGTACCGTAAAGATTGGTCCACCACCCAAGTTCGAACAAATTTTTGCTGCAAAACATTTTCAAATGATTGTTAAAATATGGGAATTTAAACATGCAGATTCCTGAGGCTCCAGTAATTGGTATATTCCTCAGAAATTGAAAGACAAAACAGCACAACAAGCATGATACTTTCCTGCTTTTCCTTTTCCTTCTTCTTTTTCTTTTTTTTTTGTTTCTCTTTCCTTTTTTTGTCTTCTGCGGAAAAAGGAAGCAACCCGAATAAGAAGGCGGCCTGCACCTTGGGCAAGCAAGACACATTGCGTCGTTCTAATAATGAAGAAACAGAGATGATTCTAGAGATCCAGCCGAACAGCAGCATACAGTAAGAGTCCTCCATTATGCTTTAAAGTGCCTGCTAGATACAGTATAAGAAATAGGAGACATCAACCCAATACAAATAATCGCGAAAGAAATATCCTAACATACACAATTTTCATTGAAATTAACGCTAAAAATATTGCGGGCATAAGCAGTCAACAATATTATTCACAAACGAAACTTTCTAAGGCATTCATCCAAGACTTGAGAAAGGCAACCAGATTGACCAAGGCTCAGCGATGGTTAAAAAAAAAAAGGAATCTGACCCTTAATCTTCATAACAATATCCCAAATTGTGAAAGTCAAGTTTGGTCGTGACAACAATCTTTGTTATTTCCTCCATTTCTTTAATGTGTAAAATAGATAACAATTGTTTATGAAAACCATACTGCAGTGGGAAAATTATCAACACCAAAAGTATGCCGCCAAGTCATGTGTGGGTGGTTAATATTCTGGATAAATATTTGTCACCTGTAACTCAAATAATAAAGATTCAGCTCAAAAACCAAAATATAATTCGAGTTAAGAAAGGTATGACAATATTGAGATATGACGAGAGTTATAAATATACATAACAGTGAATATAGAATAATAATTCAAAAAAGGTGCTACAGTTTTTCATTACCAGCTCACGATCGGGTAATCGAAGTGTTTTTCAAGCAGTGTACAACACAAGGAAAATAATGGATCTATGACAGCTGTACATAAACAAGATACAGTTTATTCAGCTTCTAAGGAAAATCTTCTGAACCAAATCCTTATCATGGCTTTCTCATTCTGTTGACACTGACAACAGAGTGGGTATATTTGATCTTTCTTTTACACTATCTATTCAGGAGACTATCCTGCAATCATATGGCATCTCAAAGTTATTGGTGAACCACAACTAGCCAACAAAAAGCATATAGAAAGTGTTATTCGAGCTGAGACTGACTTACCATGAGAACAAACCCAACTCCCAATGTCGAATAAACAACACATACAGATGCCACTCCTTTTGATCTGGCATTCTCTTCTAGTGAAGCTACCAGATTATCTCCCTTTTTGTGCCCACTTTGGTCCATATATTGCTAGATGTGTCCGACCAAACCGCCGATCAGCTATCTGCATGTAAAAGAACATAAACTCCAGAAAGAAATGTACAGAGCAGCCAACACAAGAAAAATTAGCAGTCCCCAGGATGGGTGTAATCATACTACAAATATGAAAATGAGATTTAGAATCCTAAAGGATTCTAGAATAACATCTTAGCAACCAAATATTACCATATTTTTCACATGGCTCCAGCTTAATAATTTTTCTTCAACAACAGCAAATTAGTCCATTAGAATGATTTAATAATTTGATAAGGAAATGAGAGACTTTATTTTTTCTGAAAATATCTTGTGAAAAAAGGCATTTTTCTTTCTTTTTCTTCACTCTAGGGGGGAAGGGGAAGGAGGGAACAGTTAATGCTAGACAGACAACATATTTGATCCTCCAATCTATGGTATTGAAATAAGAATGTTAGCTAATTCTAATAACACAATCCTCAAATACCTTGACAAGACATCCGCATGAATCAAGCATGTCAGTTCCCAAAGGATATTCCACAACCTAAAAGACGGTAAGTAAAAGGATTCAAATTCCAACTGGAAATAAAAATGGAAGGTAAGAACATTTGTTCAATGAAAGGTGACTTACAACGAAGGAATCTGCTCCAACTACTGAGGAACTTGAAATTTGGCCCATAAGTACCCCATAATCCACTTCCATATAGGGGGGTGTAATGCTTATATAATCAAATGTTCCCTGTTTACCTGCAGGTTCAAAACATCAGTGCCCCATAATCCACTTCCATAGGTTAGGGCAATCAAATGTTTCCTCCTTACTTAGTCCCAACTCCCAAGCATGAGACATTGGTATGAGTGTGTATGCTTTGCATTTTGCCAAATAAATTTTCAGAAGGGGATTGAGGAGATGCAGAGAAGCCATACCTGTATATATCTCTGCTCTTGCCAGGAAATCCTCAACACGGACAGTATGGATGACAGATAAATCAAGAAAACCAGTCCATTCTAGATTTGGCTGAAGAACAGCTGAGACAACCCAAGGATCCATCTCAACAAAATGGACCTGCATGATAAATAAGAAGTAGAAGGGCCAAAGAAAATGTTTAATGAAACAAGTATTATAAAAATATTTAATCTTAAATTTGACTCTTAATCACTAATTTTTCAAAGTACTGATACAGTTATTAAATGTTATCACTAATCAACAACAAATTAATAAAAATGTTTTATCTAGATTTTCAATAGTAACCTCTGAGCATCCCCGGCTCATTGCTTCAATTCCAACAGACCCTGTACCGCTATACAAGTCTAGCCAACGACCAGGTTGTAAAGATGTAGGACACCCACCAGCCGCCTCAAGAAATAAAAAACAGTAGTATTCTTAGCACCATGAAGAAATTCCATTCAACTGTATGGATTGATCTACCTCCACAAATAATATCCAAATACAGAGAAGTCCATAATATTCTCCAACATTGATGGTGAATAAATCAAGAAATGCAAATTCACCTGTAAAATTCCAAATGCAGCACCCTTGACAACTTCCATCATGGGACGTACATCCTTACCTTTTGGTGAAAGCAATTTCTTTCTCCTAGCCTTTCCTGCAAGCACCTACTAACCAAGAAAGTTTGTTTAAGATTCTACAATAGATGTGAATTTCTCAGGCTCTCATGAAAGGAAACAAACAAATTTCACAGAAAAACGTTCTGATATTTTTGTGTCAAATATATCTTCTCAAACATTTAATATCAGAATGGTGAACTGGTTTCATCATTTTATGAAAGGTCCAGGACGAAAGGTTAGACAAACTATATGTAGATCATGTTGTCAATGCAAATGAAGAAATTCGAATACTCTTATACTTTGCTTGAGGATGCAAAAGAAATCAAAATTGGATGTTGAATCAATAGGAAAATTTTGAACTTAGTGCCTACAGCATTTCACACACCATCGTAATCACAAACAATCAAATCGTGAATGACATTGATATTTTAGACTTACATCACCGGGGATCATAAACCTTGTCCACAAAACATATAATATCAGTATAGGTTAGGATCGTGCATAATCTGGCCACTGACAAATATATTCCGTAGTTTGGCACATAAACAGAGGTACATAATAAAAACAAGTATAAGAGAGCACAAAATGGAAATACCTGAAGCAATTTATGGGTCTCCCTCTCCCGAGGAGGTTGAGTTTCCTCTGCACTGACCTGCCTACCGTTCCTTTCTTTCTTTGCCCGTTCTTTCCTCCTCCTGCCCTACAAAATCAATCTCGTCAACGAGTGTCACCTGCTAACGAATAAAAATACCGATACATACGCTCTACATAAAACTCTCAACCTATGCTACCTCGGGAGGAGTTTCAGATAAAAATTCATCCGGATTGAGACCGTACTGCTCTAGAAGCTCTCTATTCCTCTCCATATCTTGTCCATTCCTGGATTCTGTAAACAACAAAATTAATCAAAATTTTGACCAGGAAAATATAGATATAGAACAAAATCACCACTAAGAATTATCGAGAAGAGAGAGGAAGAGTCCGTCTGTCTGAAAGTGAACAAAGCAACTCACTGTAAGAAAATGTGATAATAAATGGACGGACTCTGTTAACTGCTGTTCGCAGGGGATGATATTTGACGGATAAATGATTGGAACGAAAAGGACCGCCGTATAAGAAGTCGGCGTTTAGTCGGAAAAGAGAAGGTAACGGCGGTACACGGCAATGAGAACTTATGATCTCCATAACTATAATTGGAAGCACAATTTTGCCCTCCTCTGATTGCCTCCTCAGAAACCCAAAAGTTTTGAGGCATTTCACTTGCTAATCTCTCGACTGATATTTATAGAGGATGGTTCTGCGATTTTAGTAGTCTCATTCCACCAATTAGGCAAGTATTATATTTCTGCTAAACTTTTTAGGCAATTACTATATTAAAAAAGATTTTTGTGGGATTTTGGAAGTTTCATTCCTCCAATTAGGCAATTACTATATTATTATTATTTCATATTTTAAAACTTTTAGGCAATTACCATTTTCTTTCACAATCTAGACAAATAATACATTGTAATCTTATCAAAATCAAGATTAAATCGTAAATAGATAATCATACCGTTTTTAACCGTTGTTCATAATTTAATTTGATCATTATTCAATTTCATATTAGTAATTTAGTTCCAATAATATCTTTTTAAATGTACACATAGATAAATAATAATAAATTTAAAAAATAAAATCTTTATGTATGAATTCAATATCGATTAATTTAGATTTACAAATAATATATGAAATATTTTTGAAAAAATATAACATATAATTTAAAATTCTGTACAAAATAATAATTAATACAACTTATAAATTTCATGTAAGAATTAATACTAATACTCTATAAACATGCTATTTAGGTCAAATTAACTTTTAATGACTCAATATAATTTAAATAGTGAGTTTGAAATATCATGGGTTTAAAATGGTTTGAAAACCGGTGGGCCGAAGATAATTGGACGGGTCCAAAATCCATTTTTATACAGAGAATCCGAGCAAGGGGAGGGCGTGTTGGTTGTAGGCCGCGTAGTGAAAAAATCGGCCCAAAAGTTAAAACAAACGCATCGTGGGCACCAGTAGTACCACCAGCCCAACAGACCAAACGTGTTAACTCGATTCATGATTACGCAGGTTTCCTTTTCCCTCCACTCTCTTTTTTGGGACGTACACTTCAAGCGCTACATTTCATAGTTCGCCAAATCGATTCTTTTCTGGCGTGTAATCTACCGCAACCAGATCACTTTTCATGCACGTTAATCCATGAACACGTGGCAGTCATAAATGCCCAAAGCTACTGTACTTGGAAACTGCGTACGCTGCTAACTACCAAAAAAAAAAAAAAGGAAAAGAAAAAAGTCTACTGTTTCTTGGTTGACTAATCCCAGGCCCAACTCGCCATTAATCCTCGAGAGGAGTTAGGAGACTATAAGACTTCTAGTTTAGTTGTATTGATGAAAGTTTTGGCGATTTGATTACAATATTGTCGGTTAAACGGTGAGAATTCGTAGTTTCTGGATTTTTTTTGTACCATTATTGAACTATAAAATCATCGGTCTTGGCTTTTAGTTTGGCAAGATTGTGATATCAAATGGTGGAGGAATGATTTTGGGTTGATTTAACTTTGGGAAGGTGAAGATTTTTTTGTTCGGAAAATGGGATCTTGTGCTTCTACACCCAAAGGCTGTGTAAAAGTTCGAAGTGGTTTAAATCTCCGGAGGAAACATCGGAGACGGAGGAGGAGGTCGGCAAAGGCCCAATCCTTCTCTAATAAGCTCAGCAAGGTCGAACCTTCTAATTCCACCGATGTTTCATATCGCAATCCTGCTTTTCAAGGTACCGTTTATTTTCACCTATTTTTGGCTTTGTTTTCTGTTTCCCTCTTGGGCGTATTGCTGGGTTCTTGGTTTTATTACATTGGGGGAAATTGGCCGACATTGCCGTCTTTTTTGCTTTACCAAAATTGCCTAAAAATTTTGTATTATTGATTCGAGTTGTTGTTATCTGCTGATTTCACAGGAAGTTCCGAGGCATGGTACGATCCGGACACGGTAACAGATTCTGACTGCGATGACGATTTTTATAGTGTTCAAGATGGTGAGCAGCTGGCCTCGGTGATTATTTGATTTTGCTTTTTTATAATAACTAATTCAAGCACTTAGTAGTTGGCTGGATTATGAGTTTATTGAATTGTGTTTGATTCCAAACTGTTTCAGATATATCCCAGCTTGGAAGTGGATCAACTGTTGTTACTCCAAGATTTTCTGATAACAAACATTTCAATGTAACTGTTCCTTCTGATCCTCCGGTGAAATTGGGCGAACCATCATTCCGCAGTTCAGAAACAAGTAATGCCAGAGAAACCAGCCGGTCCAATTCTTTAGTGCAAGCTGATGATCATTGTAATGAGGCTAAGGATCCATCTCAAGTTGATTCCATGGATGGCAGTCCTGAAAGAGCCGAATCATCATCAACATTGCACAATTGTGGGTTGCTGCCTAATAGTCTTTTACCTTGTCTTGCCTGTTCTGCATCCTCAGAAGAAAAGAATAAGGCAGCAGGTCCACATTCACCCATTGTAAAGAAAAGACTATCAATAAAGCTTTCTTTCAAAAAGAAAGAAGGGTTGGCTCATTCTTCCATAAGTAAGTATTTGTATTTCTTCTTACATTGATACTGTAAGTAAGCTTTTTATGTCACATTCTTATTATCCCAAGTGAACATTCTTCAAGAATCAATTCTTTGTGATAGCTGTTTGAGATGGATATTTGTTTGACTAGAGGATATTGGTTCTAAAGAAAGGGACAATCCTTGTTGGTTCTTGGTGAATAACAGCTCCAAGATTTTTTTGCAATTGTGTATATCAGTTTCTTGCCTATGTTATTCATATATTTATTTCTATTTCTATATGCTATTGAATCTTTGGATGGATAGCTTACATTATGATGATAGCCTTATTAATTCTGCTCATGTGTCTATTTCTTGTCAGTATCACCAAGAGCTGTTCTGCAACGGCCTATAGCAGGTTCTCAGATTCTACGTTGCCCGCTAGAGAAAAAAATGTCTAACTGCTGGTCTGATATTGCTCCTAATACTTTTAGAGTTCGAGGCCAAAATTATCTTAGGTGAGAGTTGATAGCATGCCATAATAAGCTAGATTCATCTGCCAATTTCTCTATTATTTATCATCTCCTTTTGGTCTGCTGAAAGTCAGTTTTGCATTACAACCTTGACACAGGGATAAAAAGAAAGAATATGCTCAAGACCATGCTGCATTTTATCCTTTTGGCGTTGATGTGTTCCTATCACCTCGAAAAATTGACCATATTGCGCGTTTTGTTGAACTTCCTGCCATGGAGTCATCTGGGGATATTCCTCCAATTCTGGTTGTAAATGTTCAGGTGATTTTCATATTTATTATTATGGTTTCTCATGGGGGTTGACATACAAAATGAGGAAAATTGATTAACAAAAATGAGGTTCAACTTCTCTACTCTCTGAATATATGTATCGAGCACGATTATGATGGAGAAGGGATGTTATGTTTTGCGTCTGACTGTCTAATGTTTTCATTTCCTACTGTTTTAGATTCCACTCTACCCTGCAGCAATTTTCCAGAATGAATATGATGGAGAGGGGATGAGTTTTGTTTTCTACTTCAAAATTTCTGATAACTATTCAAAGGAGCTTCCGCATCAATTTCAAGATAATATCAAGGTAATGTGGGAAAATTAAACATGCACATCAATCGGTTCTTGATTCTTTAACTCCTTCTCGGCCTGACACAATAATTTATTACTATTATTATGTTATTATGATGCAGAAAATAATTGCTGATGAAGTTGAGAGGATCAGAAGCTTTCCTGTAGATACAACTGCACCCATCAGGGAAAGATTGAAAATCTTGGCCCGAGTGGGGAATGTAGAAGATCTTCAGTTGACTGGAACAGAGAAGAAGCTTATGAACACTTACAATGAAAAGCCAATTCTCTCGCGTCCTCAGCATCAATTTTACTTGGTATGGTAACCTCCAGCAGAACTTTTTGAAACTTCGCGCTGGTAACCTAATGAAACTAATTTGGTTGTGAAAACTTGTGCAGGGACAAAACTACTTTGAGATTGATTTGGATGTGCACAGATTTAGTTACATTTCCAGAAAAGGTTTTGAAGCTTTTCTAGACCGATTGAAGCATTGTGTTGTGGATTTTGGTCTAACAATTCAGGTTTGCTACCAGGAAATTTTTTTTATTTTTCAAGAAAAGCAAACCCGTTTGTGGTTGTGTTGAAAAAGTCCACAATATATATCTATAAACATATTTGAATAATTTTATTTTTTCTTAATGCAGGGAAACAAGGCAGAAGATTTACCAGAATGTATGTTGTGTTGTGCAAGACTGAAAGAGATTGACTACACTAATTACAAGCAGTTGAATTTTTGAGCCAACAAACAGGTGCTCCATACTCTACCATAATAGTACCAGCCAGGGAAAACCCTCTGGAAATTCGGTACATGGAAGGCACCTTCCCCGTTCTTTGTTTATTTATTTGTTTTTCTCTTGTTTCCAATTGTTAATTTTATCCAATTATTTTAAAATTCTCAAATTGGAAAAATCTGTGTACATATGAGGAGGAGAAAAAGATAAAGGATATGAATATATCCTATTTTGCAATATCCGTTTCTGTATTGTCTCCGATATTAGGAACTACCGGAGAAACATTCAGGGGACGTTATTGATCCAGAAAAACGAAGAAAATTCAATCAAATACCTGACCTTTTGCATATGATACTGCTCATGATAATATATATAATTAGAAATAAAGGAATATTATACTGTGGTTCGTAATGGATGCATGCAAAACATTTGCAAAAGATCAGAACGGAATCTCTGTGAATCAGTTCAGAATTAGCATGAACTCGACATTGTATATTCACAAGCTGAAAGAATTCAAGGATTCAAAACAAGCAGCTTAATTTCAAAAGAAAAAAAGGGGAGGTAAGGAACAGAAGCCTTTAGGAAGAAGCTGTTACAGGGCCTCTTAAGCATAGGGCGAAGATGGAAGAAATAGTCCCCTTTTGGGCCTTCGTTGCAGATCTAGGAGGGCGACGGCCAGAATCCACATTCGAACAATTATGTCGGTCACCACTGCTTTCGTGATCTGTTCTAGAGGAGGAGGAGGCCTGAACTGCAGAACCGTCCTTTTTCTCTGGTAAATTCAACCTGTTATTTTCCCAAATTCGGCCAGAAGATCCTTGTCGCCGAAATGAGTAAGATGATCTCTTCAATGTACCCATGGGTTTAACAAAGGTCGTCGCTGCCTCTTTTTCCTTTTCCCTTGAGGAGAGTCCACAATAATCAATGCTTTCCCTTGTTTTTTTTTTTTGGAGATCTTCTCAAAATTATTACCCCTTTTTATCGCTTATCGCTTATTTTGGGATATTCACTTTGAGTTTCCATCATCCATTTCCGAGATTCGCTCGCGAAATGAAATATCAATTAGATATCCATTGTCCTCCTTACGATATACATATAAATATATTTTGCTTCATTTACATTTGGATTCAATGAATTTTTGGAACCTAAGTTGCAAATGAACAGCATTAGTCGTTTCATAATGTTGAAGTGATACATAGTTTAAAACAAGGACAACCAGTTTCAAAGTTTATTCTTCAAATTCATGCCACATATCATCTTCAATTATTCTAGACAGGAAAATCATGTAGTGTGCGTGTGTGATTAGTAATCTAAGTATTCGTCAGGAAGTTGAGGAAATTCCAGCTTGATCTGGCTGTCGCGTGCGAGTATGGACTCCACAAATGAATCTGCAGAAGCACCTTCCACGGTGTAATTTGGTTTAATTTCAGAGACCTGCTGATAAAACGAAGCCCCGCCGCCAGGGTTTTGATTACCCGTGCCGCTCGAGTCATTGAGGATTTCGCAGGGAGGGAAGCGAAAACTAGGTTTCTCTTCTTCTTCCCGTGACGAAACAGGGTTATTGTCTGGTGGTGTCTGTGACGCGATTCCCTGGAATGAACAGTCGTTTTTCCACTCAATTTCCGTAGACAGAAAAGGATCGACGACGAAGTAATCATTGCGGGGAGGAGGAGAAGATGGTGCCCTAGTTGAAGTTGGAAACTGAGACTGAGATGGTTCAAATTGAGAGGCAATATGCACGATGCTACCAGAAGATGAGCATTCGCCATGAAAATATGGCCAGATTATATTTTGATTCATGGACTGGAGTTGAAGTTGTTCCATCGCTTGGTTGTGCGAAACTTCCGGTTGCGAGAAAAACGGTTCCGGTTGGTTTTGGGGAAATCCACTTTGGGCTCTGGCGGTTGGATGGACACTGATCTTTTCAAATTCAGTAATCATTTGAGAGAATGGCTTGTGAGTAATAGGGTCTATGCCCATGTTGGCTAGTTTCTTCTTTAATTTAGTATTCCAGTAGTTCTTCACATCGTTGTCGGTTCTCCCCGGTAGTTGCCTCGCTATCAGAGACCACCTGCACAACACCGGACCCGACCCATCCATCACAACATAATTGATAATTTCTCCAGCGGAACACAGCCATTGTAGAACAAAGAGAAAAGGAACTTTACCTGCTTCCTATGGTCTTATGAAGTTCGAGAATGGATTCTTCCTCTTCGGGTGTAAAGTTATCGTGATTAAGGTCCGGCCGTAGATAGTTTGTCCATCGGAGCCTACAGCTCTTGCCGCATCGGTTCAGCCCTTTTAGAAAAAAAAAAAACAAATAAACCCACACAAACAGTTGACACCAACTGCTGTTTGTAACTAGAAGAATCGAAATGGAATCTGTCCAGAATCTTCTTCTTACCTGCTTTTTGGGGAACCAAAGTCCAGTTACCAATTCCATGACGGGAGACGTATGCAAGAATTTTAGCGTCTTCTTCAGGCGTCCAGGGACCTCTTTTGACGTTTGATTTGTCGCAACAGGGAGGTCTCCCCATCATCAAGACGACAATAAGAAGAAGAAAAAAAAAATAAAAAAGAGAAAAAACAGCTACAAGTTTTGTGACTCGTTGGAAAGAGAAAAGAGAAAAGATAAACGAGAGAAAGAGAAAAAAGTACAATTGGAGATGAATCATTTTTAACAATTTAGAAAAGAGCATCAAATGCATGCAATTTGGCTCCCCTCATTTAAAACAAACACAATTGCATGATTTTAACATCGAAACACTTTGACGTGACATGAAAAAACAATACCTGCATTTTTCCCAAATTCCAATTTCTCTCTCTCACACAAATTCTTGGATCCAAGATCATTACAATAATACTCATTCTGGCAATACGAGTGACTCCATTTGATTAATCCTAATAACCTAACCATATCCATCACCTAGAAGGATAAAAGGATAAAGAAAAGAACATAAATACTAATAAACAGTTCAACAATAGCCCAAGGTATGTTTGTTTTTTTGAAGTAATAGTATAATGCAAACCAACAGTTTGACAAAAATTCCTTCCATCAAGAGCCTGCCCCAGCTCCAGCTCTATCAAAGATCAGAAAGAACTGGAGGCAGTAGCTTAATGTTTATATACAAGAGTACTAAGGATAAACTCAGCTCTATCAAGACAAAACATTAAATTGATGCCGAGCATGCCTTACAGCTCATCCTACAATAACCGGCCATTTCTTCAGAGCCTACCATATAGAGGGGATTCTTTTTACATTCACCTGAAGCAGCCCACTGGGGGCAGTGAGGGTTGTCATCCTCACAAACTCCACTTTTAGTAGCAGATGATGAATCAAAGGACCTCACGTGAATCCACTTTGTAGCAGACCACTTCTCCCCTTCAATAACAGGACAGCTCCCGTGCAAGCTCAAAGAATCTGTTGTAGCATCAGGATGAAGGCTGAAAAACAGCAAAGCATCACCCTTTCTGGGTTTTACTGCATAGAGAGACAGACACCTTTTGTTGTTAGATACATGTATAGCTACAAAACTAAAAGATCAGATTATTGATCAAACTACATTGTTATATTCAGGTCATAGAACCCTTGCGAATTGAATTTTACCTACCCTAAGATTTTATTTAAATAAACATTCAGAAATAATGTGTTTGCATTTGATGCTGACAAGGTAAAAAGTAATTTTTGCATACCAGAATAGCCCTTTTTAGCACATTCAGACCAATCATCACCTTTTGGCTGCAATTCTTCTGCCTGGAAGTACGAGAGAGAAATGAGATAAGAGGAACTCAACTAAACAAAATGAGAAGATGCAAGAATGGAGAAACAAGAACAACATTTTCTGAACTGGGAAAGACTGTCTCGCCGCCTTTCTGTACATCTGATAAATACATGAGTACCGTAGCCACTCTGTGACCACCCAATTCTTGATTGACTTTATCATGGAAGTAATCAAAATGAGGCTCATACTTCTGACCATGCTCATAATGTAGTATTTGTATAGCTTCACCATTTTCTGGATGCCAAGGTCAACCAAAAAAATAACCGGTAAGAAATGGTTTTCATTTCAACCACACAAGCAAAAAGGTTGCAATAAGTAATGAGAATACCTGGAGGAAGGAAGGTCCATGCAGCAATCCTAGCCTCAATGCGAGTAACGACTTCGTCCTATTTTAAATAGATGGGAAAGCTTTAGTAATATTTTCTTATAGTATCAAAGGTAAACTAATAAATATTTAATATGACAGTAACAGATATCTTTAATTGAAAAGGAAATGCCTAGGGAGGAAGTAGGGAAAAGATATATTCATTGCTTTCAAAATTTGAAAAATAGACTTGAGATTTTAACTTTTCGTCCAAACGAGCAAGAGAACACTTTTACATTGTCCAGATGTTAAGAGCTCAATGACAAAGTATCTCCAACCATAAAACCCCTTATTTTTCCGTGATAAGGGAACTTAGAGAAAACTAAGATATTACAATTTTTAGTCAAAGGCAGAGAGATACGAGAAAATATGTCTCTGTGTTTGAAACATCGTTTCATAGATCCATGCGCCAAAGCTAAAACAATTTTAATGCCATAAAATGCAAGGATCAGAAGATATATGACTGGAAAAATGCTTAATAAGCAAATGATGAGAGTGAATAACATGTAGTGATTTTCATAAACCAGCCCAATTTTGTTTCAGGATTTTTACCATGGAACTAGGGACCAAGCTGAGCATATACAAGATCTTTCATAAGAAGAATCACAAAATAAGGTTAAAAGGAATTCTTAATCTTCTGGAGACAGACTAATGGACAATCAACAACTATTTCTCAAATTGTTGAAGAATTAGACTTTTCAGGAGAAATATTACTGGTCTTTGAATAATAGATTTCCAAGGCTTCGATACAATACTTACATACATTGGTCAGCTCTTTTGGAAGTTCTAAAGTACTCTGACCAGCCAATAATTGCAGAGAAGGTTAAAATAAGAAGATGGTGGCAAAAACTGGGAGGCAAGTAAATTACAATGATGCCAAACAACAGTAAAGCTAGGGCACAAGTAATTAAAGAAGACAAAGCTAATTCAATTGCATAAGAATAACCATTAATACTTTGTTGCGCACAAAGACCAGTCTAAAAAGAAGGCTTGAACGCTTCCACCCATACCTGGTTTTTTCTGAGGAACATTCCTGAACTCGTCCGCACTTCACTTGCTACACTCTTACCAGACTCGTAGTCAGCCACCATGGATTTCTCAAGTTTGTCCTTAGCCTACAAGCCCAAACTCAATCAACAAAGAACCAAGTCAATTCCCAATTTTTCTTCTTCCCCATTTTTTCTTTTTTCCTTTTTATTTTTTGAGATATCTTTTTACAGTGAAATAGCTAAAGCCAAAATTTATTCCCCTAGGAACACAGAAGGCGATATAAAAACTAACCAGAGTCATAAGATGATCGCACTCCTCGTGTGTCAAAAAACCCCTATATATGAAAGCCCTGCATGATCCAATAGCCATTAATGTCATCCGATCAGAAAAAAAAATCACACAAAAAACCAGATAGAGAAAATGAGAGAAACCTAGGCCGCCAAGAGATTTGCGTAACCCGCGTCGGATCAAAATGAAGCGACGAAACACCTTTAACGAGTTCCAGCACTGATCCTTCTCTAATAAAAACAAGGGGAAAATAAAAAATCGGAAAATGGAAAAATCAACACTTGATCTACATTTCAAGAAACAAAACAAGAAAGCAACCCCACCTCGGAGAATGAATGGCGAAGACGTCAGGAAGAAGGCACAGGACACATAAAGAAAGCAAGAAAGGAACCCAAGACTCCATCATCATCATAATAATCTTCATCCCCATTCATGAAACAAAAAATGTATTTCCCCGGTTTCTACCAAAATCTAGAAACAACAGAGAGAGAGAGAAGATGAAGCTGAAAAAGTAGAGGAGAGACAAAACTTTATGAATTTCGGGTGGAACTTTTAAGGTGCAGTTTCCCAGAAATTTGTATGCATTAAATGTCTGAAATATTCGAAAGAAGGAAATAAGAATACCGCCCTCTTTTCTTTTATATTAGATTAAAAATCATAAAAGAATGCTAGTCTGTTAGATATTTTTTTAAAAAATTAAGAAATATCAATTTGCAATTATTCCCTTAATTATTTCCACTAATTACTCTTGGTTTTCTATTCAATGGTTTTTGCCCATTGTATAGTTCCTAGTATTTTTTTTTTAGCGTGGTAAAAAAAATATTATAGTAAATAAAAAACATAAATAACCATATTCTATAACTTAATTGACATAATTATAAAATATTGATAATATATAAGTACATTTTTGGATTTTTTTGTTTTAATATAATTTGCAAAAAAAAAAGTCCATATTAAGTAAAAGGATGGAGTAATAAAAGTAATGGAAAAATGGACGATCCATTGAGGGAAAAGGGAAATTGTTAGGTAAGGTTGGATTTTTTTTACTTTTTCCATTAGATATTTATTATATATATATAGCATTAATGGATTTAACGATTGACAAAGAAAATTGAGTTGTATTAGAGAATGTAATTTAATGTCAAAATCATGAATTTAAATTAATAAGAAAGGACTAATGGCACTTATTATTATTATTAGAATAATATGTGAGTTTGATCCCAAACAAATTTATCTTTGGCAAGCTAAGTTCCAAAATATTATTTTTAACTTTTAAGGTCCCAAACTTTTTTTGTAGAGAATAATAAGGTTCTTCTTAACGGATTCTGTCAAAATTTTTAAAATTTTAACGGTTGTTTGTCTTTAGTTAATTAAAGATAAGGATAAAAAAGTCATTATCTATGAAAATAAAGAAATAAAATAATAATAATAATAAAATATTTAAAAATAAAAAATTTATCAAAATAGTGAAAATTTCAAAAGTCGTCGTCAATCTTCCTCTTCTCGTCAATCTTCTTCTTCTCCGGTTAATCTTTTTCTTCTTCTCTCTGGTACAAGATTTTTATCTTTTTCTAACATTTTTGAAGAAAGAAAAAAAAAAAGATAATTGAAGAAGAGGTCTTTATAGAAAGAAAAAAGAAAAAAAAAACAAGATAGAGAGATTTAGGAAATTCAAATTTTAACCAATGGAAAAAAATAAAGTTACTTTGTTTCAAGAGAAAGAGGACAGTGGTGATATTGAAATACTCAGTGAATCTTCAATCGTTAAAGCTCATTTGACAAATCAAAGTTGTTCTAGACGACAAGAAACGAATTCAAATGGGAGCAAAAATAGAATGTTAAATTCAAAAACATTTGAATCGATGTTTCAGTAAGTATTGCGCATTTCTTATCATGAATATATTTGAGTAAGTATTTAAAGCTGTTCTAAAGAATGTAGATGTATTTTATCTATTTTTATTATATTCTTCTTTTCTCTATTTGATCTCTATTGTTAATTTATATTTGAGTAAGTTAATTTATTCATATGCTTGATAATTCAAAAATATTTTATGTTATTGACATTTTATTAACTAAATGCAGATTTATATGGAATGATATAACAGAGGATAAAAGACACAAATTTGCTAAGCTAGATTCTCTATATTTCAATATGTATGCAAGGGGGATGAAGGATAAGGTCTTGAAATGGGTAGACACAGATCAAATTTTTTCAAGAAGTTACACTTTGATTCCCATTGTACTATGGTATGGATTTAGTTTCCTTCATGTAATTATAATATCTAATAACATTATTTATAAATTAGAATAATTTTTAAACTTTTTTTCTTTTTTTGATATATTGTTAGGTGTCATTGGAGCTTGTTGATTTTATGTAATTTTGGGGAAGAGAATGATAACAATCCAAAATGCATGTTGCTATTGGATTCACTACAATCAACAAATCAACCAATTGAACCTAAAATAAGAGAGTAAGTTTTACATTGTGTAATTTATCTAAAAATATAAATCACAATTCATTAATATCATTTTATTCTGACAGGTTTATATTGGACATTGTGGATATTAGTAAAAGAAAAACATCGTTCAAATGATTTTATGACCATTCCTCTACTAGTGCCAAAAGTAAGTAAAGTATATTTTTTAGTAAATTTTATAATTCAAGTCATAAATTAATTGAATTAACTTGATTTATTTTAAGGTTCCACAACAATGTGGTGGGGAAGAGTGTGGATGGTATTCCCTTCTTTATGCCAAACTTTTTATGCAAAATGCTCCGGACAACTTCAATCATAAAGAGAATTTTCCATACTTTGTAAGTAGTCCCTCTCCTAATGTGATAAAAAGTATTCTTATAATATACAAAAATACATGATGTGTTAAGCATATTAAAAAGTTTTAGTTGTTAATTTATGTGTTATAAGTTCTTATTAATTTATATTTTATGAACTAATAATAATGATATATGTATTGTAGATGGATAAAGATTGGTTCAACATTCCTGAATTTGATGAGTTTAAACAGAATATGATATTGTTGCAATCCACATCAATAGAGAACAATCACCTTAGTTCAACATTACCTAATGAAGTAGAAGCAAAAACTGATTTGAGGAAAAACGAAAAAAACATTGATTTAGCTGATAAAATTGAGATTGGAAAACAAGGGAAAGAGGTTGAGATTGAGATTAGAAAGAAAGAGGAAAATGTTGAAAGAATAATTGGGTATGTTAGTGATGAAGAATTTGAATGGTTATTACAACAAGAATATGGTGTACAAAAAAAACATGTCGAAAATGTTGTAAATTCAAAGGAAGATGAGATTAATGTGGACATGGGGACAGAAGATGAAGAAGGCTCATCAAGTAATGATGAATTTTTTAAAGAATCTGATATTGATGATGATATAGGGAGTGATGTAAAAGTAATGGTTCATAGAAGAGTGGATGACTTGGAACATGCTTTATTGGAGGTAAAGAATGAGAAGGAAATTGAAAATGAAAAGGAAAAATTGGTTATGGTAAATGAAAAAATAGTTCATGGTAAATGAAAAAATAGTTCAGCTAAATAAAGGAAAAGAAATTGAGGTACATGTTACAGATGCTATAAATCAGAATTTACCAGAAAAAAGAAAAGTCACTCGTTGTAGTTGGAATTTTTGTCCAATTGATGCTTATGATGGAATATCCCATGATGGTGTTAGTGTGGATGATTTGAATGATTTGTCTGATGATGCTGATTCAAATGCAGACTTTAATGACTCACATGAAAGTAGTGAGGAAGATGAAAAAATAAGGAAAAGTCCTTGTAAGTATTTGAAGTTCAATAAAGAAATGGATGAACTTGATCCCCAATTTGAGAAGGGTATGATATTTAATTCTGGGGCAGATTTGAAAGGGGCAATTGTGAGTCATGGAGTTAAATATGGGAGAGAAGTTTACTTTAAAAAAAATGACAAAAAAAGAATAAGGGCAGCTTGTAGAGGTCAAGGTTGCAATTGGGAGCTTTATGGTGCTCCTTTCAAAAAAACAGCCAGCTTTCAAATTAGGACCTTAAACTCAACGCATACATGTTCTAGGTCACTTAATCACAAGTTAGCCACTGCCAAGTTGATTTCTAAGAGATACTTGGAGGACTTTAGATCCTCAGTTGGAATCAACATTCAAGAATTTCAAAATAAGCTGCATAGAGAGTTAAATCTAGATGTTTCTCCTTGGAAGGTTTATAGAGCAAGAAAAGAGGCAAAAGTTTTGATTGAGGGAAATTATAGGGAACAATATAAACTGCTATATGACTATTGTGCTGAGTTAAGAAGAAGCAACATTGGTTCAACAGTGTGCCTGGAATGCAAGGAAGATGAGGAATCTGGTGACATGATTTTTAGTAGAATTTACATATGCTTGGAAGCATTGAGAAAGGGGTTTAAAGAGGGATGTAGAAAAGTAATTGGTTTGGATGGAACTTTCCTCAAAGGTCCACATCCAGGAATTCTACTCACAGTAGTTGGAATTGATGCTAATAATGGCATATTTCCTGTTGTTTATGCTATAGTTGATAGCGAGAATAAATCTAATTGGAGTTGGTTTATTCAGGGTTTAATTGAGGATTTAAATATATACAAGCAAGAGAGTTGGTGTTTTATTTCTGACAGACAGAAGGTAAATGTAATAGGCTACAAATTTCTTTATGATTATTCAAATTTTAATTATTATGAAATGTACTAATAAGATTTTGTTTATAGGGGTTGATTCCAGCTATGTCAGAATTATTGCCAAGAAGTGAGCATCGACATTGTGCAAGACATTTGCACAATAATCTCAAGGAAGTGTATCCAGGAGAGGCTATCAAGAAACAATTTTGGAAATGTGCAAAGGCTTCATATCTCAACAAATTTGAGACTGAAATGGATATATTAAAGGAGATTAGTGATGGAGCTTACCAATGGCTGAAGAAGAACACAAATCCACAACACTGGAGTAGATCTCACTTTAAAGATAGCTTCAAATGTGAGATTCTTCTTAACAACCATTCTGAAATTTTTAACAAAAGTATTTTACTTCCAAGAACTAGACCTATCTTAGGTTTGCTAGAGGGGGTTAGAGAGTATTTGATGTTAAAGCTTGAGAGTAGAAGACAATGGGCAAGTAGACAAGAGGGTCATATATGTCCTAGAATCAGAAAGAAACTGGAAAAATTAAAAGTTCAAAGTGCTATGTGTTTTCCATATTATGCTGGAGGGGGTAAGTTTCAGGTGAGAGAGGCAAGTACGGAGCAGTTTTCTGTGGATATTGAGGGAAAAACTTGTTCTTGTAGGATGTGGGATCTATCAGGGATTCCTTGCCCTCATGCTTTAGCAACCTTAGGATTTTTTGGGAGGAAACCTGAAGACTATGTTCACACATGTTATTCCCTAACTGAATATAAAAAAGCATATGAGCATATTATTGGACCAACAAATGGGCCAAATAATTGGCCAAAGTGTAATTTTATCCCTCCACAAGCTCCAAAAAAAATCAGATTACCTGGAAGACCTAGAAAAAATAGAAAGTTGGAACAAGGAGAAGTGAAGAATAAAGTTGAAGGGCTAGAAAAGTTGAGTACAAAAGGCTTGTCAACATACATTTGCAAGAAATGTGGCAACACAGGGCACAATAGCAGAAAGTGTGTTCAAGTTGAACCTTCTTTAAATAAATGTGGCATTTGTGGACAATTATGACACAATAAGAGAACATGTCCATCAAATTCAGCAATTGTCAATGAATTGAGCTCAAAACAATCCACCACTATCACAAGTTCTTAATAGATATTTTTATTTCATCAAAATTGCTAGTTGTTAACAATTTCAATAATTTCAATCTTGAGTTTCACTTTTATTTCCTAATTCAGATACTCAAAATGCCAATTGATTGAAGTAAATGCACACTCCTTTTTAGTAAATGGTTCTCTGAAAGTGATAGGTTGGTAAGTATTCGATGTTATATTATTTTATTTCTTTTTTATATTTGAATACTAATTTGCATTATTAGATTTGTATTCTTATGGTGGTTTTGGTTTAAATTTTATGTATTTTTATCTGACATTAACTCATCTCATTCACATGAAAATTAGTGATCTAGTTTGGGTGTTCATGCTATTGGTGAATCACTGCATAAAAAAAAATACTTTTAATGTTGTATTTTACATATAAGACTATAGTGAGGAGGAATTGGTGATTTAGTATTTGTGTTGTAATATTTTATTGATATAAGTCTATTGATTCTATTTGCAGGCTTAAACACATTTGTTAATGCAGCATTGACCATCCAACACGTAGGAAAATATTGATGGTGGTTGTTGAGGGTAGTCTTGCCATGCTGCTGGAGTTTTTTTCCCCTCTCTAGAAACTTGTAGATGAAATCAATATACGATATGTATTCTTATGGTGGTTTTATCTTGAATTTTTAGGAAGCAAAGCTTTTTTTAGTAGGAAGTTAATTCAGTTATCAATTCAACTTTTGAACTTGTGGTTATCTTGAATTTCATTTTGTATGAAATCTAAAATTGTTCCAAGGGTCCAATCATTGTTTCTCTGGTGCCTATATTTTCAAGATTTGTTCAAATACATCAATAAAAATATAAACAAAAAAAACTCTTTTCATATAGTAAGGAGATATAAAGAAAAAAAGAAGAAAAAACAGATCTTGGTGGGAAAAAAAATATGCGTACCCAATCATGGCAAGCAACAAGAAAATGATCAGAACCAGAAGTCCGATTCCAGAAAGAGTATTTGTTCTTGATAATGTCAAGGTAGTTTGCCAAATACTGTTTCAATCGATCAAAGGTGTGAGAATTAGGGATGTAAATAGTTTGTTGCAGCATTTGAGAACTGAAAGGAAAGTAAAATAGGTGAGCTTTGTTTGGATTGTTCGTAACATATTGTTTGTTTGCTTCCATTTGTTTCATGAACCAACCCTCCGAAGCATAAATTCCCTTCAAATTTGGTTGATGGAATACAGGTCTGTTCCCTTCTCTGTATATATACACCTTCAATTTCTTCTCCATTAACTCATAGCTCCTGCATTATTAATTGTCACAAATGTGTATCTATATATACATATACAAACAAATGTGTATCTATTTTAGAATTGTGTCAGTTTATCATTTTAACATAATATCAGAGCAAGAAGTTGAATCTGGCAGTAAATATATATATATATATATATATATACCTCTTAAACCTGGAGATATTCCAGTAAATGGGAGCATATAAACCTTCAGAAGTACTGGAAAAAAGTATTGGTGCTTTCTCAATCTCCAATCAAATTATCTTTGTTCTGATTTGCAATTTACAAATATTTATGTTTTGATAGCCTTCAAAACTATTGTAGAAAAAAGGATACAGGTTTCCGGTATCATCAATTTTGATGAAGAGTCAGTATCTTTCTTTGATGAACAGATCGCAAGAGCTTGAAGATCTATGGGTAAGAAGAAGATGAACCAGAATTTAAACTCAGATTCATATTAGAATTTCTGTTCTTTTATTTTTCTTTCTCTTTCTACAAAGACGCTCTTATTCTTCTCTATTTTTTTCTTTTTTCTTTCTTCAAAGATGTCAAAAACGGATAAAAATTTTGTAGGAAAGAAGAAGATTGACGAAAGATTTTGATATCCTTTGATAAATTTTTTATTTTTCAAATTTTAAATGTGATGACATTTTTATTCTTTGTTTAAATATTTATTTATTTATTTTCACATGTAATGACTTTTTTATCCTTGTCTTTAATTAACTAAAGACAAACAACCATTAAATTTTTAGAAATTTTGACAGAATCTGTAAGAAGGACCTTATTATTCTTTACAAAAAAAGTTTGGGACCTTAAAAGTTAAAAAAAATATTTTGGGACTAAACTTGCCAAAACTAAATTTATTTGGGATCAAACTCACCAATTATTCATTATTATTATTATTATTTTAAATTGTGGAACTCTCTACATTTCCTTTTATAAATATATTTCTTCCACCTAGGTGAATGAAAAAACTAATCATGTGTTTTGTTTTTGGGCTTTATGACTAAGATAAAAGCACTCTAACCAAATACTCTTTTTAGAAGTTTCTTGGGCACATGAAAAAGTCATGAACTTCTGCACCAGTTCGAAATTCTAGAAGCCCATGATATTCTTGGGTGTCCGTTATGATTTCCGGCTACTACAGTGCCATCGTTTCCCGCTAATGCTCTGTACTTATCCTTCCGGGTGAAACTGGTACACTCATAGGACAAGGTTGAGGCAATCAGTCTTTGTATGTAATTGGCAACATCATGGCTTGATATTCCGCCGCCACAAGTTAGGGCATTTGGTAGTTTGTTCAAGAATGTTACTTCGTATGCAGGGCTAGGATTCATGAAGAAAAAGAAAGGATCCATTCCTTTCCATCCTCTGGCAGTCGTCCCGTGAAACATGCTCATTTTGTTGCTGGTAGCCACTGGCACCAGTTCGTCAGTTAACTCCGCAAATAATGCTGAAAATCTCAGCAAAAAAGGTTCTCTGCAAGTAGTCCCTTCTGGGCATATAGCTAAATCCCCTGCTTTCAGAAGCTTTCTGATCATTTCTGCATCTTTAACGCGGTCCCGGTTGAGCCTGACGGTTTTAATGGGCGAAATGAATTCGGAGAAGCGCGAAAGCGAGTACGTCACTGCCGGGATGGGACGACCGAGGGCAATCGAGAGGAAGATTGGATCCAGTAGCGTCCGGTGTGAACACACGAACAGGACTCCCGTCTGACCTGAGGATTTTTGGACGGGCGGCGGTGGAATTCCTTTTATGTTCACGCGGACACCGAGTGCCCAGAAAGTATAATAAAGAATTGGCATCGGAAGAAGCGCGCCGGCGGCAATACGCAGGCATGCCAAGAAGAAACCAATGGGAATCCATAGAATGGTGAGAAGTGCCAAAAGTGGAGTCGGTTTTTGCACGAGCCGGCCGTCGTGGAAGACTATTGGCTTCGGCAATTTGTCATGGGCCAGGGGATTTACGCCTTCCTTTGGCTGGACAACGTAACTTTCCTGCAGTATCACGTTTTATTAGCGTCACGCGAGTCTTATGTATATAATAATAGTAAAAAATAAAAGAGAAAAGTAATGATAACCTTGCAGAGTTTCAAAAAGGGGAAATCAGTTTCCCGATCGCCAATCCCAATATCCGGTGGTGTCGTCGAAGAAGCAAAGGCCTTACGTATCGCGACAGCCTTGTTTTCACCGACGAGTACTCCAGGGGCGGTGACGAATCCGGTAGCTCTGCCTTTGAACGTTTCTATTTCCGTTCCCAAAACAATATCTGCATCCAAATAATCCTTGAGAAAAGTCTCCACCATAATCCTTGGATTTGCAGTTACGACGCATCTCTTCCCACACGAAGAAAACACACGCCACGTCTCCGGATGCAAATCACCGGAATAGAATTTCGGCAACACAGCTCGCGCAACGGACTCGATTTCCGAGACTTTCAAACCAGAAAAAGTGGCAAATATAAGAACTCGAATCCCGGCGGATTCAGAGATGAAATAGTACAGAAATCCGGCCAAAGGAGACAGTAGAAGCAAGAAGAGAAGGCGCAGAATGCCACCAGCTTCAAATGCAACAAGTGCGAAATAAGGGAATGCGCTGCGTCCAATGAGCAAAGTTCCATCCATGTCACTGACTACTGTATGGTCTTCGCGTCCCATGGATTCACATTGGTCTACTGTAGGGAATTTACAACGATAATTTGCCATGACTAGAAATTTTTTCTTTGTTTGCTTTCTCTTTATTCAGTGAACTACATAAAATTTTTGCAATATATATATATATATATATATATATATATATATATATATATATATATGTATATAAATGTGTGTGGGAGGGGAAGGAGCCTAGATTTCCAATGTTGTTATGGTTCATGCAATTTCTAAGGTATAAGAAAACCAACCCTCTTGGAATTACCGACAAGATTGACATTGATATCCCTGTTGAATTTCAATATTGATGGGGAAAGTCGTAACAAAATGCTAATTTGATCATTTTCTTAGAGATGCGTTCTTGATTTACTCGGAGAATTGGCGTAAGCTAATTAAATTTGCAAGAATGTGGTGGTGTGGGTAATCAAAATTCCTGCTCAATTTGAGGCACACGTATTTGTTAAGGAGAATGAATTTATGGTGTTACAACTTACATTAATATAAAAATATTTAAAATTATATATGGTAGTGGTACCAATATTTCTCCTGCCTTTTAATTCGTAAAACCAAAGAATACCTAAACATGTGCCTTTATATCCCAATGCCTTAAATTACTTAACTGCTGTCGACACAAAATAGGTTGTTACGTCCACTTTACTACTATTGTATTTTAATTTTTTTAGTATTTTTTTCTTGAAATTTATTGTACTTTCCACTTTTTATTATTTATTAAATTTATAACTAATTTTGTTTTTTAAAAAAATAAAACAAATCTTCTAATTAATGTATTTACCTTTAATTTTAAAATGTAAACAAAGTAGGGTATAATATGATAAAAACATTAAGAAGCACGGGAGTTTAATCCGAGAAGAAATGGATCAATTGTATAATGAGTGAGAGAAATAAGAACAAATTTCAGGCGTTGTGGACAATGATATCAAAATTCAAACATTCTTTTTTTTTTTCTTCACTTTTACGTTCAATTTATAAATTAGGCATATATAAAATACAATTAATCATATTTATAAATTTTTAATGCATATTTTTCTTCTTCCTTTATTTTATAAATGTTACACAAATATATATATATATATATATATATATATATTTTATGAATTTGGAAATAAAACTATATGACAAAAAAAAATTTATAATAATATTGAAGAGTTTGTTTAACGTGTTTTGTTTAAAAGATTATTAAATTACATTAATTAGAATTTGAAGTCCATTAATTCTGTTTTAAATTTTAACTCATATTGAATGATTTAAAATTGATAATATTATTAGAGTATTTATAATATTTTTAAATTTAAATAGGCAATATTTGCATGTATAAGTAAGTGGTTTTTTGAGTCATAAATAACAACTATTAAGTCTCATGTGAAGTGTGTGATTTTATTTTTTAAAAGTATTTTACATATCATTTTATATACAATATATTATCCCCTCCCACCCAAAAAAAAAAAAAAAAAAAAAAAAAAAGAGGGAAAATTTTATTTAGTTTAAAACAGGGTCATTGAGCATTACGCCATTACAACTGACACAGAGCCGTTATGCGATGGGTCCAAATTTGTCCTTTTTCTTTTGGTTTAATTTTTTCAGTATTTAATAACTATTTTAAATTTTAATTATTAATTCAGATATAAATGGTTCATTTTCAACCAAATGGAATCCAGACAAACACTAAAACAATATGTGGAAGCATTGACTCTGAAAAAGCTAACATGAATATAGCAGAAAGGGCAACTTTTAGGAAATATCATATCTTCTCAGCCTTATTTTTTTTCTAAATAAAAAAGTTGCTTTTTGAATGAAAGCATAAATAATAAAAGTAAGTATCTTGTAAAAAAGCAAATTACATTTTGAGGATATAAATAAATACAAGGAATAAACCAAAACCAAGCAAAAAAGCTAATTGCTTTAAGGAAAAAAAAAACAAAAAGAGTACAAATTATCCAACCAAAATTGTTGATCAGAAGAATTCAAAGTCTAAGTAAGGACCAGATGATCTTGTTTCATTTTGTGGGGATGATGATGATGATGATGATGATTTGAAGGTCTGATTAAAGAAAGAAAGATCAACAGGTTTTGGAATCTGTGGAGGTTGAGTACCACGAATGAGTGGCCAATTAACACTTGCAAAGAAGGGATGTTGTTTAATCTCTGTGGCACCTCTTTTATAACCTAATCTTTTCTGTGGATCTTTAGAAAGTAAACCTTTGATCAAATCTTTAGCAGTAGTGGTGGAACCGGAACCCGAATGATGATCAGTTGGAAACTTTAATGGCTGCCCAACAACATTAAATAATGTTTCCCTGTTTCCATTGCCTTTAAATGGTGTCCTCCCGTGCAGTAATTCATACAAGAAGATACCAAAAGTCCACCAATCCACAGCACTCCCGTGACCATCTCCTCTAATTATCTCTGGAGCTAAGTATTCATGAGTCCCAACAAATGACATGGAACGTGCTGCTCTTGGCTCTGCAATAAGCACCGGGAGAGAATCTGATGGTTCCATTCTACTACTCAAAGATGCTTTCTTTACAGCTTTGGAAGTGAAAATACGAGGTTTAAAGCAAGAGGGTTGGAAGCAAGAAGGCGGCTGTACACACACAGCAGGTAGTCTGCAGGATGGCTCCATACAATATGAATAACCAGTGCAAGATGGTTCATTACTGGACTTAATCAAAGTTGGACTAACACAGCATCTCAAGGATAAATCAAAATCTGATAGCATAATGTGACCATCTTCCCTTACCAAAACATTCTCAGGCTTTAAGTCTCTATACACTACCCCCATCATGTGTAGATATTCCAGAGCAAGCAGAACTTCTGAAGCATAAAATCTACATTCATATGAAAAGATAAAAAAGTAGAGTTACTAAATTGGAATTTCTATATTTTGCACAAGAAGATGCTAATAAAAAAGCTAACCTTGCAGCTTGCTCTGAGAAATGCCTGCCCGGTTGACGCTGTCTAAGAAGATGCAGATCCCCACCACTGCAAAACTCCATAAGTAGACAAGAAAACTTGTCTGTTTCAAAATGGGAATAAAGGGTTGGAAGAAAGGGATGATCCAATAAAGCCAAGATTTCCCTCTCGGTTTGAGCTCTCACCAATTTTTTCCTACCAGCCAACATCCCTTTATCCATAACCTTCATGGCAAACAAACACCCCATCCCTCTTAACTCTGCCAAGTAAACACTCCCAATGTCACCAAATCCCAGTTTCTTCAACAGCCTAAAATGCCCTAAACCTAACTCACCACCATCTTTCGCCATTACAGATTGTATAGCATCCCACCTGATATCATTACCCTTATGAGGTTTTGAAGAACAATAGCTCCTAAAACTAGACTCATTCACGTCCATACCATTTCCATTATTAGAATAACTAGCAGAACTAAAACTACTACTCTTGCCACTTTCCTCACTTTTACTCAATTCAAGATTCTCTTCCTCCTCTTCCTCCTCCTCCTCATCCTCATCCTCATCCTCATCCATTCTTTTCTCCACAAATTCATCAGCACTCCATTTACTGAAGCAACTAGTACTACTAGTAGTAGTAGTAGTATTATCAGAAACAGTAATGGTACTTGTACTACTACACAAATCTAGACTAGTACTGCTGCTGCTGCTATTCATACTAAGGTCCTGAAAACAACTACTAACCTTGAGAGAATTCACATCAACATCAATGGGGTCATGATCCATTATTGGTTTGCTCATGGTTTTTGATGGGACCCGAGAAATTTGGTAAATACTGTTTGATGAAATGTCTCAAAGACTACAACTTTTTTTCTTTTTTGTTTTTATTAAGTGGCAAAAAGGAGGGAAAAGAAAGAAGAAATGGGTTATGTTCAAAATATCAAAATGGTGGTTTTGGCGACGTCGAGGTGGTCAAATATGGGACTAGAGAGAGAGTGCAGACATGGGGGGACTTAAAAAGGGATGATGGGGAGTGTGCGTTTATTGTGGGGTGGTGAGTCGCCCAATGAGAGACTTGGGTTTTTTAATCTTTTAAATAAACACAAATATTTATTTCCACTTTAAAAATTTGTTTGAGAGTTACGAGGTGACAAAGGCCAACCTAATCTTTCCTTCTCTACAACTTACAGATCAAACATGTTAACAAAGATGATTTAAAGATGGTATTTATAGTCTATATTTACATAAGAATATGCGATTTTCAATACTTTTGAGATATGATTTAAGTGAAAATTTTAAAAAATTTAGTCATTATTTTTATTTTAAAAAAATTGTTTAGTATTAATAGTATCTTTCTATTATATTTATTGGTGGCATTTATGTAACATGTTAAAAAAAAAGAAATAATGTTGTGTAAAATGTAAGATGTACAACTTAGAAGACAGAATTTGAATTTGAAAAATACCTAATCTTGCATGAAATCCGTTGACTGGTGTCTGGTTTTTCTATCCCACAAAATCTCAGTGTGTCTCTTATTGGCTACGTACGTGCTGCATGCAAGAATCTCTCTCATAAATAAACTGCAAAAAAAAAACACACACACACTATCTCCATTATTTTAGAGTACGTGGTAGTTGAAACTGAACACAATTTATTATAAGCTAGGGTTTATGAATTAATAATTAACCAGCCATTAATTTGAAATTTTGAATGATTTATATAACTTAATCTCTGTAGTTGGTGAATGTTTGAAAGTTAAACTTGCTATTTTAGGATACTTAATTATTGACCAAGATCGGATCATCCTTTTTCTTTCGTTTTTTTTTTTTTTTTTCTTTTATAACTACTAATAATCAAATGCTATATATACATAAGTTATCTGTTGGGGTGGGTGGCTGAACTGGAATTAACAATAGTTTTGATTACAAGTTTGAACAATTAGATCTGATATGCTATTAATTATTTTTTTTCCTCAATTATTGCAACGTATATATAATCAGACTCACCAATCAAATTACAGCAAACTGATCAAAAACTCTGACAAGAAGGTAAATTTGCTTGATTTCTCAGCAAATAATGGTGGACAGATGGATGAATTTGAATGTGTTTTGTTTTTCTTCCTCCTACTCGAAGCAATTCATTAAGGTAGAAGATCAATTCTTGAATGCCACCTAAGAAGCTAATGGATTTTTGCTTAATTCATCTTTCTTCGTCCTAAAGAATATAATGTAAACTTGGAGTGGAATCAAAGAAGAGGCCTACTTAATTAAATAAAATCATTTGGTAACTAATTAAGCTATATTTAAAGTAAAATTTCATTCATCCCATGTAAATTTCTTTCCATTTCCATTTTCCTATACCATAATGAAATTCTCCAACACATTTTCAGCTTTCTTTCTCCTTCTCATTTGGCAGAGCTTCTATTCAGGTTTATATATATTATATAATTTAAGTGAAACTGTTACGATGAGTTATATATTTTTATTTGTAATGTATGCAGGAAAATATGATATAGTGGTAAATGCTTGCACATTTTCCGTAAGTAACAAATGCCCATTTCCAATATGGCCCGCTACTGCACCAAACCAGGGCCATCCGGTAATAGCAAACGGTGGATTTTATCTTCCGCCTGGCAAAACCCGAAGAATACCTCAGGTTCCGGGAGACTGGAGCGGCCGGTTATGGGCAAGAACAGGCTGCAATGATTTCAATTCCAATTCCAGTAATAACAAGGCTGCCTGCGAAACCGGTGACTGCGGTGGCCAACTGGAATGCAACGGATTAATCGGTCTTCCTCCGGTAACACTAGTTCAATTCGCTTTACAGGTGGACAAAAGACAACCAAGTTTCTACGACGTGAGTCTAGTGGATGGGTATAATCTCCCGGTATCCGTAACCGGAAGACCCGGATCAAAATGTGACATAGGAAGTTGCGTCAAGAATTTAAAGAACAATTGTCCAAGAGAACTTGAGGTTCTGAACGGAAGAGGAGAAGTGGTGGCTTGTAAAAGCGCATGCTTGGCATTCGATCTTGATTGTTTCTGTTGTAGAAATGAATACGGGAGCCCGGAGAAATGTAAACCTAATATTTACTCTAAATTCTTCAAGAATGCTTGTCCGTATTATTACAGTTACGCTTTCGATATGCCGCCTCCTCTTGTTAATTGTAAAGCTGATGATTACGTCATCACTTTTTGCCCAAATAATTGGGGCTCAGATCATCTTGCTGCATAGTTAATTGTACCTATAGCATTGTAAGGTGTACCCTCTTCACTCATTGTTTGTCTAAATAAAAATCATTTTATCAACTTATTATTATTTTCTTTATTTCCAAATGACATTTTGATTAAGGGTAACGGATATTATGGGCCGAAAGCCCAGTAAACTTAAGCGAAGCGACAGCTGGTTGTGAATATTATATGAAAACTACTGATCCATCTAGAAGCCCAGGCCCATTAATAAATAGGGTTTAATAACTAAAAGGGTGCCGTTTGGAATTAGGGTTTTAGCTACTATAAAACGCAGCGGAGCCTGGAGTTTGTCTATTGCTATTCTACTCTAATTTACTTTACTTTACTTTCTGTCTGTGTACTCTTTTCTTAAGCTATTACATAATTTATAAGTTTTGTGTTGAAATCATTTGATGAGATTGAAACTGCAACAATATGAATCGCTATACTCCATGATTCTTATGTATTTAAGTCTCTGATGATTTTTAAGTTTTTTCTGATTATATTATGTTATGTTTTTTCCGATGTTGAAAATTATCAGTATTTTTGAGAAGTTTTCTTTTGTCCTGAAGGGATGTGATGATAATATTTGGTCCGTGTTTCCGAATTTTCTTTGTGTAGATAACACAAGCACTCTCTGATCCCTTCTCGTTTTGTTCGTAAATGGCGTGCGTATGTGTTTTCTTGTTTTTGTTTTAAATTTGAGCCCTGTTTTGGCGTCGATCTCTAAGCGGCTCTGTGATCGTTTGCCTCTTGTTGGGCACTATACGCTATTCTGATTATTGAATCCTGAGCGATAAATTTCAAGTATGAGGGCTGGCTTTTTTTTTCCTTTTTTTCTTAAACATAAAACAGGTTTTTCTGCATTTGAAATCTTCATTTACCTTCTGCTGTGATGAACCATGAAAGAACAATTCACATGTCAGACTTTAGAGATTTCGTGTAGAGATCTATGAGAATAAATTTCATGTTTCCTGAGCAGAATTCTCTTTTATTTGAAACTACAACAATATGAATCTTAATACTCCATGATTCTTTTGTATTCAAGTCTCTCATGATTTTCACCTTGTTTTCTAAATTTCAGGTTTTCAATATTTTTTTCCATCATTTTTCCGTTAAACAAAATTATAACTATTTTTGAAAAGAAAAATATGACGAAGGGATGTGACGATAACATTTGGTCCGTGTTACCGAATTGTCTTTGTGTAGATATCACAAGCACTCTCTGATCCCTTCTCGTTTAGTTCCTTAATTGTGTATGCTTATTATTTTTATTTTTTATAAAAAAATTGATCCCTAATTTTCCGTCGATCTCTTAGCGACTCTGCTCTGGCACTATACGCTATTCTGATTATTGAATTCTGAGCGATAAATTTCGGGAATTAGAGCTGCGAAATAGTTGTATGAATTTGGAGATGTGATTATCCAACATTGTGGACTGGTGAGTTTGTTTGGGAATATAAGTCTAATCTCCACGGTGAATCAATGGATGAAAACGATGCCCCATCATGAATCTCCAGTCACCTACTTTCGAAATTGAGGTTTAAATTAAAAATGTTAAATTCAGTTAACCGAGGAATTTTCAAACAGAAATAAATAACTAACTACTTTAAATAAAATTAAATGCATTTATAGGAGAAACATATACACTCTCTTATTTAAACCATTATAAAACCAATTCAATGGAATACAGTAAGAAGTAGAAATTTATATATGGTTTGGTAACAAATTAAAGGAAAAAATTGGTAAAAGTCTACCATGACAGTTGTAAATTGAGACATTGATGTTCTCTTTTGATGAAGAGAGTTGATTGCAGGAATGAGTCAGAGCTCTAAAAATTCATTTAAAATGTTTTCCGCAAGTCTCACTTAAAAGTGAGGACAGGTCGCAAGTGGGGAGAAAAAAAATAAAAAATAAAAATGAATAATTGGTGAATTTGATCCCAATCAAATTTAGCTTTGGCAAGTTAAGTCCCAAAATATTTTTTTTAACTTTTAAGGTCCCAAACTTTTTTTGTAGAGAATAATAAGGTCTTTCTTGACAGATTCTGTCAAAATTTCTAAAATTTTAACGTTTGTCTTTAGTTAATTAAAGACAAGGATAAAAAAGTCATTACATGTGAAAATAAATAAATAAATATTTAAACAAGGAATAAAAATGTCATCACATTTAAAATTAAAAAAATAAAAAATCTTTCTGATATCAAAAATTATTTAGCATTGTCGACAAACAATCAGAATCTAATCCAGGTAGAAGAACAAGGTAGCGAAAAATTGTCTTTACAAATTATTTCAATTGCTTTTCGGCAGCTTCAGAAATGAAAGGCCAGTATGGGGTTTTATCAAGGACAGAACAAATCAGTCAATGAAGAAGGGCAACCACAAAAAACAGAAACAAAGCATTATATCCCCAAACTGTGAGTTTCACCTGCCAGAATACAGATCGGTCTGGGGATGATCCAAACAGAATCTCCTCCATAGTAAACGGCAGATACATAAGTAAATCGAGAGCAAGGGCATGGAGAGCATTGAACCGAACGTAGCGACTGAAGATAGGATTTAGGGCGACGCCGACGTACAGTGCCAGGAAGGACATGCCAAAGAAATTAGGGAATTTGTAGTGGAGATAAAAAATTGGAGATAGTGGTTTCAGCAGCACGACCAAAATAGGGTATTGGAAGTTGTTGATGAGTGGAAAGAAGTATGATGCGGCGGAGATTACTTGATCGCCGATTGGAATTGGAGTGGAGGAAGCAGAGATTTTTGTATTCGGAACATGGATTAATCTCACTGCGGGAGGATTACAAAGAAATGGAGGGAGACACTCCCAGAATTTGGAGGAGAGTTGTTGGGGACATGCCGGAGACGGATGAGGGAGAAGGACGCCATGTTGTAGCAGAGAAAGGGGCAATGGAAGATGGCATGCAGGTAGAAAGATTTTGATATCGGATAGATTTTTGATTTTTTAAATTTTAAATGTGAGAACATTTTTATTCTTTCTTTAAATATTTCTTTATTTATTTTTACATATAATGACTTTTTTATCCTTGTCTTTAATTAACTAAAGACAAACAACCGTTAAAATTTTAGAAATTTTGACAGAATCCGTCAAGAATGACCTTATTATTCTATACAAAAAAAAGTTTGGGACCTTAAAAGTTAAAAAAAATATTTTGGGATTCAACTTGCCAAAGTTAAATTTGTTTGAGATCAAACTCACCAATTATTCAAATAAAAATCAAAGCTCTAGAGAATGTGAACAGAGAGAAGAAGAGCAAGATATGATTTGACTAAGAAAAATTGTTGACTTTTTCTAGCATACTGCTGGTTCTTCCTGTCTTTGATATTATTTGATTAGTCTTTTTTTATTACTTATTTATTATAATAAGGAATTCCTTAAAATGAAGGAATAGTCATTCAAACATTTGAGTTTCCACATATTTCTAGACGGTCATTGGCGTTACCAAGTCCAAACGACTCAAAATAAGAGTCTTAGCGATTTAGAAAAATGAAAAAAAAGCAAGGTAGACCGAAGAAAAGTATTTGAAATAGTATTCTCAGTAACGAAAGGAAAGCGATATATATATAGAGTGATAGAGAGCATAAGTAAGTAAGAAAAATGTTTTAATGGAAAGCAGCAGCGAGAAGGTGAGGGATTTCTGTCGCAGGAGAAATGGCGCCTGCCTTGTATTAAGGGGCATGCACCATTTCTCCTGTAACAGAAAACCCTCCATAACTTCTCTATTTCTCCTCATCCTTCGTCAGTTTGGCCAGCCACCATTCAAAGCTCTGCTAAGCAGGAGAGAAGCAAAGCTGCTTCCACTAAGGTAATTTATTTTTCCAAACTTTGGTTTTGTAAGCAATTAGTTATAGAACAAAGAATGATTGAACAAATGAAGAAAAGTATGTGTGATATTTTGAAGATATATATAATACATGTTGATTGAAGAAGAGGCAGTATTCTAAAGCTAGTTCCTAATAATGCCTCTCTCAATTCAACTGTGGCACTGAAAGAAACCGTACATAACAACAATGAAAATAGTATTCTTCTTCAGCTCTATCTTTTTAAAAGGTTCTTCCTCCTCAACTGTCTTGGTTCCGTGCCCGTGAGAGAACAATGGAGGTCCGGAGATCATCACAGCTCAGGACTCAGGCCCCCACCATATATCTCTATATAATTATAAAATATAGGTAAAACTGAATGTGACCACTTCTTGATACCAGCACACCACTGCTGTTATTCTAGAAGCTGAGAGGGCTCTGCACGCCTAAGCTTTTCTTCTTTATTGCTGCCATTTAACCACCCTACTTCTCGGTATAAAAAGCACAAGTGACACAAAAAATTGACTCACTCTATTGAACGCATTGCCTTGGTCGGAAATTCTCACTAGATAAAAGAGAGGTTATCAGTTTTCCCAGTCTCTCTGCACCAGCTGTAGGCTTCAGCACTGTGATATTACCAACACTAGAACATGGATCTGTGCCATTTTCCCCGCTTCCGGTGCACCACCCACCTGGGACAATCATTCCTTTGCTGCGCAACAAGAGTTCGGAATCAATTCTGTCAAGTACGGGATCATCTTGATGAAACTTCCTAGCAAATGGAGCATTACTATCAACCATCCGTTGCATGTCCTCAACGGTCAGGTAATGAGGGTGCTGCTTCGGAGGGTTATCCCATGAAATGAAGTGAAGGTCACTATTCACAGTGGTATTAAGGAACTCCTGAGCATTGCAAATGACTGTGTGGAAATACCCTTCTGGAGAGGAAATGAAGTTCGCATAGTACATGAGGACTGTTCGTGGCAAGTTGTTCCATCCCCATATGCAGAAGTCAACAAAAGGACGAGAAAGTGCCATCCATGCAGATCCTGTAGGACAAAAGGTGTAAGTTCACAATGGCATCAATGGAGACCACCTCCTCAACCTTGCTTCACATGCTGATTTTCCAAGTAACTAAAATAAGATAGGCCATGCACATTCCCGATACACGGAGTTAAGAGAATAAGAACTAAGAGACAAAAATGCCAGTGATGCAGATTTTAGGGAGTCAATTATCTTTTAAACCTAAAAATTTGACTGCTCTTTCATATCATCTTAATACCTACCAAAGTAAGACATTCTTACTTCCATTGGCTGCATATATCTCATAAGATGTTATAGATCTCAATTCTCTTCAAACGAACAAGTTAACAGTAAAAGAAAACAAATATAGCTTTGCAAACAAGAAGGGCATTAATAGAATGTGAATTTCCCTGCTGCCATATTCCTTGTTTATTTTTGTCTTCTTCTTCCTGCCAACCACCACCCTATTTCACAGAGAGCAAGACAGCAGGAAAAAGTTTTCATTCTCACAATATCATCCTGCTTAAACAGCATCTCCCATCCCACCCAAAAAACCAAAAAGCAAAGGAGAGAGGGGATGTTTTCCCTTCAACGAACAAAATACTAAACGGTTTGACTCGAAATAATACAGGGAGGACATTAACAGCAGGAGGAAAAAAAAAAACCATAAATTTGTATTTGTTGCTATCTTAGAGTCAATTAATTGACAGAGCCACCAAACAGCCAGTTGTAATTGTAGCCCATTTCCCCAACAAATTAGCATCCCCGCTGTCAATAATCAAATAACAAAACCAAGTCATCCGCATGCACAAAGAATTTTCTTATTAGTCCTCCCCATTGGTCATATGAAAAAAGCATAAAGTGTCAAGATTGTTAATTCAATAGCCCTAATCTGAAAAGAAACTGAAATAAGAACAGAAAGCGCACAAATAATAATAATACTAATAACAAAAAATAAATAAATAAATAAATAAACAACTTACTCTCTAGTTTTACTTGCACAACTATGGAAACCAAAGTAAAAAAGGGAAAAAGAAAAAAGGAGGACAAGTTTGCTGCTACCGGGAATCTCAAGTATCCCAAAGTGCAAGTAAACCAAATATGCAAAGGATCGGATACTTTCCATATGTAGGTTTTGTTGCAATTTAAAAATGGGGACAGTCTAAATAGAGAAAGGTGTTAGTGTCTAAAAGAAATCTACATTGTAACCGCAATCATCAAACAATACTAGTAGACTTCAAGAAGGGAAAAAAAAGGAAAGCTTTAAGCTACAGTTACTTCAATAATTGGAGCCCAAAACAAGACCTGTAAAGAGCTTGAAGGCCGTGGGCACACTTCTTCTCTGTGTAATCCAGAAAACGTCAGATTTCTTAGACATGTACAACCCGGGATCAATGATTATTGGCTTTGCTCTTTGAAATCTGCATAATTAAGATTAGTAATCAAAACTTCCAATCGTATCAAACATTCAAATAGAAAGAAAAAGGTAAAAACTAAAACGAATCACTCACTCTTTCCACCCAATATTACTGGTATGATCGATGAAATTAAGATCTCGGGGCAAATTCGAAAATGCGTGAAGCAGATCTGTTCCATTAAAACAAATCTCAATCTAATTAATCCATTGACGCAAATCCAGAAAAATAAAAAATAAATCATCAGCAAAAGCCGAAAAGAACCTACCGTCTTGCGTAACAAGGGGATAATCCGAAGCACTGAGATTGATAAACCAGTCCCAATCACCACCTTCCTTAAGCAATATAGCGGCGGCGTGGAGAGTGTTGGCCACCATAGTGGGTCCACGGTAGGTGACCAGATTAGCCTTGATGATCATCCTGACATTACTAAATTTCGTAAAGATGGGATGACTAACAACAAAGTTGCGCAAATCGAGGCGTTCCTCCGGCGAGGACTCGGCATCCAGATGCACGACGTACTGGTTATTGGGATGGTAAAGCGCCAATAGAGTGCGCTTGAGCATATTGCCATCTCCGGCAGAACCGGAAATAAGATAAGCAAACCGCGGCGGAGGAGGCCCCGACGAAATGGGAAGATGGTGAAGCTTAGATTCAACAAATATAGAGGCGGCGGAAGCGGTGGTGTAATAACGATAAAGAGGGAAAAGAGGGGTGCCGTCCGGTGAGGTTAAGGTTGTAAGAAAAAGAAGAAACAGAGAAACAATAGAACCTATTGCCAGAGGAAAGATCCATTTCCGCTCCATTGTCTGCGGATGTCTTAGGTGTAGATAATAGTTCTTTAGCTTCTTCATCTTTCCCTATAAATGGAAAAAAAAAAAAAAGAGAAGACAAAAAAAAGATTAAAAAAAAAAAAAAACTCCCTTTAACCCAAAAGACTCTCTCACCCACTGAACAATGAAGATTCGGAAATGGAGCTGTATGACTAACAGTTGAGAGAAAAATGAATCAGAATTCTTCAGATTTCCTTCTTAGGAGCTGTTTTCTGAAGGGCAAGCTTTGTGTAATATAGAGAAGAGAGAGAAAAAGATTCATTTTCAATTGTTTTTTATTCTTCTATTTTTTTGGCTTGGGTGCAGGTTGGGTTGGAGTATGTTGGAGAAAATATAAGGCTTTTATTTTAATTCTTTTTAAAAAAAATATATAAACCGCTTTTATTTAATATGTGTGATTTTGAAGTATTCTTATGATTATTAGGCCCCAAATCGACAGGCTGTTTGCCAAATGAGTACATTTTTAGAACATAGTTATAAATTTTATGAAATCTTTTTTCTAAATTTTACGAAATTATTAATATTACTTTGTTTCGCTTAACATTATAAATTTGTATAAGATAATGATATTATTCTGTTAATTGTATTTCAAGAATTTGGAAAGTAATAAATGCTCAAAGAAAAAAATAACATAATTAGGTCGAAGAAAAACTGAAATTGTATTTATAGTCACCTGGACTTTCTTGCCCCATCACCGCCGGATTTGCAATTCATTACGTGATGGATGAAGTAAGTGCTTTTTTTTTTTTCCTTCAAAATTACAACTAAATTAGCACCGAAGAATAAATGGCCGAATACACCGTAACTGTTTCTGTATATTCTTTTTCCAAATTAACGTCAAATTTCAATTTTTTACGTAATAAGAATATTTTTTTTAATTCGACACGTGTTTCATAAAATATAAACGCGATTATATTTTCTATAATCGAACATTTATTTTATTTTTATTTTTTGAAATTTTAATTATTTCACTATTTATCAACATATTCTTTTAAAACTCATTCTATTAATAATACCTTATCTTTAAACAATTGTGATTTTTATTTTTTTTGAGATATTATTATTTATAGAAATTTATAATTGATATTTATTTTCTAAATTTTGTATTATATATTAATTTTAAAAAAAATATTTTGTGAGCTTCTATATCTTAGTTCTCTATGTCTCTTTTTCAGAGCTTCTACATAGCTCTCATTCATCTTTTCTTCAAAAAAATTTAACCAATTATCACGAAGTGCTTCTTCCTGCTACGGTCACCAGTTCACGACAGTCAACCCAACTTGTACAAGCACGTGTGCAAGCAGTACACAACACTTGTCACGGGCTCTGATTCTCAACGTGCCCACATGGCACCTCTGTCTCAGAGGCCACATCTTGATTGCCAAACAATGTACTGGTTTTGCCATGACTTGGGCTCTTCAGGGGATAGGCTCCAGATTTCGACCAGATTTGGGTAAGATTGGCCCTACGCCACAACCTTTTTGGAACCTTTCTTGTATATTCAAATACATCCACCAGCAATTGTCTTTTTTTAAATATCGTTATCACGGGGAATGTTATAAATATTTATATATTAAAATATTAAAATATTAAAATAAAATTTAATTGTCTATCTTTATTCCTATATTCAATTTTTTTTTTAAAAATAAAAAATATTTTATCATATATCAAACCGTTCATGATATCGGTGGTGGATCCTTATCTAAAACTTGTCACCGACATTCCAAGTTTTTCTTACCCACCATCCCCTTAATAATTTATTAATTACACAATAGTATTTTTATCTTCGTTTATTACAAATATATATATTATCATTTTCCTAAATATTAAATAATTAAATTAGAATTATTGTTTATTAAGTAAATATATTTTTCATAAAAGACGGTTATCTTGGGCGGCAAAAAAATCTAAATGAATTTCATTCACAATTTCTATCTGGCGGAATGAGTTGTTATGTCCTTCTACCTTCTTCTTCCCTGCTAAAGGAAACCAGTATTTCTACATATTTTGGATTTTTGGAGAAGAGACGTAGTAGTTGTAATAAGAGGTTCCTCTGTGGATTTAAATTCTTTGCGCTCTCTCTGTCTTCCTCTACAAAAGATGTCTGGCGAAGAAATCCTTCTCAATCTCAAACACATCACCAAAGTTACCGCCGCAAGCAAAACAATGGCGGTTTTTTGGACCGGAATGTAGATATGGAGGAGTTGTTAACATCTATAGGGCAGACGAGCGATGCGGATCAACTGTACGATCTAATGTCGCCGTACAAAGACAGAGCTCTGTCCATCCGTTTCATGGTTACCCTCCTCTCGCGTGAATCCAATTGGCAACGTTCGCTCGCGTTGCTTGATTGGATCAACGAGGAGGCCGGTTATACTCCTTCGGTGTTCGCGTACAATGTCGTGATGCGGAACGTGCTCCGTGCTAAACAGTGGCAGTTGGCGTATGGGCTGTTCGACGAAATGCGGCAAAGAGGATTGTCCCCGGATAGGTATACATATTCTACTCTCATTACACAATTTGGTAAAGAAGGTCTATTTGATGATGCTTTATCGTGGCTCCAGAAGATGGAAAATGATCGGGTCTCTGGTGATTTGGTTTTGTACAGTAATTTAATTGAGTTATCTCGTAAATTATGTGACTATTCCAAGGCTATTTCAATATTTTCGAGGTTGAAAATGTCAGGCATAAGGCCTGATCTTGTTGCTTATAATACTATGATTAATGTGTTTGGAAAAGCTAAGCTTTTTCGCGAAGCACGATCCTTGATTAAGGAGATGAGGTTGGCTGGAGTTGTGCCTGATACCGTAAGTTATTCAACACTTGTTAGCATGTATGTCGAGAATCAAAAGTTTTTGGAGGCTTTGACAGTATTTGAGGAGATGAATGAGGTGAATTGTTCCGTAGATCTTACGACATGCAATGTTATGATTGACGTGTATGGGCAGCTTGACATGGCCAAGGAAGCAGATAGCCTGTTTTGGAGTATGCGGCAAATGGGGATTGAACCTAATGTGGTGAGTTACAATACACTTCTAAAGGTCTACGGGGAAGCAGAGCTTTTTGGTGAAGCAATATATTTGTTTAGATTGATGCAGAGGAAGGATATAGAGCAGAATGTAGTCACCTACAACACCATGATTAAGATTTATGGAAAGACACTTGAGCACGAGAAAGCTAATAATCTGATTAAGGAGATGCAGAGCAGAGGGATTGAGCCCAATCCCATTACTTTCTCAACCATGATATCCATATGGGGCAAGGTCGGAAAATTGGATCGAGCTGCCATGCTATTCCAGAAGCTGCGTAGTTCTGGGTGTGAAATTGATCAAGTTCTCTATCAAACTATGATAGTGGTTTATGAGAAGGCTGGCTTGGTTGCTCACGCTAAGCGCTTGCTCCATGAACTGAAACGCCCTGACAATGTTCCTAGGGATACAGCCATCACTGTTCTTGCACGAGCTGGTCGAATAGAAGAGGCCACTTGGGTTTTCCGCCAGGCTTCTGTCGCTGGAGAAATTAAGGACATTTCAGTTTATGTTTGCTTGATTGATCTTTACTCTAGAAACAGGAAACCTTCCAATGTCATTGAGGTGTTTGAGAAGATGAGAGAGGCAGGATATTTTCCAGATTCAAATGTTATCTCTCTGGTCCTTAACGCTTATGGGAAGTTGCAGGAGTTTGATAAGGCAGATGCTTTATACAGGGAAATGTTGGAAAAAGGATGCGTCTTTTCAGATGATGTTCATTTTCAGATGCTGAGTCTCTATGGTGGAAGAAAAGATTTTATAATGGTTGAATTTCTCTTCAAAAAATTGAGCTTGGATATGAATATTAACAAGAAAGAATTGCATCTTGTTGTTGCTAATGTATATGAAAGAGCAAATAAAGCAAACGATGCATCTCGAATCAAGAAAAGGTTGAGTGAGAGTGGAGAGAAATCCTAAAGGTCATTAGCTTCTTTGCATGTTTTCATTTGTACCCATATTATACACTTGTATTTGTAGGATTTTGTGCAATAAAATAATAAAATAAGAACGCACGATTTACCCAGGTTCACCCGAATTTAGGATTACGTCCTGCAAAAGGAATTCACTATTATTATGCCTTTTTTTTCTCGTTTTCTCGTTTTCTCGTTACAATGATATCACTATATATAGGTTACCATACGAGTACATAATATTAGGTCTAAATCCGTTGGAGTACATAATATTGAGCCTAAACCCGTTGGAGTACATAATATTGGGCCTAAACCCGTTGGTGTTTCGGAGGTGCTGCCCCCGAACCCCCGACTCGGGGGCTTCGCTCCCAAGCTGTCCTCGAAATATTTAACAACTACAGTATTATGGTAATAATTTTTAAAACTTGTCTTTTCTTCGATAGAGAAGAAAATAAATGTCCAACACCATGATCTAAAAAGACCTTACAAAAAGAAAGAGAAAAAAAAAAAAAAAAGAAAAGGATAACAAGCCTCCTGTTATTTTTTTTGATGTTGGTAGTTGAAATTCACTGAAGGATGAGACTGAGCTGAGACTGAGCTGGCAAAAAAAAGATGAAAGTAGATAGATAAGCAAGAGTATTTAAGTTTATATTGATTTGATTAAAAAAAAAAAAAAAAAAAGAGTACACCTTGTTTCACTTGTCTCCATATAAGATTGCTGGTTGTCATCTGTTATTGTAGTAGCGTTGTCCATATACATTCCATTCTGATAAATATTTGAAATTGAAAGACCAGCGAAATTACAGTTATTTCTATTTAAATTTAAAAATGGTTGATCTATTCCTAGTAGAGATTTGTTGTCTTCTAAATGACAAAGATGGGTATGGCCGTGGCTATGCCTATGGTTTTCATCATCAAAGAATTGAGGTGTTCGTTGATTTGGATTTGGATTTGGATTCGAATTTGAAGAAAGAGGAAAAGGATAATTGGGTTTTTGTTGTCTGTAAAATTTTAATTGTTCATAAATATACTGGAGATAGTGGGAAAGTACATCAATTTCATATTCGAGGTATCTTACGATTCCGAGACAACCGTGAACGGGATACATTGCTCTCATGTTCGCTTCGTATTTAATAGATTTCATTGCTTCTTCTTTCTCATCTTGGCTATTTAAATTATTTAATATCTTCATAATATTTGCCACTCCATACAGACGATGAGCATTCAGGAAAGCTATAGTTTCGTCCGCCGGAAAAAATGGTGCTAGAATACAATCTGGCGCACACCTCCTCCTTTGGTACTTACAAGCTGCACATGCCGGATTGTTGCCACTGTTCACATTCATTCTCATATTAAAATGAGGTGCTCTTCGTTTTTGTGAAGCCTACTTATCAAATTACCTAGATCAAAGCATGGAGTTTCGGCAGAAAATATTGTTCCTCAGATCTCCCCGTAATAATTTCAGAAAAATTGACTTGCTTGTGAGGCTACTTATGGAAGTTAAATCAAACGTGGAGAGAGAGAAAGAGAGCGAGAAATGAGCGATTCTAACGCGAGATTGTTACAGAGTTTGACACGGGATTTTTATTAAAAATTATTGGAAGATGTGGCAGTTGAGATCTCAAATAAAAAACTGATATTTGAAGCCTTTATTCTTACTAATAAATAAAATTTTAAATTTTAACAATTAAAAAATATAATATACAATTTTATAAGTAAAACCTTTATTCTTCGCATCCAGGATTATTAGACACGAATCTAGATATAACAATAATAATAATAATATATACTCTTACTAATATCTAGATATAATATATAAATGTAATATAATCATGATATTTATTATAAATGAATGAAAAAATCGTTTTGATGAAAGGCAAAGTTGTATTTTTACTAATACGAGGGGTATATTCCAAAGATAAAAATAGAAACAAAAAAATATCAAGAACGAGTTTCTTCCTAAAAAGAAAAATCAAAAACTTTCTAGGATATTTATTTTTTTTTTATTCGAAACATAATATAAACGAAAGTCATTGTATAATTAGAGATTAAAGTTATCGCATAAATATTTTGTCACGCACCGAATTCGGGCCTAGTTCGTGAACTAAATTCCCAAATTCAAGAATATGACACGGCTATACTCCCAAGATTTCTCTAAAGAATGTAAAGTCATTTACTTTCAATTATTCAACAAGAAACAGTCAAAATAAAAACTTAATAATTATAAAATATCATCCACAAATACCAACTTTCATCAATAAAAAAAAAACTTTAACTCAAACAATTCAAACTTCCAAAGAAATCACTTTAAACTCTTATTCAAAATCATCCGTCCAGTAATCATCCTCTAAATCAGAATCTTCTCTGTCATCTGTAAAGTGGAAACATAGGGGGTGAGTATAAAAATACTCAGTAAGCAGAACATCTCACCTCCTTTAAAAACAATTTTTTCAATTAAAAGAAAGGGTAAACTATCTCAAATGCACATCTTAAACGTCAAAATCCAACTTTTGCACCTCAAAGATTTTTTGTACACAGAATACCCTTAACGTTTCAAAACATCCCACTAGATGCACTTCTGTTAAGTCAAACCGTTAGTGACTCAATTTTGCCGTTAGTCAACATTTTTTTACTGTTGAACACTGTTACAGGCAGAGATATTTTTGTCCAACCAGTCCAATTTTTATTTTTTATTTTTTTTTAATTTCAATATCTCTCTGCATTCTTATATATCCATTTTCCCCCCAATTATTTCCCCACGAATTCTTCACCAACCAATACTTAGTCCCATCTTCGGTCTTACCGTAACCGATTGCCGTGACACCGTGGTCTAACTCAGTGCCGCATTCTCCGGTAAATACTCCACTGGAGTAGAACTGGAATGCGGAACCGCCGACGTCAATTGCGACAGAAACCGGTTGATTAGCCACGGCGTTCAAAAGAGCCGATTCGCTGTTTTCCGGTACGTGTTCGTATCCGGTAATTTTTGCTGCGTCGCTGGATTCCTTTTTAGGGTTGCAAGTTCCGTCAACGCCTTGGTATGGGTAATTGGATTCGGTGGTTAGACCTTTGTTTTTAATTATGAATTGGAATGCGTCGTCCATTAGACCTCCATTGCAGCCTTGGTCTTCACTGGTGTCGCAGTCTACCAGCTCTTGTTCGGATAAAGATACGAGGTTTTAGTTATGATTTGGTTGATTCCTTCCATGGCTGCTACGGCTGAAAATGCCCAGCAGCATCCTGAATTTCCCCAAATACAATTTTGAGTTATAATTGATAATTAATTAATTATATTACAGGCAAATTAGGTATAGAAATGGTAAAACGAGTGGGGTAAAACGACATTGGGGAAATTTAAAAAAAAAAAAAAACATTGGGTTGGTTGGACAAAAATACCCCTGCTTGTAACAGTGTCCAACAGTAAAAAAATGTTGACTGACGGCAAAATTGAGTCACTAGCGGTTTGACTTAACAAAGGTGCATCTAGTGGGACGTTTTGAAACGTTAAGGGCATTCTGTGTACAAAAAATCTTTGAGGTGCAAAAATTGGATTTTGACCTTTAAGAGGTGCATTTGGGATAGTTTACCCTAAAAGAAAAATAATATATATGTGTTTAAAATAATAATAATAATAATACTTTATCGTACTTTTATATTTAAAGTACAAAAAGACAAAACATAAATTAAATGTTGAATAAAAACATTGAGCAAAACAACGTAACAAAATCATTCAATCAATATCTTTCATTTTTCTTTTCTTTTCTTTGACTATTGGGGGAATAATATGAATATTTTGCGAATGAGTCTTTAACTAATATCAGTTCCTAACTTTATACCCGTTAGGAAAGGGCCTTTACTTTATCTTTGTGGCTTTTTGTCCATTCCATTGCTATCCATCAAGTTAATCCCCAATAAAATCAAATATAAAAACATTACATATAATTTACTTTTATAAAACTTTCATGTAAAAATACTTAATATTCTAAAATATTTAATAAATATTGAAATGAGAAAATATTCATTATTTAAGATGATAATCAGAAAACTCAAGACTTGATTTAAATACATGTATAATATTTAATCAAAATTTTATATCAAACAAGGAAGTATACTCACGACAGTCTTCTGAGTATCAGATATATATTGAAAAAGTAACCAAATATAATCCTCTGAATTCCCGTAATATCAGATATATATATGTATATATATAATAAAAAGAATAAAGAAATATAATGTTCTAAATTCTCGGAGTATCAAATATATACAAATATATATAATAAAAAGAATAATAAAGAAAACATGTATACTTAATACTTTCATAAATCAACGATTAATCTCAAATCTTAAACTTTCAAATTCTATTAAGAAAATAACAATTAATGAAACGAACACGTATCAAAATCTTCACATTCAATACTTAAAAAAAATTATTCAAACTATAGATAAAAGCAATGGAATCTTTAAATTCAATACTTAGAAAAATCATTCATACTATAGATAAAAACGACAGAGGGCATAGTCCACCTACCTCGATTGAGCGCTAAACGTACTTTCTGATACTTCGATTAACTCAAGTATTTCGCTCTTAAATTTCCTTCAAACTCTATCAGAAATCCAATAATACGAACATTAAAATTAAATTCATAGTTGATAACCTAATCTTACGATTCTAATAATCAAAACTACTAAAAATTACTTACTTCTTTGAACAACTTCTCGGTATTGAGAAAACCCTTTCTCTGGCGGCTATCGCGTTCTGTGATAAAAGAAAACCCTAGTAAAACCTAATAATCATACTTATGCTTATATTTATAATTACTCTTATATCCAACTATATACTATTTATCATCAAGTCCTTACATTATTAAATAAATAATTAAAGCCCCAAAAATATAATATAAAATAAAATGCGGGTATTACATTCTACCCCCCATAGAAAAAGTTTCGTCCTCGAAACTAATGTACCTTGTTCCTCAAACAAATATGGATATTTGGTGCTCACATCTTCCTCCAATTCCCATGTAGCTTCCCTTGGGGTGTGATTGATCCATTGCACTTTGACATACGGTATAGTTCTTCTTCTCAATACTTGTTCTTTACTATCAACAATTTTCATAGGTACTTCTTCATAATTTAAATTCTCTTGAACATGTAAAGGTTCCACTTCTAACATATAGGCTACTGTTGAGTTGGTAAATATTTTGAGGACAGCTTGGGGGCGAAGCCCCAAGTCGGAGGTCCCGCTGCCCGATCAACGGGCGGGAGTTGGGAGGGGGGGGCAGTACCTCCGAAACACCAACGGGTTTAGGCCCAGTATTATATACTATGATCGCGCAACGGGACCTCCGACTCGGGGGCTTCACCCCCAACCCCAACAGTATTATGATAATGATTTTCAAAACTTGTCAGAAAAAAATAAATGTCCAACACCATGATCTAAAAAGAAAGAGAAAAAAAAAAAAAAAAGAAAAGGATAACAAGCCTCCTGTTATTTTTTTTGATGTTGGTAGTTGAAATTCACTGAAGGATGAGACTGAGCTGAGACTGAGCTGGCAAAAAAAAGATGAAAGTAGATAGATAAGCAAGAGTATTTAAGTTTATATTGATTTGATTAAAAAAAAAAAAAAAAAAAAGAGTACACCTTGTTTCACTTGTCTCCATATAAGATTGCTGGTTGTCATCTGTTATTGTAGTAGCGTTGTCCATAGACATTCCATTCTGATAAATATTTGAAATTGAAAGACCAGCGAAATTACAGTTATTTCTATTTAAATTTAAAAATGGTTGATCTCTTCCTAGTAGAGATTTGTTGTCTTCTAAATGACAAAGATGGGTATGGCCGTGGCTATGCCTATGGTTTTCATCATCAAAGAATTGAGGTGTTCGTTGATTTGGATTTGGATTCGGATTTGAAGAAAGAGGAAAAGGATAATTGGGCTTTTGTTGTCGGTAAAATTTTAATTGTTCATAAATATACTGGAGATGGTGGGAAAGTACACAAATTTCATATTCGAGGTGTCTTATGATTCCGAGACAACCGTGAACGGGATACATTGCTCTAATGTTCGCTTCGTATTTAATAGATTTCATTGCTTCTTCTTTCTCATCTTGGCTATTCAAATTATTTAATATCTTCATAATATTTGCCACTCCATACAGACGATGAGCATTCAGGAAAGCTTGAGTTTGGTCCGCCGGAAAAAATGGTGCTAGAATACAACCTGGCGCACACCTCCTCCTTTGGTACTTACAAGCTGCACATGCCGGATTGTTGCCACTGTTTACATTCATTCTCATTTTAAAATGAGGTGCTCTTCGTTTTTGTGAAGCCTACTTATCAAATTACCTAGATCAAAGCATGGAGTTTCGGCAGAAAATATTGTTCCTCAGATCTTCCCGTAATAATTTCAGAAAAATTGACTTGCTTGTGAGGCTACTTATGGAAGTTAAATCAAACGCGGAGAGAGAGAGAGAGCAAGAAATGACCGATTCTAACGCGAGATTGTTACAGAGTTTGACACGGGATTTATATTAAAAATTATTGGAAGATGTGGCAGTTGAGATCTCAAATAAAAAACTGATATTTGAAGCCTTTATTCTTACTAATAAATAAAATTTTAAATTTTAACAATTAAAAAATATAATATACAATTTTATAAGTAAAACCTTTATTCTTCGCATCCAGGATTATTAGACACGAATCTAGATATAACAATAATAATAATAATATATACTCTTACTAATATCTGGATACAATATGTAAATGTAATATAATCATGATATTTATTAGGTAAATTATCTCAAATGTACCTCTTAAATGTCAAAATTCAGTTTTTGCACCTTAAAACTTTTTTGTACATAGAATGCTCATAACATTTCAAAACGTCTCACTACATGCACATCTGTTAAGTCAAACCGGTAGTGATTCAATTTTACCGTTAGTTAATATTTTTTCACTATTTAATACTATTCCAGTTAGGAGCATTTTTGTCCAAGTTTTTAAAAATTTTCTTCATCTTTTCTCTCTCTTCCTTCTTTTTCTCTTCATTAATTTAATTTTTTTTCTATCTTACTCTTTTTTTTCTCTTCCTTCTTTTTTTCATCATTAATTTAATTTTTTTTTTCTCTCCTTCTTCCTCCTCATTTCTCTCCCCATCTTTGTATTTCTCTCCTTTTTCTTTCTCCTCATTTCTCTCCCCATCTTTGTATTTCTCTCCTTTTTCTTTCTCCTCATTTCTCTCCCCATCTTTGTATTTCTCTCCTTTTTCTTTCTCATCTTTGTATTTCTCTCCTTTTTCTTTTTCATCCACAAATTCAAGATCAAATTAAAAAGGAAGGAGGCTGAGGATGAGCATGAACAGAAGCCCGAAGCCAAAGGGAAAAAAAACAAGGACTTGAACTTGAGAATCACAACGAACTATATGCTTATCAGGTGGATGCGTGTCTTGGGCTGTTTGACCTCTAACTAGAAATAAAGTAAGAGAAGAATCTATCTCCTTTGTGTCTTTCTTCTATCTCAGAGGTTGTGTATATAGAAGATGGAGCCAAAACCCCGGTGCGCATGATGGAGTTTCGTCTATTCACGAGGTTTTTGGATTTCTGTTAGATGCATTGGTTGCTGCGCAGCTAACTACCAATGCAATTTTCGACAAGCCTTTCTTCTTTTTTAGAGGAAGAAGCGGAATTACAAGATTTTTATCTTTATGGATAACCAATTCATTTTCAAATATAGTTGGGAGACTTTACCCAAGAAATGGGTATATAAAATGGAAAGATCGGAATATGGGAATAGATCTTATACCAATGCAGACTACCTATTGAAATTATTGTGCTTTCTGAAATTGCATACCTATACAGAGATCATGAGAGAAATGAGGAGGAAAAAGGAGAGAGAAAGAAGGAAGAGAGAGAAATGAGAAGAAAAAGAGAGAGAAAAGAAGAAGAAGGAAAGAAAAAAAAAATAAAAAAATAGGACAAAAATGCCTCTAACTGAAATAGTACTAAATAGTGAAAAAAATGTTGACTAACGCCAAAATTGAGTGAGTCACTAACGGTTTGATTTAACAGAGGTGCATGTAGTGGAATGTTTTGAAATGTTAGGGGCATTCTATGTACAAAAAATATTTGAGGTACAAAAGTTGGATTTTGACCTTTAAGATGTGTGCATTTGGGATAATTTACCATATTTATTATAAATGAATGAAAAGATCCTTTTGATGAAAGGCAAAGTTGTATTTTTACTAATACGAGAGGTATATTCCAAAGATAAAAATAGAAACAAAAAATTATCAAAAACCAAATTTCTTTCTAAAAAGAAAAATCAAAAACTTTCTAGGATATTTAAAGATTTTTTTTTTACTTTTTTTTCTTCATTCATTCGAGACATAATATAAACGAAAGTTATCGTATAGTTAGAGATTAAAATTATCGCATAAATTTAACTTTAAATAATACTTTGGGTTTTATTATGACCAGTCAATCATATGTGAGAGTGCAGAGCAACACCTTCTTGACAAAGAATAAAAAGAACCTGCTTGGAGCACTCCTCACCTTCGGTGAGACTAATCCGTACTTAAACCTTTTTTAACAAGGAGCTAAAGGCTTCAGAGAGGATTCGAACCCTCGATCATCCATCTGGTGGGAGCATTTATATTAATAAAAAGGAATAATTAATGAGTTTAGTCTCCAACAAATTTATTTTTAATAAATTAAAACCTAAAATATTATTTTCAACTTTTTTTTAATCAAAGAGAATAATAAAAAAAAATTACGGATTATATTATCATATATAAAATTTAAAAATAAAAATTTAATTAACAAAATGAGATTAAAAGTCATTTGTCTATCATAGTGGCTATATTTGAAGAAAGGAAAATTAAAATTAGGTTATTTTTCTAGTTATTTTGGAAGGAATCAGCTGTAATCTGATAATGAGAATCTCAATACGAATTTCAGAAACACTAACTCTCTATGAAAAATTTGTTATGAAAACTGATTCATGAGTTATAATTTATTTCAGATTTTTATTTTTCTTCACGATTTGAAATCAAAAAATTTTATTCATACCCACTTGAACTCATATCATCGTCTTCCGGAACAATTTCCATTTGTCAAACAAAGTTTCAATATTGGAGCATTTATCAAATTTCAATATTACCATTGTCTTCTTTCTCTTTCTCTCCATGATTTAAATTTCAAAATTTTCTCATATCCCTTTTTTATTTCTCTAACCATTATTTTTCTTTCTTCTTATTTCTCTTTCATTTGCTTATTTTTTTTATTTCCTTTTTTTTTTTATCGCCAGAGAAAAAGAACGTAAAAGAAGTATTTTTATCGACGAAGAAGAAATGACTTGATATTTTTATTTTTTAAAAATATATTTTTTATTTTTTTATAATTTTTATATAAAAATATGTTTTAAATATTTTTTTTCTTTCTTTCTTTTAACTTATAATGACATTTTTGTAATTAATTAAATAATAAAATTCGTTAACTTTTAAAATTTTTAACTGAATCTTTAAAAAATTATTTTATTGTTCTCTTTTAAAAAATAATTGAGACTTTAAAAAGTTAAAAAAAATATTTTAAAATTTAACTTGTTAAAAGTAAATTTGTTCTAGACTAAATTTACGAATTTTTCTGATAAAAATTATATTGATAAACAATTCAACTTATTATTTCATACTAAAGCCTTTCATTTTTCAGTAATTACACAGTAATTTTCAATAAAATTTACAAAGGAAAATTATAGTTATCCATAAAGGTTGATGATTCGATAATTTTTATTTATTTATTTTTAAAATTAGTGAATATTTATGAAATAACATAATATAACCACAAATTTTTATCCTTAATTTTAAAGGAAAACAATTTACTCCGAAAATTTCGAGAAAAAAGTTATGTATATAAAGTAATAATTGGTTTAATCATTTTGTGAATGCTTCCGTTTCTTTAGGTTCTCTTTTCCTTTTGCTTTCGAGGGTTGAGAGAACCAAACCATACATTAAAATTTCTAAAAAAAACTAAGTGAATTTTGAAATTTTTGTAATGTGTGGATTTGATCATGGAATCCATGGAGCTTTTAGGATTAGCCAAGACAATACGGTTGCGAACTCACAATGGAAAGTATCTTGTTGCAGACGATGATGGAAAATCGGTGCGCCAAGATCGCGATGGCGAAGCAAAACGTGCAAATTGGACAATTGAGTTTAATTGTAATGAAAAAAACATAGTGTATCTTAAAAGTTGCCATGGAAAATATTTGACTGCTTCCAACAAACCGTTTGTTCCCAAGATAAATGGATTCAAGGTTATTCAAAGCGAACCTGAGAGATTGAATTCTTCTCACCAATGGGAGATTGAAAGAGATGGAATCCGTATACGCCTCAGAACTCGTTACGGTCAATTTTTACGTCCGCGCAGTAATAATCTGTTGCTGTGGAGGAGGAATTCAATCGCCCATGAAGTTCCGTACAGGATGAAATCCGGAAACCAACTTCTATGGGAATTTGATATCGTGGAAACTAATAATAATAATAATAACAATAATGCCACCCATCACAGAACCCAATCCGATTCAGTGGTTTCCAAATCAACATCATCGCCGTCGCCATTTTCTTGTACCTTCACTGTTTGTGAGGCACCGGATGCCGTTTGATTTGTTTACTCCAAGCCAATTTTGTCTTAAAGATTTTTCCTTTTTGTTTTTTTCCGTGTGTACGTACAATCATTGGAAATTAATTGTTGTTTTATATAATGTATGATTTTGATTAAATGACTATGTATTTTAACGTAAGAAGAAGACTAAGTTTGGGAATTGACGTACCACATTGTACGCTTATGGTCAACACGTACATGAAATGCACCAACATGGGAGTTGATTTTATATATGCATCTTTGAATTTTCTTCTGTCAACCCTGCAAATTGAATTAATTAATCCAACATATAATTTAAAAAAAGAGTAACCAACAAAGAAAACAGGACAATATTGCTGATATAGAAAAGAAGAAACAAGAAAAATCATGGAGTTTTTCAATAAGGCCAGAACTGTTAGGCTTAAAAGTCACCATGATAAATATTTAGTAGCGGATGATGACGAGGTTACCGTCCGGCAGCAGCGGAATGGATCATCGAGAAAAGCTCGGTGGACGGTTGAGTTTGTGGATGACAATTCTCACTTCATTCGACTCAAGAGCTGTTACGGTGGATACCTCAGTGCTTCCGATGAGAATTCTAATTTTGGAATTACAGGGAAAAAGGTATTATTACTCAGCGTTTCTGATCCAAAAAAGATCAGGATAGATTCTTCTGTCCAGTGGGAACCTATTAAAGAAGGGTTTAAAGTGAAATTGAGAACTAATGGGGGGAAATTTTTGAGGGGTAACGGAGCGACACCACCGTTTAGGAATTCCGTTACACACGATTTTCCTCATAGAACATCAACCCAGGATTGGGTATTGTGGGAAGTGGATGTGTTGGATATTTATGTATTAGATGACCAGACCTTAGAGAATTGCGAATCCCCTTCATCGAGTTTTTCACCAGATGAGGATCATAATTTTGCAGCAGATTCAGAAAATTGTTGTTCCCCGTCTTATGGTGCTCTGATCACCGGTAGTCCTCCGCCGTCCGTCATCTCCTCCGATTCCCCTCGTTGGCCTTCCGTTCAATCTAATAGATCTAGATTTTCAAGTAGCAGACAGGTAAAAATTCTTAATTCCCAAAATTAAATTCGAAAATTAGGTCATTGATTTTAATTGATTTCATGAATTTAGGGAGGAATGGAGTTATTTGACAAGGCTAAATCAGTTAGACTTCAAAGTCATCTCGGGAAGTACCTTGTGGCAGACGATGATGGAGAAACTGTTCGGCAAAGCAAAAACGGATCTTCTCATAAGGCAAGATGGACTGTTGAAATAGTTGAAAATAGGGTTAATGCAATTAGGTTGAAAAGTTGTCATGGTCTGTACCTCACAGCAACAAATGAGTCATTCCTTTTGGGTGCCACCGGAAAAAAGGTTAAACAAACTCTTCCGGCTAAAGTATCAGATAATGTTTCTATAGAATGGGAGCCTATAAAGGAAGGATTTCATCTGAAACTGAGAACAAATGGCGGAAAATTCTTGAGAGCCAATGGGGGTACGCCGCCATGGAGAAACTCAATAACTCATGATGTTCCTCACAGAACTGCTACTCAAGATTGGGTTCTATGGGGAATAGAAATATTGGATGTTACACTTATGGAAACAAAATCAATGTTAAGTACTTTATCCTCATTATCAAGTATTTCTTCCTTGCCGCCCGATGATTACGAGGGTTCACCAGATACAGGTTCCCCATTAGGCCCAAACTATAGAAACGAAGATGCCATGGACAATGAAAATTCATCTCCTGAAGAGGTATGTTATATTTTTATTTTTCTTTTACTTAGGGCGTCCGTGTTCTCATTTTTTTTTTAAATTAATCTAGATTCGGGCGTGCGGTAAAATTGACTAGTGAGACTAATTCAAACTGAACTATTTTAAGCTGGAACTAAGGGGATTCAAACCGCCCTAAAATAAGAATTTTTTTTTTATATATATTATTACACTACCTGAGTATATTCTATCATTTATCCTATCTTTTGGGTTGTATAAATTTAAATTTTTTTGAAATATTAACAACACCAAGATTTTTATTTAAAAGATTATACATATTTTTTCTTTAGTACAGGTATTCTTTAAACAAAATCCATGTTATTAGAGGCAGTTATTTTGTATCAAGACCTAAGCTGTAATGAATATATATTTAATCAAAAAATATTATATTTTATTGGATAAAGTTTATTTGGGCCGATCTTTTATTGGGCCCAAATATTTCAAGTACTTTGTCTGAATTCAGCCCAGTTTCTGAATCTAAAAAAGGTTGCTACGAGCCTTGTCGGTAAAGAAATAATAGGCAGTTAAGGAGGAGGGGACCACCTGTACGCGATTAACACACAGAACAGACACTTCGCAAAACTGAAAGAATCCACTTTCAGTTTCCACCCCCTCACCCCCAAAAGAAAAAAACAGATAATTTGATCCACCATTTTAACATCAGATATTCGTTGTGTTGTTCACCAGTTCAGCAGTTGATGAATATCCAAATGCAATTCAAAGAGTGTTGTTTCTTTTGATTTAAAAAAATATTGTAGTTTGAGAAGATCGGAGAGCGAAGAAAATATTAGTTCTGATCAGGAACTGACTGATTGACTGACTGCAGGGCTCGGGAATGGAATTCTTCAGAAAAGCTAAGACTGTAAGGCTGAAGAGTTACCATGGCAAGTTTCTTCTGGCAGATACCGATCAAGAATCGGTGGTCCAGGATCGGCACGGTTCATCCAAGCATGCCAGGTGGGCCGTTGAATTTTTGGAAGGAATAGACAATGTGGTGCTCTTGAAGAGTTGCTACGGTAAGTATCTAACGGCCACGGATGATCAGTACCTTCTAGGCGTCACTGGTAGAAAAGTTATTCAGGGTGCGCCAAGAAGGTTGGATTCATCAGTTCAATGGGAGCCCGTTAGAGAAGGTTCTGGAGTGAGACTCAAGACAAGATATGGAAACTATCTTCGTGCAAATGGGGGTTTACCGCCTTGGAGAAATTCAATAACACATGATATACCTCATAGACACCAAGGTTGGATCTTATGGGATATTCAAACCCTCGAGAGACGCCCAGACTCACCCAAAAAGGTCGAGCGTTCTGAATCTTTGGAGTCAGATTTAAGCTCTTCCTCCTTTCATCTTATATCACCCGGATCGTCCAATCTTCGGGTTAGTTTCCTGTTTCTCTTAATATATATATATATATATATTTTAATTCGATCTTTTCTAAGGAATTTGAATTCTGAAACTAGGATTTTAGTATAATTGGATCTTAGAACACCTGAGGGTTCTTAAGATTATTATTATTATCATGCAGCCTGGCAATTCTGAAATTTCAACTGTGAAGTATGAAGGGCGAATGATTTATTATTATGTTGCGGATGAGGGTGGAAATGTAAACGATGCAGTTGAAGGGCCTTCGTTCTATTTCAAAGGGCAAAGTTTGGAGGAATTGGCAGACAAATTGGAGGAAGAAACAGGGTTGGAAAATATAATTGTCTGCACCAAAAACAAATTTAATGGGAACATTTATCCACTGCGGTTAGCTCTGCCTCCCAACAATACAACCATGCATGTAGTTGTTGTTCCTTCAACTTCCAAATGTAAGTCAATACTGGCATTCTGGTTTGTGTTCAATTTGTCATCCTATTTGATCATACCCCCAATTTCCTTTTACTCTTCTAGAATTAACTCTAAATCTTCTGCTAATCTGCAAAGTAGTTATTTTTCCTATATTTCAACTTGTGGGGGTCTAGTAGAATTTAGGAGCTGATCCAAAATTTCTACTTTTTATAGTTGAAAAGGTGGTGGTTTGGGTCATATTGGAAGTTCATGTTTATATACCATTCAAATCTTTTAGGGTACTTCCTTGCTGGAAAGAATGTGTGCTTTGGGTTAAGCATGTAGAAATGGATTCAAATGTGATTTTATGTGGTCTTGTACTTTTGATTCAAAAAAAGAAGAATAGGAGAGATTTTAAATAAGTGATTGTTCCATTCAGTTGAAGAAGTCCATAATATTCTGAGGATTTGCAAAATTTAGTTGTAGTTGTTCTACCTAAGATTAAAAAAACATTCTAATATGAAAGAATTTCATATGCAGTGATAGATATAACTTTATTATAAAACAATCAAGAAAAATAAGACTGTGTTATAAAGTGTTCACTTATTGAGATCGTGATCTTGCTATTAACTAACTTCTGAGAAGACATCAAATTATTAGTTTTCTGTGGGATTTTGTTATTCCCATTGTTTAATTGCTCAGCTGAACTTTCGTATGTCTTTTCCTGTAACAACAGTGGCAGAGAACTTCATGCCTTCAATATAGTCATGATATGCAGAAAATATCTATGGATTTTGTCAGAATCTTGCTTCTACTTTGGAATATTCAGCCATAGCTACACTGAATTCTGAACTTCTTTCTTTCCAACCCATTTGACAAAGATAAGAAAAAGGAAGAAGATAAATAAGAAGAAAGAATGGCCGGTATTACCAGGTTTTGATTTCCTTTGGAGGACCGCGATCTGATCATGCTTGGTTTGGTATATGGCTGTATTAGAGTTGATTTTTTATATTTTAAAATTTTTTCATGCTCTCCCTCCCAATCAAACTTTACATCAATAGCAATGAAGGATCAGAACAGAAATATGATTGTTTTTCTTTCTTTCTTGTGCTGTAATTTCGAGTGATTATCAAGTAGCTGCAATATTGAGTGATCCAAATCCAGTTTGAACTTGTTAGAATGAATTTGTTGATTGATCCATTATTATTATTATTATTATTTTTTTTTTTTTTTTCTCCATTGTCTTATTTGTAAATGGAATTTAGAATAAATTAAACCAGTATCATTCTTTGTACTTAATTTGTTCTTGACGCACAGAAATATGTATGTACATATATATGTTTAAGATGAATTTCATAGGCTTGAATAAATAGAACTACAAGTTGGGTACAAAGAGAGTCTGTATTTCCTGATCAGACCTTCAAATGATCCGTTCAGTGAACTTACAGAGAGGCAGGAGAGCTGTAGAAACCATTACAGATCGCAGTATCCAAGCATGGAGGTGGTGCATGTACTTAGCTGAAAGCTGCAGCACCATGGACCAACTCAAAATTATTCACGGCATCTTCATTACGCACGGCATTCACCGCAATTCGTATGCGGTCGGCAAGCTCCTTTCCTTTTGTGCATTTTCAGAGAAAGGTGATGATCTTTCTTACGCCTCCCTACTATTTAGCCAACTCCCCAACCCAAACTCTTTCGTTTACAATACTCTCATCCGAGCCTATTCTCGTTCTCCTCAGCCTCATCTGGCTCTTAAATACTTCAATCTCATGTCCACCAGTCTGATTCGACCCGATGGCTTCACATTTCCCTTCGTCCTCATTGCTTGTTCCAACCGTCTTCTGTGGTTTGAGGGTAAGCAATTACATAGTTGGGTTATTAAAAATGGTCTTCTCGAAGCGAACGCGCATGTGCAGACTGCATTGATCAGATTTTACTCGGAGCATAAAGTATTAGATGATGCACGCAAAGTGTTCGATGATATTACCGACGTGGATGTCATTCAATGTAATATACTCATTAACGGGTACGTGAAAAGCAACATGGGTTCGGAGGCGTTTGGTGTTTTACGGGCTATGTTGGAACGAGGGATTGAGCCTGATGAGTTTTGTCTGACTACAGGGCTTACAGCTTGCACGCAGTTGGGGGCTCTTGAACAGGGGAAATGGATTCACGAGTATGTTAGGAGGAGGAGGAACTTGATGATGGTGCCTGATGTGTTTATTTTGACCGCACTTGTTGATATGTATTCCAAGTGTGGTTGTATTGAAATGGCCGTTGAAGTCTTCAGGAGCATCCCGAAAAGAAACAAATTCTCGTGGGCTGCAATGATTGGGGGATATGCAGTGCATGGGCGTGCGAAGGAAGCAATAGAGTGTTTGGACAAGATGCAGAGGGAAGATGGGATCAATCCCGACGGCATTGTTATTCTCGGAGTTCTTGCAGCTTGTAAGCATGCAGGGCTTTTGAAAGAAGGCGAATTTTTGCTGGATAACATGGAAACTTTATATGGTGTTGTACCAGAGCACGAACATTACAGTTGCGTTGTAGACTTGTTATGTAGAGCTGGTCAATTAGGAGAGGCACTCGAGTTGATTGTACGAATGCCAATGAAGCCCTTGGCTTCTGTTTGGGGTGCCTTACTAAGTGGCTGTCGTTTACATAATAATGTCATTCTTGCGGAGCTTGCAGTAAAAGAGCTTTTGGGGGAGGTTGAAGACAAAAATGAAGCAGAAGAAGATGGTGCGTACGTCCAGTTGTCAAACATATACTTGGCTACGCGTAAATGTGATGATGCTCGAAGGATTAGGAGGATGATTGGTGACAAGGGGCTTAAGAAAATTCCTGGGTGTAGTTCGATAGAGATTGATGGAGTATTTCATGACTTTGTTTCGGGAGATGTTTCACATTCTCGACTATCTGAAATACATCTAGTGCTCTATTTGACGTCTCTTCTTGATAGTTAGTTGATGACAATCAATGAGAACACGTACGAGCCATGTGCTGTATATTTCTCGCATTTGCTTTGTCTTGTCGTCGATTGTCCTCCCAATGTGTGTACACTTTCTTTGCTGTCAACATCATGTCCTTATATCTTCATTGTACAAGGCCTATTCTAAACCCGACTCCCACCCTCTTCCCCCCAAGGGAAGGGCAGACCCCCACCACATTCAAATCAACACACTTCTCCTCTTTATGATACTACGTTGATCTGAAAATTTATGTCCTCCAATCCAAGAAAGGTTACACACATACAAGATCTCAAGACGAATAAGTTGCAAATGGAAACTATGCTATGAATTAACTCCCTTCCTTATCCTTATTAACTGTCCATTCTAAATACACTCTGCTCATTACCCCCTTTCTTCACATTATTACCTTTCAAACAATGGGTAAAGCATTTACAAGTGAAGCATGTAAAATTCTAACCACAAAGAAAAAAGAAACCAAGCTAAAGAGGCCAACTTGTTGCAATGCTTCCAAAATAATTCACTCAAAAGGATGGATTCATTAAAGGCTATATAGCCCTGGATTGTGGAACGGAAAAATTACGGTACAAAATATTTGCATGAAAAAGGAGAATTTAACAATGCTACACCTTTGAAATGGAGATTACTTCAATCATCTAGAAATGAAATGGTCCTAAAACCAGAAGAGATGAAGATTGATTAATCAAACCAGGTGATGGTTACCAAAACCAAAAGAATTACCAATCCTAAGACAATGGCAAGTACAACAACTATAGCAAAATAAAAACATGGCGCTATAGCTTCCATGCATAAACCACCACTGGCAATTACTACTTTTCTGATCCAGTTTCTAAAAGAACCACCCGTTTTTATAAGAAGCTAACAAAGAAATATGCATGCGTTTACCATGAAATATTCAACAAAATGAAGTCAGGAAGAATAGGCATCAGTCTCACAAGATGTCTCACAAGATATGTAAACTAAACTAGGAACCTATAGGTAAAACTATAAAGTTGCAATAAACACAATCAAATGTAATATATTACTTCCATTTCTATATTATACTTGCCCAATGACTTGTAGAATATAATAACAAAAACTCAAAATACTTCGGTAATTAGGTTCAACCGAAAATTGTAACTAACATGAGCGAAGAGTTAAAATCTAACAGAACTAGACATTTATGATTCCCACTTCCCTTCTTGGATGTGTGTTCCAAGCCTTTAACAAATCCACCAGATCTGGAATGGAAAATCCCCATCAACTCCCATGTACGGATGAAACAGACATTCAGTCACACACCTGCAGTGAGTGACCTCCTAAACACATTATATTACATCAATTTGATGAATCAGGCAAGCCAACAAGAACGTAAAGTTATTATCTGCACATTAATATTAATTACTATAAAATTAAATTCAGAAAGGGCCAAAATTAGAAACCTCAGAGACCATCACAGAACAGAGTAGCCGCATATCTGGTATGTGATTACTCAACTTCCAGAATGCTGAAGTTTCAACTTTCCAGTGCTGCCCTTAATGGTCTCATCCTTGCGCTTTCTGCCTCCGTTGTAGCTGCTGCTCTCAGCTACATTCTCCGAATCCTTATTCATGCTGCAATCTCCAACTGAGTTAACATCAGCAAGACCGTTTTCTAATGCTCTGACCAGGTTCTCAAAGTAATTTTTGGTCACAGCGGTCAGGCCAGCTAATTTTATTCGATATTCATTAAAAGTATCAGAAGGTTTTTCATCTTTGAAGTAATCCTCCAACTGCTTCTCAGCACATCGATGAAGCCTCTCCAAACCAGCTTCTGCCTCGCCCTGCAAGTATTCAAAAAACTCCCTTTTGGTCACTTCATGCTCGGGGATATAATATCCATAAGCATATGTCCATTTTAGCACTCTCCGGCATTCTATTATCTGAAGCCAAGCATCAAGAATGAATTTCAGTTGCGTCTCTGGTTGGCTCTGGATTTGACTAAGCTTTACAAGTTGCACAGCTTGCATTTGTTCCATGTCTTTAATTGCTTTTTGCCCAGATGAGTGGTTGGCAGCCCATCGCTCATAGTAATGTGTATATCTCTCCAAAGATTTCCTTGCCATTTCCCGCCTCCTTTCAGCATCCTCAACTGTTCCTTTTCTCTGGCGGATCTCAAAGCCATTGCAAGGATAACCACCAGTTGCTCTAGTATTATGTTCTTCCCAAGGATTAAGGCACAACCAACAAAATTCATGCCTACAAGGTGCTCTGCAAGTCATGTGCATACAACCTTGGTTCTTCTCAATAGCCCTATTGCATTTTGGACAAGGCTTAGTATAAGCTAGAATCCAATTGGTGTTCTCGGACTCCGTATTGTTTTTTAAAATCCACTTGGACACAGTCTCACAATCAACTGGGCGATGAGCGTCCTCTGTGCAGTTCCAACAGAAACAGTGCGAGCAATAGCAAGAAACATCGTAACTTTCACTTCCAATAGAAAATTCAACAGCAAAGTCACAATCTGGAGCAGGACACCACTTAATCTTCCTGTTTTCTTCAACATAAGATCTGATGAGGTACTTATGATATTTCTCTTTATGCTTTTTAGATACCAAGTTATCAACCATATCCTGACCAACAGCAGCATTGCAAGTAGGCTCAGGACACTGCAGCATCAAGCACCCTGGGCCATCATCGATTGATGATATCATGTACTCTTTCCAACATGAATTACAAAAAGGATGCCCGCACGCAGCACTGGAAATATTTTGAATTGAAAAATTATCAAAACAAATTCCACACGTCACTTTCCCACAGTTGGGAAATTCCACAATTGGCTTCTGCAATAAACCAACGGCCTTGCGAACTCTTTCTTCATCAGAAAACCACTCGTCGTTGAGTATACTCACACTCCATTTGTAATGGCGCAACAGTAAACAAGCAGATTCTTTTGGTATGGATAGAACGGTAGAGACTCTACTGATATCGTCTTCCTGACGAAATCGAATATCCTCTTCTGCTATGATTGTGCAATTTTTCCGGCTATATTGAGAGTCCGACACAAAATTGCTCCCGCCAAAGCCATCATCGCCTTCAGAATCAGACTTGAAGACGTAATCATCGTCATCGTCGCTATCCATGGCAGGGTTATCGTTGTCGTTGTCGCTGCTGCTTCCAGGATATAAGTCATCATCATCGTCGCAGGAGTCCACATCGATCACTTCGTGCATGCCCTTTGAACCCATCAGCCTCCCTAAATACGGGTAAAATCAAATTGTGAATTAAACCAACCCCAATTGAAGACAAAATTATGAACAGGCTAGAATAAAAGAGGCAGAAAAAAAAAACCTTTGAAAAAACCCTAAATTATGGCACCGGATAAATCAGAGAAGTAAAGTAGGCAGGGAAGTTTGATGGCTAAATAAAAAAGAGGGTGAGGGAAATTGGAATACTGGAAACCGGACTTGGCAGGATTATCCGTTTTGTTAATATATAATTAATTTTTAAAAAAACAAAATTATTTTTTATTTAAAAACAAATATTTTTTATTATTTATTTGTTTATCATAATTTATAATTTTTATATTATTATTATTATTTTAAAATTAGGAATATTATTTTCCGTTTTCTACTCTGATTAGTTTTCTTAGTACATAATTAATTTTAAGAAAAACAAAATTACCTTTTATAAAAAATAAATATTTATTATTATTTATTTTATTTATTTATGATAATTTATAATTTTTATAACATTATTATTATTATTTTAAAATTATAAATATTATTTTCTATTTTTTCACTCTAATTAGTTTTTTAGTACATAATTAATTTTAAGAAAAATAAAATTACTTTTTATATAAAAATAAATATTTTTTATTATTTATTTGTTTATGATAATTTATAATTTTTATATTATTATTATTATTATTTTAAAATTAAAAATATTATTTTCTGTTTTCTACTTTGATTAATTTTTTTAGTACATAATTAATTTAAAAAAAAAACAAAATTACTTTTTATATAAAAATAAATATTTTTTATTATTTATTTGTTTATGATAATTTATAATTTTTATATTATTATTATTATTTTAAAATTAGAAATATTGTTTTTAAACTCAGGATCTTTTTATACTTATATCATCAATTAAATTAAACACAATAATTAATAATTAATAAATAATATGTATATATATATATTTTTTAATTAAGTAAACAGTGACAAGAGTTTTTGAAGATTTGTTTTAGCGCAATCAAAGGTTTTATCAGAGTTATGGAATCCTCTTGGTGGATTATCACTTGAGACCGTGGCCTCTGCTCTGTGTGGAAGTGGAAGCCTTTGACCTCTCACAAACTTATAGGTAGGAAGAAGAAGCATGAGCTTTGGTTTCTCGCGGCTCGTTCCTTTCCCCAAACTTGTGTTTCGAAATATAACTGGTAACCCAAATGATGGTTGCTTCTTTTTGTTCACCAAGAAAAGAAGATTTTCAGCAATTACCATTTGCTCTTCTCCAAAGGTATAGAAATGAAAACTGTTTGTTAGAGCTAGAAAAAAGAAAAAAAAAAGAAAAAGAAATCCCCACATATCCTCTGAACATTTCTGCTTGGTTTTGGTGGTTAGTAGAGCGAAGAGCTTCTGCTGGTGGTAGGTGGAGGAGCTGCTGGAATGTTTGGAGCAATTAGGGCTAAGACTTTGGCGCCTAATCTCAAAGTACTTGTTATTGAAAAAGGGAAGCCTTTATCCAAGGTTTTTATGTTTTCTTTTCTTCTGAAATATTTATTTAAATGTGTTGATTCAATCTTGTCAGTTCAAACACGACAATTTTATGTTTGGCAGGTTAAGATTTCTGGAGGTGGAAGATGTAACGTAACCAATGGGCATTTTGTTGACAATGCAGTGAGTATTTAGGTCTATTGGATGAATTCAACCTTTTTATTGACTTCGCTTATGAGCTGCTCTGGTTTGTTAGAGAAAGCACTACTGATTAAGTAAATAAACTAAATAAAATAATTGTAATTGCATGAATTACAATATGGTACCATGTCTTTTGTCATTCTAAAATCATGTGAAGATTTTGGCAGAAAACTATCCAAGGGGACACAAGGAGCTCAGAGGCTCATTTTTCAATTTGCATAGCCCAACAGATACTATGGCATGGTTCTCTAATCATGGGGTAGAACTGAAGGTAACATCAAAACCTGCAGATGTTTCTTTCTTTTATATTCTGCATAGTTATATAAATTGATGATGCAGTTTCTGTGATATCTCAGACTGAGGATGATGGAAGGGTGTTTCCTGTCAGTAACAGCTCATCATCTATAATTGATTGCCTTATGTCTGAGGCAAAGAAAAGAGGAGGTAAATCTACCAATGCAAATTCTCCGTGCCCATTTCTTTGGAGTTATAAATGATTGTTTATATGTACTAGCCATCGTTTCAGGAAAAAGAATGGTTCTCTTTTCATCCTTTGTTTTTCCCTTTTTGGTTGGTGTGCCAGCAGGGTGGGGATTCGTTGATGTGCTCTGTATAGGCTGGAGAGGGGCCCTTACGAGATTTTTTTTGATATCTGCTAGAAGTTCTTGCTGATATATTTTATCCATCAGTTCTATTGCAGACTGGAAAAGTTGTTATGGGTGCTTCTTCTACTGCCAGTGGAAAATTCACTGTCAAGTTGGAGAAACGTTCAGTGGATTATATTGAGTATGTTGAAGCTGATTATCTGTTAATTGCTAGTGGAAGTAGTCAACCGGTAACCTTTTAGGCTTAATCTTTCAAATTGTTTTGTATTTAAAGAAATTCTTGTTGTCTAATAAAATTTGATGGTTTAGGGTCACAACCTTGCTGCTCAGCTTGGTCATTCAATTGTGAAGCCTGTACCCAGCTTATTCACTTTCAAGATTGACGATAAACATTTAGCAGAGTTGTCTGGGGTGATACTTTTTCTTATGCTTTCTGGAATTCTTTGACTCCTTCATGTCAAATGTAGCTGTAAAATTAAGCATAATTCAGCAATATCTATCATCCGTCCTTGTTCTTTTTTCCTTTCAAAGTTATGTCATTGGTAACTAATGTCTATTTTGTCAAGGATTTTCATTTGGAAACTTTTCTTCCTTTTCTTGACTTAGATGAATCTCTGTGATTTGTTGTACATTTTGATGACTTCATCTCTGTGCAATGTGTTGTTCCCTTCACTTTCAAATGCTGCTTGTCGGTGATAGGCTTCTTTACCATATATATATATATATATTTTTTTTTTTTTTCATTCTGTTGTCCTTAGATGTAGTATGAAATATTTCATTATATTCTCATAAAACCTTTTTTCCCCTTCATCTCTCTCCATTCAAGCAAAAATATAGTTTCTGCTATAAACATGTGGGATATATAGCATTTCCTAATAAATATCTGCCATAAAAATGTTACACGTGCATTGTCTGTTCATGACCTTTTTTTTTTCTTCTTTTTTTGTGCTCAGATTACAGTGTCCAAAGTAAAGGCAAAGTTGAAATTAGACATTTCTGAGAAGAACATCCCACAGCTTACACAGGCAAGCTCTGGTAAGGATTTAACTGGTGATAAGCAACTGAGTTAGGCATCACTAATGTTGTGGCTTTAGGTTGGACCTATGCTAGTTACACATTGGGGGCTTAGTGGGCCTGTGATTCTTAAGCTATCTGCATGGGGAGCTCGTCATCTTTTCAATTCTGATTATAAAGGTTGTAACTAATGACGTTTCATCTTCCTGTTCTAATTTTTACATTTTAGAAAAAAAATGTGTCTGTAAAGTTGTCTTCTTTCTTCAGTTTGATATTTTGTTTGTCCAGGATCACTTCAGGTGGATTTTATACCTGACCTGAGTATTGAAGATGTTAAATCTATTCTCAGTCGACAGAAGAATCAGAATCCGGTAATTGTCTTCTCTCACCAAATCCCGTGACTTGTCTTTTTGTTAGGGATCTATATTATGACAAGAAATATCGAAGAAAGTTGTGATGCAGGCAAAATCTTTGAAGCTTTATGAACTTTCTGCATTTTTTTTAAGAATATTATGTTTCCATTTTAGTCATATTTGTTTAGATTTATATCTCATTTATTAGGCATGTTCCTGTATAAGTCATATTCTGTTAACATTCATATCTCATTTATTAGGTACGTTTATTGTCTTTTTGAAGCCTAATTAAATGGCTATTCTGTAATAATAAAAGATTAGACAGATTTATTTTTATTTTCTCTATCTCATCTATTCTTCTTAAGGTGTTATGAGCTCCCTCCTTCACAACTCTTAGGTGAATGCTCCCTTTAGAGCCTCAATCTTTTCAGTAGACAGAGATTCAAGACATGTGGCACATGACAGGTTTTTTGCTTAGTAGTAGATGATGCCTCAGAAATTGGTTAAACTTTTCCAGCAAATGTGGGCATTCAAACATAGAGAAAGAAATAGTGGATGTCATTTGTGCATCATCCACGGAGTTAAAACTTGGGCAATGAAGCAAATTATCAGATGACTGTTTTAGCTTAATTTTACACACATGGAATTAATGAAATGCTTGTTTCCAGATTTGAGGATGCCTTTTCCTTGTAGCTTTTATTTGATATAGTGCTGAAAATTTTGCGAATTCAGATTGAAAGACTGCACTCTGACTTTTATACCCACTTTTGAGGGAATTGCAATTGCTGTAATTCTTTGTGTCTCCTACTGCTGAAGTGTTATTGACAATTACACTTGATGGCTGAGGTTTCATTTTGTGTGTGTGTGTGTGTTTTTTTTTTTTCCTTTCAGAAGCAAAAATTGCTTTCATGTCCTTCAGAACTTGGCCTTGCAAAAAGATTTTGGAAGTACATGTTAGATCGTGAGGTTGAGTTACCTATTCCCTTGTTGAAAGTCATCTTTATTTTTGGGTTCTTCTGCTGGTGCTGGTTGATTTATAGCTGATTCACATTTTATAACCATACACAGGGATTGAATGGGGATGTACTGTGGGCTTCAATTTCCAGCATCTCACTATCCTCTCTGGCCTTTCTGCTGAAAAACTGTCCATTCAATGTCAAAGGAAAGGTTGTCTGTCATTAAAAATGACAATTTATAACCGCATAAATGTGTGTGTATACGTGAGGAAATAAAATATATTTATTTGTTGTTTATAATGAAGGGCCAATTCAAGGATGAATTTGTCACTGCTGGAGGAGTTCCCTTGTCTGAGGTGGTTCTCTCTTCTCCCTAACTTCATGCAGTTCTTCTAGCTTGTGTCTAATATTGTTTCACGATGAGGCTTCTGCAGATATCCTTGAAAACAATGCAAAGTAGGATCCGGTCAAATTTGTTTTTTGCCGGGGAGGTATGTCTCGTTTTGATATTTGTTATTTAACAAGTAGTTCACATCCTTTTGCTGCTTTTGTAACAGAGCAATATACTTTTTTTTTTTTTTTTTTTTGTGTGTGTAGGTGCTGAATGTAGATGGAATAACTGGTGGTTTCAATTTCCAGGTAAGCAGCATATGTATCCTAAGAGTGGGAGACTTCCATAATATGATGTTTCATCTTTTAGAGTGCAGGACTAGACAATGGAGTTTCCATTTCCATTTCCTTGTTTTGTCCTTCAAAATTTCCACTATATGATGAAACATTTTAATTTGTTCGCTGAAAACTGATATTCAAATTTATCCTTTGTTTTTTGTTCAGAACGCCTGGTCAGGGGGTTATATTGCAGGAACAAGTATCGGTAACCTTGCTGCTGACACTAACCACCAATCAGATACAAAGAAAAAGCCTTTACAGTATGATGGGAAGTGACAATTTCAATTTCTTGAATACAAGTATTACCATCTGAGGTTAGGTGAAATTTTTATAAAATTCTATAAAAAAAAAAAAAAGAAAAAAGAAAAAGAAAAAAGAAGAATGTGGATGAGACTTGTAACGATTGATCTACGTGTTTGTGGATAGTGGATTGCTGGAAAACACTTTTAGTTTGGTGCTAACTAAAAAATGGCAATTCTTTATTTATTTTTATTTCGTCCACTGACTATAAGTTGAAGAGACAGATTTGTCATATTTTATTTTTTTTTCAAAATATATGATGATCCCACTAAATCTTTGTCTTGCAAATAAATTAAACTATAAATTCATTGCTTATTTGTTATCCAATTATTCTCTTTATAATCTGCTATGATAATTTAAAGATCCCTTAGATTTTTTTATATTTAAAGAATAAAATAAAGATTCATTAGATTCATACTTAGAAAATGAGATTCTCTTTTATTTTAAATTCAAATCAAAGTTTTATAGGATTTAACTTTTAAAATAATTATGTGAAAGTATAATCATTTATCTTTGAAATTGAAATTTATGATAAGAAATAGAGGAAAATTGAGATCCGTAACATTGGTTATAAAAACATATCCATTTTATAAGGCTTATATTTAAAATCAATTTATCCAAGAAAACAAGATCAGGCGACAAGAACTGGCAGTACCAAAAAGATTCACAAGATTTTTTCCTTTTTTTATTATCGTAGTTGTTGATACTGGGAAAGTGACCCCTAACAAAAATTGACCGTAAAAGGCCAAATATCACACCCTTACTTTCCACGTCACCATCTCCCTTTTCAAAACCCCTAGATTTTAAATTAATTTATTGTATATTCTGGAATCCAGAAATCTTCATCCCATAAAAAGGTAAAAGGAAAAAGAAAAAAGAAAATCAAATATCTAAAACTGGGAATTTCTTAATTCTTACTTTCTTACTGTAACAAACCCATCCGGGTGTGAAGTCAGTGTATATATATACATACGTAAATGTGTCCCAGGCTCTTCACGTTCTTTCTCACTTTGGCTGCCGCCTCTGTTTCTTCTCTACTGTTCGGGACTCCATTGATGATATCCTTCTGGAAAAGAAAATAAAGAAAGGAAGAGAGAAGAAATCTGTTCTTTCATGAACTAATAACGGAAAACGTAGGCGTCTCGATTTTGCTTGTGATATTCTAAGTTTGTGAACGATTTTCCCGATATTTTGGGATATCTGGTAACGGTTTTCGGTGTTTGGTTTGCTCCAGGACGACTTACCTTTTCTTGCGCTGCCTTTTTATTTTTCGTTTCTTCCTTTTTATTTACTTTTTAATAATTACGTGACAGATGTATCTATATAGATATATATGTACGTGCTTATGTATTTTCTGTTTTTGTGATTTTTGCTTTTAGACGAAGACAGCTGAAGACGAGATTGTTGAGTATACAGAGAGAGAGAGATAGAGAAGAGAGGAGAGAAAAGAAAATATGGCGCGTGAGGAAGAGAGTAATGTCGGAAAGAAGATTAAGATTGGAGTTTGTGTAATGGAAAAGAAGGTGAAATGCGGCTCCGAGGTTCTCTACTTTTTTACCTCAATTTTTCATATGATTTTCAGAGCCAGAATCCCACGCAAATCTTACTCTACGTTATTAGACCTTACTTCGTATTATTATTTGATGCGATGATAATCGCTTGATATAAATATGTTACTCATTTGTTGATTTCGATTTCAGGCTTTTTCTGCGCCCATGCTTCAGATTTTGGATAGGCTACAGGCTTTCGGTGAATTTGAGGTATCGTTACGAACTCGTGTCTCAAACTTTGGGTTAGATGCATCCGAAGTGGCGTACTTTAAGTTGATTTTTTTTAAACATGTGCGAGCAATTCTTTACTCTCCCTGACGAGGAGGATGAATTTTTTTTTTTTTGGTAGATTGTTTATTTTGGCGATAAAGTTATTGTGGAGGATCCGATAGAGAGGTACTATACATGATTCTTGATTCTTGATTCTTGATTCTTATTCTTATTCTTATTATTTTGTTTATTTATGTTTATTATTGATTCTTGATTAATTATATACAATTCCATTCGCTGTATGAGTATATATTGGGTACTAATTTTGTGGCAGTTCATACGGTGGACGGCATTTTTGTGGAAGTGGATGCGTGTAAAAAGGCTGTACCTGGGAAATTTTCCAGGATGGTCATGCAAAATATAGCAATTTTCCCCCTTAAGATTTTCTTCTGCTTAGATATAGAACTGAATAAACTCCTTCCTCTTCAATTGCTTACGTATCTTTACTGCAAGATATGGTTTGTAGAAGTTGCTATGATGTAATCATAAAAAGCAAGCTTTACGGCAAGTGTAAACATAAAACATTATACAACATCCACACACTGACAGCTTATGTGTCTGAATGATTTCTATCATTTTGGATGAGTAAATCTGTTCTTAACTCTGATCATCTTATCTGGTTCTTATATTCCTAAGCTAATACTTGAGTTTCCGCATCATTGCAGCTGGCCGATATGTGATTGTTTAGTTGCCTTCTATTCATCTGGGTACCCATTGGAGAAAGCTGAAGCTTATGCAGCACTAAGAAAGTAAGTAGCATATGTGAAAATGTATTATTGTCGTGGTGGGGGACAGAAACTCAAGAAAAGAAATTTTATGGGATTGGTTCTTAAAATATGTGATGTTGTTTCAGAGAGAACATTGTTTACTCGATATTGATGTGCTTCTCTAGGTAATGTAGTTCCCTTTTTCATGATTGTACTCTAATGCTTGATCAGCCTATCTCCTGATATGTTTATCCTTGGTTCCAAGCATCATCTCAGTTCAGCTTTGATATCCTTGCCTGTATGATTTCATTACCTTTATTACCTCATAGCGACACTGAAACCTGTATCATTGTTTCTTCTTATTTACATCTGACTTCAATGTACAAGTCTAGATTTTGTGTGTGATTGGGTGGGCAATGTATATGATTTCGAATAGCTGGTTTCTCTTTTCTTTATATTTGACCATGTCACATAAGGGTAAATAGAGTTTTATGGATTTAGCATGTGTTGCAGATTGTTGTTATCTATCAAACAATTTTGTTGTATGATTCAATTTCTTTATACTTGCTTCCTTTTTAGGCCATATCTTGTCAATGAATTAGAGCCACAACATCTACTTCATGACCGAAGGAAAGTATATGAGGTATGAACTTACAAACTTTTTCACCCTTTTTGGAAACGTGAATTTCTATTGAACATTTTTCTCAATTCTTTAAATTAATAGTAGAACATGAATTCTTTAAATTATAGGTTGTTATTGAAATTATAAATTAAAAAATATATATGTTTTAGAAAAGTGAATATTAATATTGGACATTTAAAATAAAACATGTATGGCCATGTATAGCTTCTTGAATATTTGTCACCTTTTTGCATTTTTCTTTTCCCTTGTGAATACTTGACCTTGTTAAATCATGACAATATCTATTGAACATTTTTCTGACAAAAGGATATCTTAGTTTCTTTCTTTATAAACTTCGTAGAATTTTGATCCTTATTAAACAAGGTGAATTTCTAAACTGTCACAATTATTTAAGAAGGCGGAGAGGTTTCTCATTCCTCATTTCTTCTGCTTGTTATGTAATAAATCCCGCCTTACCTTGTAATTGCTTCCTTTACTGGAAACATTGATGAAAACTTATAGTTAATTTCTGCTCCCTAATATATCTTATCTAATAATTCCTCAAGGACGTTGTTTTTTGTATTTGATGCTATCTCTCTATCATGATGTCTTAGATTGGCCTAGCACCACTTTTGTGTAGCTGTTCTATTATTTTCTCCTTGCATTTACTCTGTAACTTAGCCTGCATTGTGCAGAAAAGATATTTTCCTACTTGGTAAAGTAAAGTTTGGCTGTACTTTTTCCAGAAGTTAACATCTGTCCATTTGCTACCTTGAAGTCAATTTTTTATTTGCCTCTTACTTATTGGTTGGATACCAGCGTCTTGAGATGTTTGGAATTCCTGTTCCAAGATATGCTCTTGTTAATAGAGAAAGGCCATATCAAGAGCTGGAATTTTTTGTTGAGGGAGAAGATTTTGTTGAAGTTCACGGAAACCGTTTCTTGAAGCCATTTGTTGAGAAGCCTGTTCATGGTGAGTTCAAGATCTTTCTCTAGCTTAGTGTTACCTCTTTTATAGATATCCAAAGCAATATAAGAGTCTAGCAAAAGAAAATATTTAGGCATTTTAGTGTTAATATTTTGACCACTTTTGGTATCTGCAAGGGCTGACACACCAGCCCGCCTATATGTAATACAAGTGCAGGTATGGATCTTGTCCTTCAAGATGTTGCGTAACCCTTCTAAAGGTGTTCCTCCTTGCTAAATCCATTTCTGGAGAGTAAAGCCTAATTGTCCTATTATAAAACTGCAAAAATGGAACTCAAGACTTTATTATTTTTCTGTTGACTATCTGCTGCATGGTAGCGTCACCTTCTTCCTTCAAATTTTTTAAACTTTGTGTAATATATGAAATGATTACAATGCCTCAAAAATTAAATATGATTTCTATTTAGCTTGCATTTTGGATGAACATCACCTCCCTATGCATAGGTATTTAATGTCATTTTCATTCTCCTGCAGGTGATGACCACAGAATAATGATATATTACCCTAGTTCTGCCGGTGGCGGAATGAAAGAATTGTTCCGGAAGGTCATAAATTTTTGTGCAATCTTTTATTTTAAAAACTGATAAGATATACTTAACTTTTCCACTTCTTTTAGGCAATATTATTTTTAAATTTGTTGGTGTATGGTCAGAGATGATATAGGACTTGCATTAAAACTGATAAGTTGGTTTTAGTAAAATCATGCAGCATGAAACCGGTCTCTGCTTCTTCCATTGAAAATGGCTTTTCTAATTGTTGAATATAATCTGTACCCCATATTTTGCTGTCTTTGATTCCAACCCTTATGTTTAAGCCCTTGGTTCACTGAGATATTGGGTTTTAGGGTCCTGTTATTTGATCTTAGTCTCATGATTTTCGGTCCTGGAATTGTCTGTAGTACTAACAAAAGAAACTTTTTTATTTGGTGCACTGTCAAGATGTATCTTAAAATGTTTTGGATATCTGTGGAGAGAAAGTTAATTTATCTTTGATTGTCAAAGAAATCTAGACGTGTACACGTGCCTTGTAGTTATGCAATGATTTATTATATTTTATTTTATATATTTTAAAAATCAAATCATTTTGCATGATCTAGTTTCAGATATTATACTTGATTTTTACCTGATTTGCAAATTTAGAAAATGCTAGGTACTCTCTTCTGGTAAGATAGATTGTACAGGATCTAACTTCCTATATATGGGGAATGGTGTTTCTTTCTTGCCTCTTCTCTTCAAACTTTCACGCTTCCATTGTTTAGCTTTCGGAATTTCTCAACACTAAATGCCTCTTAGAATACCTTCATGAGTATTAATTATACATCCTGGACAAGTAGTTGAAACAAAGATCTTTTCAATTTAGATTCACAAGTCCTTCTTGCTTTTCTTTCAGGTTGGTAATCGTTCTAGTGAGTTTCATCCAGAGGTTAGAAGAGTTAGGCGTGAAGGGTCTTATATATATGAAGAATTCATGCCTACTGGAGGAACGGATGTTAAGGTATGTTATCCAGGTTATTTGTCTTGCTTTATAGTTTCTGCCCTTATGAAATTGTTAATTATTAGTGCTTGATAGGTATGGTACAAATAGCTTACAAAAAAAAAAAAGAAAAAAAGGGTATGGTGCAAATAGGTATTTAAAACATGGAGCACCAGAAAAGGTGCAAGTTTAAGGAGAAGCATCTGAATATTCCTCTGCGCAACATAGATGTTCCTTTCTTGCAGAAATTCTTTGTTTCTAGGCTACCTTCATTATTTGATCCAGCTTTACCCAGATAACAAGAGACAACCTCTTTTCCATTCTTCCCAATTTAGCCTATTTCCTGTGTCACTCCACTATAATGTAGATGGATAATTTTCGGTTTGCCAAAACAGAGCAAAACCAACTTTGACTGCTATTTCCATTGTAGAAAGAGGGTGAACTTATGGTGCAATTCTCTGCAACATCTTAGGCATGTAGCACATGCTTTTTTACTATCTTTCCTCTACTTCTTTAAGTTCTTTAAAATATAAATTTTCTAAGCAATGGCTACTAGAAGGAACTTAGAATTTCCAATATGCTTTCCATGGAAACTACAAAAAATAAGATGGCTTCTTCCATGATTATCTAAAATGCTTGGACTCTGAAGATACTTCAGTATAACTGTCCTACATTCGTCATAACTTGGTAATGGGAATGCAAGAAAAGATCCTACATCGTAATACAGACCCCTCACTTATGAACTGCATGTACTCTCTGAACCTTTCTTTTGCTTTCGTAGATAATACTTTATATAAATTATAGGAAGTCTGGTTTTCTTCAAATACCACAATGTCTATGTTATTTGATAATTCTAGCTCTGAGTTACTTGGTTCTTTAAAGTAGTTTCTCTTGTTGATTCCGCTGCTTCCCACTCATTCTTTGTGCTTGCTGTAAAATGTGGTGCTTTCTTATGGTTATTGTGTTGCTGGCCTTCACTTGAAAAATAAAATTTCGCTTTAAAGTATACTCAGCTTCAATGCACACCATACAGGTCTATACTGTTGGCCCTGAGTATGCACATGCAGAAGCAAGGAAATCTCCTGTTGTTGATGGTGTTGTGATGAGAAATCCTGATGGAAAAGAAGTAAGCTTACACAACCAAAGTATCTAGAGAATTTGTCCATTTTTGGGGGGGTGGGGGTGGGTGGGAAGATCTGAAAGTTGTGGCAAAAAATTGCAACTTTTATTGTTGATGTTGATGTCTTTGATATATTTGATGATATTGGATATTGGAAGGAGATGCCTTATTTTCTTGAGGATTAGGCTAACAGATAAATCTATTGAATGAGTATACATTTCATTCCTCTTTTTGGATATGAGGATAGTATAGTAATGATTAGTTATGGTATATATGCATCTCCTGCGTGACTTAGTCATGAATATTATTTCCGTCCGACAAAAAGGACATGGGCGTGTTTCGTTGTTCTTCTGATATGAAAGATTAGATTCTGTGCTTGCTTCTTGCATTACATGAAGTGCAAATGTTTTTGTCTGCTAGCCTGTTCTTGCAAATAAATTTTTGAAATGTCTTAAAAAATTTCGCAGGTTAGGTATCCTGTTCTGCTTACTCCTACAGAGAAGGAAATGGCAAGGGAGGTGTGCATTGCATTTAGGCAATCTGTAAGTCTCCTACAATTCTCTAGAGGTCATTATTAATTGGTCAAATGAGTAAGCTATTGTACTCTTATAAATAATTTAGTGCATCTCTAGTTACTTATGATCTTAATATAACCATTCTTCAACTTAAAAACAACAAAAGAAAAGAAATGTGAGCAAAACAAGTTACTTGAAGGAGGCATGGAGATTTCAGGTACTTGTGCACTGTGACCTATCATAAAAAATTGGGGATATAACTGGAAATAGGTGTCGACCTGATGATGGACAACTAGTGGGAGAATGGTTTCTGTTAGAATCTATCCCAGTTTCTTTCCTTTACCATTCAAATGAATCTGCTGCCTCCGAGCAAAAAGTTTATATAAAGATCCATATCTTAGTTTCATCAGTTCCAGTATCTTTATGAATTTTTTATGAGTTTTTTATGAATTTTTCCATTGCTTTTACTGAATCTTTCTCTCTTCAGGACTGCTTCCTTAAGAAATTTAATACCTATCAATTAATTCTTCTAAATTTTTTTAAAGTTTAGCAGTTTAAAAGCCATAATACTTGAGGAATTTGGCTATTGTTTTGTCTAGTGGATTCTGGCGCACATTTTTGCACTAACTCTGGGTAAAGGAATAAAGATGAAATGGAAACTGTGGAGCCAACAGCGTTTTTCCTCTGATTTCTTCACATTTCCTTTTGTTTTTCAGGTGTGTGGGTTTGACCTCCTGCGCTGCGAGGGGCGGTCATATGTCTGTGATGTGAATGGCTGGAGTTTTGTCAAAAATTCACATAAGTATTACCTTCTAATTTCCTGTCTGCTCATTTTTATTTTTCTGCTTTTGTTTGGCTTATAAAAATTGCTCAAGGATTATAATGGTCTTGGGATACTTATGCCCGTTTGATGTCATCTGTCTTAATTGATGTTTTTGCTTACTTTGCTTTTATGGCTACCAGCTTCTTGGGGGGTAACTTTACTCTCCACCGTCTTGCATCTTGAAACAAGTGAACCTTTTTGAAATTTAAAATAACAAATTTGTTAGTATCATTGAATATTTCATTACATTTATGAAATATTAGAATCATATAATTGTAAATATATCACTTAGCGTATAAGAAAGAAGAATGGATGCAGGTAGTATATGCATTTGAACTGACAACTCATGTACACACATTTTTCAGGTTGCCTCAGTTTTTTTGTTATTTCTCTTTTTGATTTTCAATCATTACTTTGTTACTAAAGCATATATTACAAATGTAGTCCATTTAAAATTTTTTTTTTTTTTTTTTCCAGTGCAATGGATATTTTCTTGCTATTTACTATCAGTTTAACTTTTAATCCTCTCGTAGGATCAATTTTCTTTTGCTGCTTCTTTCATAATCTCTTCTTTTTATCCTTGTGAATCATGGTTCCTATCGCCAGTGAAAAAATTCCAAGGTGCCAATTAAGAAGAGGTTAATTTGTAAGTAGTTTGCCAGTCTATTCACATATATGATCATACCTCCTGTAGAATCCATTAATCATTTGATCATGAATCTGTGTCATGTTAAGAATTCAAGATTTTTTTGCTTTATGTCTGACCTGCTTTATTTTCTGATTTTTGGTAGCTTGATGTATCATATTTTCATGCTTACCTATTGAAAACATTGAATCAATTGGTTTATTAGGTACTATGATGATGCTGCTTGTGTGTTACGAAAAATGTTTCTGGATGCAAAGGCTCCACATCTTTCAACAACAATTCCACCAACATTACCATGGAAGGTGAATGAACCCGTTCAGCCTACTGAGGGGTTAACACGTCAAGGAAGTGGGATTATTGGTACATTTGGTCAAGCTGAAGAGCTACGTTGTGTTATTGCTGTTATCCGCCAGTGAGATTTCCTCTATTTGTTCTTCAATATAGTAGTCACATTATTCCTCTCCCTAGTAACAAGTTCTTGTTATCTGGACAGTGGTGATAGAACTCCAAAACAGAAAGTTAAGTTGAAAGTTACTGAGGAAAAGTTGTTGAATTTGATGCTAAAGTACAATGGTGGAAGACCTAGATCAGAGGTTATTCCTTGAATTTCCTTTAATATCTTTTATTAAATTCAGTTTAGACATTAACTATTTGTCACACTTAATCTTCTCTTGTGTAGACAAAGCTGAAAAGTGCTGTTCAATTGCAAGATCTTTTAGATGCCACACGAATTCTAGTACCCCGTATCAGGTATGATGAAGATGAGACTTTCCTTTTGTGTATATGCCTATTTAAGCAGATTTTATGAATCCGCTATTTGTTTTCTTACAGCTTGCTTTCTGAATTGTTTCTCAAGGGAAGACCAGTACACTATTATATATAATTTCTTCTCTTTCTCTAGGTCAAGGGGCAATAGGGAGGTTTGTTGTCTGTGATTATGCTATTTATTTTTCTCAAACATAGACTACAATCTATTTATTTGTAGATGAGTGTAGTGTGAAATTTGCCTTAAATGTGATAGTTTTTGTCCTCTCCATGTAGTGAAGGATATCTGTACATCTTAATATCAAATTGTCTATGTTGTCTAATTGTTCTTTCTTTATCAGTCATGTCTCTTGAAAGTTGTGAAAGTACCATATGCTTTTTCTTTTCTTTTTTTTTAAACAATTTTTTGGGTTGTTAAAATGACTGTAGAAATAGAAAATTGGTGGAAGCTCTTGATCAATCAAATCAATCAACTTGGTTATCTCTTCCTGTATAAATAGAAGCCCTCCTATGAACAAAGGGGAGATATTCATTATTAAGAAGAAAAGCAACAAAACTTTGACATATCAGACTCTCCTCCACTCTTTTGTTTGTTTATTTTGTTTTGCATATGTGAAAATCTTGTGTACAATATACTAATTTCTAACTGAAATTATACTGAAACTTACTAGAATCCTGTTTATTAATTTAATTTCTAAATAGACCTGGCCGTGAAAGCGATAGTGAAGCAGAAGATCTTGAGCATGCTGAAAAGCTTCGTCAAGTTAAAGCAGTACTCGAGGAGGTTCATTAATTCATTCCTAGACTTTATTCTGTTTAAAAGTTTTTATTTGTTGTTAGTTACACTATGCAACTTCTATTTTCTTTTATGTTTTGTTTTATTTTTCTGAGTTATCATTTGAATGTAGAAATACTTGTTAAAGGTTCTAAGCTTTTCACGAATGTATATTTAAAAAGATTGTTTCACTAACCAACATAATGAATAAAACAGAGCTGACTCATACTGTGCTGCATACAAGTTTCAAGCAACATCAATGTTTAAATATCTGTGTGTGAGCTTGCAAAAGGTGAAGATTGTTTTGATAGATTAATGATTCTCTGATTTTCAATCATTCAACCTTGAGAATGAAATGTCAATTTATGGAATATTTTTGTATGTCCTGATGTGAAATTGGAAAGCAGAACAGAAGCTGCAATACAAGTTTTTCCAATGAATTTCAGTTACTTCAACCTTGAGAATGAAATGTCAATTTATGGAATATTTTTGTATGTCCTGATGTGAAATTGGAAAGCAGAACAGAAGCTGCAATACAAGTTTTTCCAATGAATTTCAGTTACTTAATCTTCGAAAATGCTTAAAGCCTGGGTTATCCTGTTCTTCTGTTTTCAGCATGTTTTCTTAAGTTGCAAATTTTTGATTCATCTGCTTTTCCATTTGATGCAAAAGAAATGTTTATTTATTCATACAGAGATTTCCAGGTAGTTAATTCTATAAAAAGGAAAAAAGAATGCTTAAGAAAGTAAAGGTTGTAGTTCTTCATATGCATTACATTTCTTGGGATTATCAAACTCCAGTTGTAGTTTTCACAGCATATTTGAGCATAGTTTCATTATTGATTATCAAATGAGTTTCTTTTTTGTAGGGAGGACATTTCTCCGGGATTTACCGGAAGGTTCAACTAAAACCACTGAAGTGGGTCAAAGTTGCAAAAGGCAATGGAGAAGGTGAAGAAGAACGTCCTGTTGAAGCTCTGATGGTTCTCAAATATGGTGGCGTGCTTACACATGCTGGTAGAAAACAGGTGATACATTTTATTCTGCCAATATTATGTTCTCTGCCGGTCTCATCTGTGAGAAATCACTATCTTATGCTTCATTTTCTACGTAGTTAAGACATCCCTGGTTTTCTCAAGCATGATTTTCTGACTTCTTTTGCAGGCTGAAGAACTGGGAAGATATTTCCGGAACAATATGTATCCAGGTTGAGATCATTTCTATTCCTCAAATAGAATTACTTCAAGTACATTTGCTCAAAAAAAAAAAAATTTCTTTCCTTTTCTCCTATATTCCATATTTCGAAAGAACCTTAATGCGGTATTTTTAGATTACTAGCAGCTAAAACCTCTATTAACTTCTGCATTTGCTCTCTAGTCATGTTTAATGAGCCTACAAACTGCTATATGTCATATTATCCTGTCCTTACCTGCTAAATTTTCAATGTGTGAGACACTATATTTATGTCATTTGAGAGGCAAACAAATTCATTTCACTGCAGCTTATTTTTTTATTTATTTATCTTCTAATATCCTTCTCAGGAGAAGGAACTGGCTTGCTTCGTCTCCACAGCACTTACCGTCATGACCTAAAAATATACAGCTCAGATGAAGGCCGAGTTCAGGTTATACACCATCAGAAATTTTAACTTGCTTGTTATTTCTATTCTCTCTTTATTTTAGATAATGATATTATTACTAAATTTCGGTAAAGTTTAAACTTGTAAATTAACTCTCTGGTTTTCAATTATTCTTAAGCTGTGTTATGATACTGCATTTGATGTGTGTGATTTAATTTTTGGCAGATGTCAGCTGCTGCATTTGCTAAGGGTCTTCTTGATTTGGAAGGACAATTAACTCCAATTCTGGTATGTCACCTTGGTAGCCAAAGAATCTACTTCATTAAATTGGGTTACATTAATTTAATGCCTATAATGTCTTCTCCTTATTTTCTCTTTTCAAGGTTTCACTGGTTAGCAAGGATTCCTCAATGTTGGATGGACTTGACAATGCCAGTATCGAGATGGAAGAAGCTAAGGTTTCTCTCTTATTCCCATATTTTGTGCGTGCTTTCCTACATGAAAAGATTCTGCTAAGCTTTTATAGAAAAAACTAGGAGATCCCTTTTGTGTTGTATGAGAAATTGAATACATGTCTGAATCTTACTGTTGTAGCATTTCAATCTACCATAATTCATATTACTGTAAATGCAATTGGCTCCTCCTAACATGATCGTTAGCTATGGGCTTTATTCACCAAATCATCATGCCATAAATCTAAGGATTAAGCAGTTATAGAGCTTCCAAATGCATTGGTAACATTTTCCAGAAGTATCTTTATGTGTTTTCACCCTTCCATAATTATCTCAATTCTCAGGCACGACTAAATGAAATCATTACTTCTGGAGTGAAGACAGTTCCCAGTAATGGGTCAGCAGAAAAATCTTGGATGGTTGATGGTGCTGGACTTCCTTCAAATGCATCTGAACTTCTTCCAAAATTGGTCAATCTTTTATTCTCTACTTCTTTTGATTTTAGAAAAATCTTTGATTAGAGAACAATGTGGTACTTCATATTGCTTAACTAAGTCTCCTTCAACATCAGGTGAAGTTGACTAAGAAGGTTACTGAACAAGTAAGGATATTGGCAAAAGATGAAGATGAGGAACTTCTTGCAGGGACAAATTCATTTGACGTAATTCTTCCATATGATCAAGCTAAGGCACTTGGTAAGACAAACATAGACGTGGATCGGATTGCAGCAGGACTACCCTGTGGTAGCGAAGGATTTCTTCTCATGTATGCTCGGTGGAGGAAGCTTGAGAGAGACTTATATAATGAACGGAAGGAGTAAGTTTTGGCTAAAGATGATTAACTCTAGTTTGCTTCTGGTTTGATGTATGAAACTTCTGATCTTTGCGGAGGTTTAATGGTTATAACTGCTATTTTTTATTTGGTTATTGGATTTCATCAAGCAAGCAATTTTTATTAACTGCATTTATTTTCTTTGCAGTCGTTTTGACATAACACAAATACCAGATGTTTATGACTCAAGCAAGTAAGTAATCACTTTGTGATTTTTATCAGAAGCATGTTTTGTGCTTAAGTTTCTCAGATCTTATATCATGAACAATATCATGTTTCATTTCATGAGTCTCAATATCTGAGCCACCCTCCACCACTCCTGCTTTATGTTCGGTGCATGCTATTTTCCCCAGATTTATTCTCTGATCATTTTTATTCAAGGAGGCATGAGTGCTTGTGCAAGGAAGAAATTTGTCTGTATGCATCACTATGAATTTTATTTCTAAAATTTGTGCTTGCATTAACTTAAGCATGAACTAGTTTATTCTCTTCTGATGTCATTTCGTGATTTGGATGCTGAAGAATAGTATATTTTTAAGCTAATGGGTGAGACCACTTCTTTGGCAGATATGATCTCTTGCACAATGCACATTTGAATCTGGAAGGGCTGGATGATCTGTTCAAAGTTGCTCAGGTGAAAAATATTGCCTTTTCAATTAGGTTCTTGGATAAATTTCTTGACTCTTCTCCCTCTTTCAAGGTTATAAAGGGCTTCTCTTTCTCTTAGCAATGGAATCACTTATAACTGGAACTTTATTCCTGGTATCATGATTTTCCATGAGCAAATGTTCTCCTTGCTACTCCCAAGATAATTCTCATCTGTTGTGAAATCATCGAAACAAAATATATAATCTTAAACATTCTTCTCTGTTCTATCCTTTCTTAAATGTCTCTAACAGAATGTTTAGAAGAATAAGAAAAATAGTTTAGCTGTAAAATTTGATTACTCAAATCCGCCTGTCAAAGCCTAAACACATTTATTCACGTTTACATGGAATCAATTTTCTCCAACTAATGCTTAATGTTTTATATGTGCATGTATCCATCTGTCAACTATTGCATGGCTTCAGATTGCCTGTTGATTATCCTACTGCCTCTATTGTCTTTCAGTTGCTTGCAGATGGTGTGATTCCTAATGAATATGGGATTAATCCAAAGCAGAAGCTGAAGATTGGTTCCAAGGTAAATGTTTTTAATGTTGTCTTCTGTTGGTACTGGTCTATCCTTCTCTTCCTCATTAAGGGCTACAAATGTGCCATCGATCTATTTAAGAAAAAAATCGAATTTGCTGAGGAAGATTCCTCCCTTCTTCACCATTTTCAAACATCAAAGTTGTTATTGATGGACTATTGCTTGAAAAAGTCTTCCAATAGCTATTGTGGTAGATAAATATACATCACCAGATATTTATCATCTTTACTTTTGCATTTTGTTTACATAAGCAGTATTGATTTAACAAATGAATGTTAAATGTTGTGTGCTCAGATTGCTAGGCGTCTGTTGGGTAAGATATTAATTGATCTGAGAAATACTCGTGAAGAAGCTATCAGTGTAGCTGGATTAAAGTGTAATCAGGACAACCAATCAACTATCAGTATCACCAGAAAGGATGATACAGATCTGCCCAAGAAAAGGGTGAAGGATGAGACTGATACATCCAAGAAAAAGGGAAAGGATGAGACTGATACATCCAAGAAAAAGGGAAAGGATGAGACTGATACACCCAAGAAAAAGGGAAAGGATGAGACTGATGGTTATTCCAAGTCTAGCTTAAGAAACGAAGACACGAGAAGAACCAGTTTCACTGGAGAAAAACCTATTGGCCAGGAGGAGGAGGATGGCAAAGAGACTGAATACCGCCTGGATCCAAAGTAATTATTTAGTCTCTTTTTCCTTTTACCTTTCAGATTATTTTCCTATATTTGCCTCATAATATCCTCCTTAAACTAAAGGGTTTCATAAGCTTAGAATGATTAAATAATATTTTACCAGCTTTTCCCATTATGAATTTTTTTGCTTGTTTTAGATATGCTAATGTTAAAACGCCTGAACGACATGTCAGAACTCGTCTTTACTTCACATCGGTGAGTTTAACAGTAACTTTCATCGCTTCTGTCTTTGTTTATGTGATATTCTATTTTGGAATAGTCAACTTGAATGTGCCTTTCTCAGGCTTAGTTTTGTATGCCTGAATTTAAAGTACAAGCATATCATTATGGGGAATGTAAATAGAAACAATCTTTCCCATATATCTAATACCTAATGATGTTCAATTTTGTCATTTATTTAACAGGAATCCCATATTCACTCCTTGATGAATGTTCTTCGTTACTGCAACTTGGATGAATCTCTTCAAGGAGATGCTAGCCTTGTTTGCGATAATGCTTTGGAGCGCCTCTTTAGGACAAAGGAGCTTGATTACATGAGTTACATTGTGCTGAGAATGTTCGAAAACACAGAGGTTGGTTCTCTTTGCCTTCATCCGAAATGGAAAATACGATGCAACTATATTTCTGGCAACAATTTGACCATTTATGATCATACTGCCCATCTTTTGTTCATAACTGATTTTACATGGATGCAGGTGTCTTTAGAGGATCCAAAAAGGTATCGCATAGAGTTGACTTTTAGCCGTGGAGCAGATTTATCCCCATTGGAGGTATTCCGTTCTTATAGTGGAAAATTTTAAACATAGTAATAACTCTGAAGATGATAATTTGATTTCATCCTTTATTTGTTCCGAAATTTTTCCTCTTTCTATCACCTGTTAAACTTTAAATTTTCATTTATATCCGCTTCCTGAAAGTCTGAATGCGTACAGTTTCTGTTTAGGGTCAAAGGAAATCTATCCTAAAAAAGTTTACCTGTCATCCTTTAGACTTCAAAGATGAAGACTGATTTTCCTACTGAATAACAATTGATTTTTGTTTGATCCAATTGCAGAAGAATGATACTGAGGCAGCGTCATTGCGTCAAGAACATACATTGCCAATAATGGGTCCAGAGAGGCTGCAAGAAGTAGGTTCATACTTGACTTTGGAAACGATGGAAAAGATGATTCACCCATTTGCTATGCCAGCGGAAGACTTCCCCCCACCAACAATCCCCCAGGGATTTTCAGGGTACTTCTCAAAAAGTGCAGCAGTTCTGGAGCGCCTGGTGAACCTTTGGCCTTTCAACAAACATGGAAATGCTAATGCAAAATGACTGGTTTGACAACTCTCCTTTATACTCCCACTCTTTTCTTTGTGTGTTCACTCTACTCGAGCTTCAGGGATCCTTCCTTGAAGAAAATTTTGGCATTCAATCTTGTAGAAGGAGCATAATTCTGGAATCTGTCTCTTGATGCCCCTCTCTTATCTTGATCCCTCTTCTTTTCTGCATTCCGTTGATCATTGCATGCAAACATCCATCCCGTGGTCAAAAATTATCCATATTAAAACATATGGGCATAAGTTTCTAAATAATCAATATAATTTCTTGACAATTACATACACATTGAATGTTAATTGAATTAGTAAGTAGTAATAAATTCAATACTCTAAAACTTAATTCTTAATAGAATTCAGCTGCCTTTAAATTATATCTGTTAATTGAGTTAATTCCATGACCGGTTAATATTTATATATTTGTACGAAGATTGCTGTGGAAATCGAACAGACCCTTTACCTCCTCCATTAACTCGTTCCTAACTCGAATTGATTGATGAAATTTTCTATACTTCATCCACTCTTCTACTTTCTAGTTTCTCTTATATATATATATATATATTTCCACTAATTCCATTCCTGACTTGTATTTATTAAGGAATACTTTTATTTTATTTTACTTTATTTTTATATACTTTTCAAAGTGATTTTTCTGCTCCATAAATCGTCTCAATTTCATCACCTTAATAACTTTTTGAACTAACATTTTCCTTGCAATTGTAATCAAACTTAAAAAAAAAAAAAACCTTGAATCTGAGCACGGTTGATATTTATTTGATTTGGCAAAGCATAACTACAATTTGAAATGTTAATATGACATAGCCTTATATTAATTAATTAAAATAATGTTATTTGAATTTTTATTAAGATTTATGAGACTGTTATTTTTCTGGTAACATCTCTTAATTTACAATAAAATTTGAATAAGAAATAGTGTGGGGTGGTGACATTTCGGACTCCAGGTAATATGATAGGCTAACATTTCTTTTACGGAAGTGCCAACTTCTGGCAAGGTAAAGGAAACAGTGAGGGGCATCCCTTAAGGTGCGCATGTGGATGGGTGAGTCGAGTTTTCTCAGTTAAGGAACAAACTCTTGTGGGCCTCCCTCCATGTTTAGAAATGTGGAAGAGCCCAATTTGAGAGTTTTCTCAACCTCCCATCTGACCTTTCACTTGATTTTCCGAAAGGCCAATTTCAGCTTAATGCTGCCTGCACGTTTAATTTTTCTTCCTTTTTCTTTTTGTTGTATTTTTCTTAAAATATATTTATAGCGGATTTGAATTTGAATTAGTTTAATTTTGATTACACGTTTTAAAAATTAATACCTACTAGTAGTGTGGTCAGATTTCCTTTTTGCCTTTCAACCTTAAAGCATTAATATAGTGAAGTGTATTTTGGCAGATAGAATTTTGTAGGAGGATAAAAAATGAAGAAAAGCAAAATATTATTCTAAAGAGATGAGGTATCCCAAACATGATGGGAATTTCGCTAGTCATTCTCTTTAACACGTCGTTGAATCAAATCCTAAGTCGCAATTCATATTCTTTTCCTGGAAACATCTTTTCACGTTATATCACAATATTAGCAAAAGCACATAAAATTAAATATCTTGAAATATATCTACACCTTATTCCTGTAACAAACAAGTATATGATCACACGTTATACTTTCTAAAGTTTGGTGCATTTTAGAAGCTACTAGAGATCCTCCATATGACCCTCTTTGAGATCTAATTTTATCCTTTTTTATTACTAATATTTGATTTTATTTTTAAATTTTTTTTTTTGGGTGGACATAGATCCGTGATTCATTCACATTCTAATTCGAATTTGTATGGAATCGGGATAAGAATTCCCAGTAATTGGAAAGTAGCAAATTTTGGACTTGGATGCTTTCAATTGGCAGTTGTTGAAGATGAAGATAGAGAAAAATAAAGATAGTGGAGTAGTGGATATCAGTGTATCACGACCAGTCATCGCTTTATTGATGGCTGTGCTGTTGTTTTGTAGTAGTGAAATTACAAATTTGTCCAACTCTTGCCAATGTTTTGATACGATTTCGTTTCTTCCTCTTAGTAGGTAATCAACTTATTGTGCTCTCTATTTGCATTTTTTTTTAGTGATATTTTATGTATATATAATTCTGAAAAGGATTTAGGTGAGACCATTGCACCCACTCCATATGTGTTGGAAAAAGAACCCCCATATTGGAATTGGAATGTCACGTGAGAGGTAGACGGTTTAGACTATTTGGTTGTTAGAATAAGGGAAGTTAGCATGCGCGTGACAACATCAACATGAAAAAGAAGTTTTTTAAAAAAAGAAAAAAGGCAGAATCAATTATATGATCCACCAAAGCTTGATGCTCCCCCGAGGATTGGGAACTCTTCCTCAAATTTATGACTATTCATTACAAATAATCATTACTAGTCTAATCTCGTGATTTCTTTAGTCAATTTTTTACTTATTATTATTGTTCTTCTTGATAAGGATAAGAATTTTAAAATTATTTTCAAAGAATATAGCAATAATAGAACTTTCAACAACTCCTCTTTTCTTTTATTGCTCTAAGTTTCTTTCAGTAATATATATATATTATAAAGAAATAATAGTTAGAAATGTAGAAATATTTGACGTAATATGGAATCCGGGCAGGGTAAAAACCTGTTGAGTTGGAACAGTGAAGAGATGCGAAAAGGACAGCGTCCGTACTTGGCATAGTGACCACTATACCCTTTACCACTTTCTACATACTACAAGAAACCAGATATGGTAGACATTTATCTTTATTTCTTTTTTTGTTTTTAACATAAAATAAATTAATGACATTTTTTGTCGAAATAAAAAACACAAGATGGGAAAAGATGGAGTAATTAATGCAACTATACGAAACTGAAGACAGTAAATGAAAGGAAAACGCAAGTACAAAAAGGATATAGAAGAAGAAGAAGAAAAAAAAAAACTGAATCGAAAATGAAGTTTCCAGGAAAAAGGAAAACACAGAGATAGAAGATAACCTCAAGTCCATTTTTTTTCCCTTTACACGAATTCGTTAGTTATTTTAAACTTCAAATAATTAAATTCTAATTGTATTTAATTTTTTTTGTTGAGAATTAAAATTTAAGATATTATTTAAAATAAATATAAATGATCTATGTCTATCCATAAGATATATATGTCATGGCTTATGATACAATTAGCAAAATAGTGCCCAACTTTCATTTTACACTTTACCCACTCACTCACCATTTTCTCTTTTCTCTTTTTGGCCCAAAAAGAAAAAGGAAATGCCAGAAAAAAAAAAAAAGAATCACCAAAAAGTTAAGGTGAACAAAATTTTGCAACAGAAATCGCATGGAAAATGTTGGGCAACTTCGTTCAGGGGTAAAACTGTCAGTACCATTTTAAGAGTGTTTAATTTTAATCCTAATCCTTGCCAAACACTTGTGATAAAAATAATTCCTAAGTTGGAATATGTATTTATGGAAAAATGAAAAAGGTGGAATTTGGAATTTAATACTTCATTTCTTCCTTTTTAATATTATATTAATAATAAATAATATTTTTAAAAAAAATTTGATAAAAAAATTTTTAAGTGAAAGAAAATGAGGTAGTAGTTAATTTGTACATATCTCCCTCCAACCAATTAGAAAATAAAACATAAAAGAAATAAGAGCGTACCTTCAAGTACATGATCTTCTTTGAGGAGAGAGAAGAGAAGAGCCAGTTCAGCCTGAAATTCTGCTGACATTTAAGTGTTGTGTGTGTATATATATATATATTATTATATTATATTAACTCTACAAAACCGAAGGAGAAAGACGAAGGAAGGAAAAAGGGGATATCGAAGAGTTCTTTTTACTCGTCTACTTTACTGCTACTACACCTGTCTCTGTTTCCCATTTCTTTATTTTTTTTTTAAATCAAATCCTTTTTTGGTGGGTTTTCCTTTTTTTTTTTTTTTGTTTTCTTTATTTGAATTTGTGAATTTTTATTATTCATTACGAAAGATCAACAGCTGTGGGTTTGTGTTGTTGAGCAGATTGCTGTGGTTTTTTTTATGCTGATAAAATTTTAGTTTACTTGTTTGCATTAGGAAGAGAGAGTGCTCAAACATGGCCGCTAAGGACGAAGCTATGGAAGCCCTCAAGAAGGAGGCTGTCGACTTGGTGGGTTTTATTTTTATGTAATCCCAGTTTTTCTATTAATGCCTGTTATATGAGCAGTTACTATGATGGGCTTTTGATAAAACTCTTGCGTATTAATTCATGATAATTTCATACAGGAAAGTATACCACTACCAGAGGTTTTTGAGAATTTAAGGTCTACAAATGAAGGTCTCTCAACTGAGGATGCCCAGAGGAGACTAGAGATTTTTGGGTACAATAAACTCGAGGAGAAAGAGGTTTAGCTTTGTTTCCTGTAACAGACTATCTGTTTCCATTGGTTTTCTATGCTCACTAAATATTTTCTTCTCTGTTTTTTTACATCGGTAATTGCAGGAAAGCAAGTTTCTGAAATTTTTGGGGTTTATGTGGAATCCGCTTTCATGGGTAATGGAAGCTGCAGCAGTTATGGCCATTGCACTCGCTAATGGAGGAGTAAGTGCTTCTTTACTACTGCATGCTACAGCTTTTTCTATAGTATTAATTTTGTCTGTAAAACAGAGTTTCGTTTTTCTTCAAAACTAGTACTTCTTTTTTTTTTCTTTTTCCTTTTTTGTAGTATTTAGTCACTTTACGCGTTTTACGAAGGTGAGATGGTTCTCATCGAGGATTTCCTTTTCTTCGCAGGGAAAACCACCAGATTGGCAAGACTTTGTTGGAATCGTTGTCTTACTTCTCATTAATTCAACGATAAGTTTTGTTGAGGAGAATAATGCTGGTAACGCTGCTGCTGCCCTCATGGCTCGTCTTGCTCCCAAAGCAAAGGTGATGATGATTAACATTGAGTCCTTTATAAATTTTACTTCAATTTGGTTCTGTGAAATTGATTTACGAACGTTCATAGGTCCTTCGAGATGGCACTTGGACTGAGGAAGAAGCTGCCATTCTTGTCCCTGGTGACATCATAAGTATAAAACTTGGAGACATTATTCCAGCAGATTCTCGTCTCTTGGATGGTGATCCATTAAAAATAGATCAGGTTCCTCCATTACTTTCTTTGCAGACCTTTGCTTATTCTTAGTGCTAATTGATATCAAATTATTTCAACTAATCAATCTCTTCTTCTTTACAGTCTTCCTTGACAGGGGAATCCCTTCCCGTCACGAAAAACCCTGGAGATAGTGTATATTCGGGGTCAACTTGCAAACAGGGGGAGATTGAAGCAATAGTGATAGCTACTGGTGTTCATACCTTCTTTGGGAAGGCTGCTCATCTTGTTGACTCCACAAACCAACAAGGACACTTCCAGAAGGTACGATATGGTGATTTGTATATTATTAATGTCCTTGTTCCCCTTTTTACTCGATCTATGTTTCATTTACAGGCCATCTGTTTTCTTTTGCTCTTAAGGACATTAATGAACTGAAATTTCTATTTCTACCGTAATGTTATTTTGAATCATAGACTTCACGTTTAGAATTTTCCAGATTTTAGCTTCCTTATTTTATAAATTCCTTTTGATTGCACCATGTAGGTCTTGACTGCCATTGGGAATTTCTGTATATGTTCCATTGCCGTGGGAATGATTATAGAGATAATTGTGATGTATCCCATTCAACATCGACCTTACCGACCAGGCATTGATAATTTGCTTGTGCTTCTCATTGGAGGAATCCCAATAGCAATGCCAACAGTTTTATCTGTTACCATGGCTATTGGTTCCCACCGTCTCTCTCAACAGGTTGTTTCCCTTTTCTGAATCTTGAGCTTAGGTTATGCCTTGTCCATTCAGAGTTTTGGATGGAACTGCTGATGTCATCATAATTACACAGGGAGCCATAACAAAAAGGATGACTGCCATAGAAGAAATGGCGGGCATGGATGTACTTTGCAGTGACAAAACTGGAACACTGACATTGAACAAGCTAACCGTCGACAAAAATCTAATTGAGGTTAGCAGATAAAAAGGAGGAATATTCAAGCAAAGAAATTGTCAACTAGTTTCTCTTTGATAAGCTTGCCTAATGTTTACTTCTAGGTCTTTGCTAAAGGGGTGGATGTGGATACTGTTATTTTGATGGCTGCAAGAGCCTCTCGTTTGGAAAACCAAGATGCGATTGATGCAGCTATAGTTGGGATGTTGGCTGATCCTAAAGAGGTTAGTAGAGTTTTATTCTGAATTTTGGTTTGGATTTGGACAATTTCTATGATTTTAATTTGTGTTGTCGTCATTCAAGATCAATCTTGTTTAAAGGAGTGTTTTGTCCTTGTTATTAATATACCACTGAAATCTGATCTCTTTCTATCTCTCTATTTTGCTGCATGATAGGCAAGGGCTGGTATTCAAGAGGTTCATTTCCTTCCGTTTAACCCAACGGATAAGCGCACTGCCTTGACATATGTAGATAATAAAGGCAAAATGCACAGGGTCAGTAAGGGTGCCCCTGAACAGGTAGGTGATAAGTTTCTTGGTTATCTGGTATAACTAGCATCAAATAAATTAGTCCATCATCATTTTTTTAATACGTGTTTCTATGCATTTTCAGATTCTAAATCTTGCACATAACAGATCAGATATAGAGCGTAAAGTTCATACTATTATTGATAAGTTTGCTGAGAGGGGGTTGCGTTCTCTTGCAGTAGCATACCAGGTAATTTTATTTTATGTGCCCCTTATTGCCTTACTCTTACAATAATGGTGTCTTAACGACTGCTCCTTGTCGACTCTATGGTATTGAAACTCTAAAGGAAGTTCCTGAAGGAAGAAAAGAAAGTCCAGGAGGACCATGGCAATTTATTGGTCTGTTGCCTCTTTTTGATCCACCCAGGCATGACAGTGCTGAAACAATAAAAAGGGCATTGAATCTTGGGGTCAATGTAAAAATGATTACTGGTATGTAATACTTGCATCATACCTCTAAAAAGATATTTCTGAAAAGTAACTAATTATAGTCAATTACATTCTAAAATATTTCTTGTAAAATTTGTTTAAATTGGTTGCACAAGTATATTTTGTGAGACATTTGCACTAAGACAAACTGGTTTTACGATGGTGTTGCCTTGTCAGTAATTTCTCCATTTCTTTACCTCTTTCCTTTTTCCTTTATAAATGAGTAAATTATAGAAGCTTGTTTGTTCTTTTGATGTTTGTTTTCATTATGGGCTACAAAGAAAGTCTAGTATTATGGCTAAAATCTCGTCTACACATCAAGTCCATGTGATGTGTTTGTATCCTTCCGTTCATTTCTTTTTTAAAAAAATTTGAAATACGTAGTTATACTGATAATTGATCCCTTTCAGGTGATCAGCTGGCAATAGGAAAAGAAACTGGTCGTCGTCTGGGAATGGGAACCAATATGTATCCTTCTTCTGCTCTACTGGGGCAGAACAAAGATGAAGCCCTTGCTGTTTTGCCTGTAGATGAGTTGATAGAAAAAGCTGATGGTTTTGCTGGTGTTTTCCCAGGTAATATCTCTTTATGCAATCAGCCTATAAATCAAAAGGGTCTAAGTATGCTTATTCTCTATTGGCCCCTATGGTATCTTATATTAAAGTGGAATTTCACATTTTTGCTATGAGTTTCCAATTCAATAGAGGTTGTTAAGTAGGCCAAGATATCCCTTATTCATTCATTTGCTGTGCCATGTCATGTACATTTCCGTGTGATTTACATTCTTTAGCTCTTATAAAATATTGTTCATCCTGTTAATTAAAATCATATAAAAGTTGTTAGTTTGCTATCATCCTGAGTAGCTCCTCTCTGTATTGATTGTGGGATATCACATGTTGATGCAGAACACAAATATGAAATTGTAAAGCGTTTGCAAGCTAGAAAGCATATCTGTGGAATGACTGGTGATGGAGTTAATGATGCCCCAGCACTCAAGAAGGCTGATATTGGCATTGCTGTTGCTGATGCAACTGATGCTGCTCGTAGTGCTTCTGACATTGTACTGACAGAACCTGGTCTCAGTGTTATCATTAGTGCTGTGCTAACTAGTCGAGCAATCTTCCAAAGGATGAAAAATTACACAGTAAGATTTTCTGACCAGCAATTTTCCGCTGATGTAATAGCATCTAATCTCAGCTTCTGATATGCAATTTTTTCTTTTCTAATTTGTTTCCAGATTTATGCAGTTTCCATCACAATCCGTATTGTGGTACGTTGATTTGATTTGTCAATTAAAAAGTGATAGTATTATCTTTGATTAATTAGCTTGGATCTGGCCTATTAGAAAGGACCAATTATCTTTAGTTAGTTATCTTTCTTCAACGTTTATTTATCCGTGCATCTCTCCTCATGTAAACTTTAATATGTCACAGCTTGGTTTCATGTTGCTTGCCCTCATCTGGAGGTTTGATTTCCCACCTTTCATGGTGCTGATCATAGCCATTCTTAATGATGGTATGTACTACAGATATTTTCACCATTTAGTGCTTTTGAACCAATAAATGTATGAAGAATAGACAATTCTTGTATTCGTTACCAAGAGTTGATTCTTTGGCATTCCAGGTACTATTATGACAATATCAAAGGACAGAGTGAGACCATCGCCTCTACCAGACAGTTGGAAACTTTCTGAGATATTTGCTACTGGTATTATTCTTGGTGGTTACTTGGCTATGATGACGGTCATATTCTTTTGGGCAGCATATGAGACGAATTTTTTCCCGGTATGACAAATTTTTATAATCAGAATGTTAAGTGTTGATTGATCATTCTTAGTGCGCTAAGCTGTTACTTGATATCTACATCACCAATTTTTTTTTTGGATGAAATGAAACAGCGTGTTTTTGGTGTCGCAACTCTTGAGGCAACTGCACAAGATGATTTTAGGAAACTTGCATCAGCAATTTACCTGCAAGTAAGTACCATCAGTCAAGCCCTCATATTTGTGACACGAGCTAGGAGTTGGTCTTATTTTGAACGTCCAGGACTCTGGCTTGTGGCAGCATTTCTAGTTGCGCAGCTGGTTAGTTACGAATCTTCCTGTTATATTTATTCTGATTTATAACTATAAAAGGCATGTCTTTTAAACTTTTGCTACTTTTTTTTTTTTTTTTCCTGAATGAACGAACAGATAGCAACCCTGATTGCTGTTTATGCAAATTGGAGTTTTGCGGCCATTGAAGGGATTGGATGGGGATGGGCTGGCGTCATCTGGCTATACAACATTATATTCTACATACCCCTTGATTTTATCAAATTCTTTATTCGATATGTATTGAGTGGGAGGGCTTGGGACCTTCTCATCGAGCAAAGGGTATGAGAAAGATGATAATTTTGATTAGTTAGATACAACTTCTACCACTTGTTTGTCATTTGGTATTTGTGGGTTCTTGTTTTTTCTTATATAGGTTGCATTCACGAGGAAGAAGAATTTTGGGAAAGAAGATCGGGAGCTTAAGTGGGCACAAGCACAACGGACCCTCCATGGGTTGCATCCACCCCAGACTGAATATGGGGATGGCGGTCGTGTCAATGAACTTAATCGGATAGCTGAAGAGGCAAGGCGTCGTGCAGAAATAGCCAGGTACTTCCCATAGGCAAGCAAGAAATTCGGTTAAAAATTTTCTGATCTCAGTATATCACTTGGGATAAATCCTTCCATATATTATCATCCTTATAACTATTATTTGCACATTCCTGAGTGTGGGATAAATCCTTCCATATATTATCATCCTTATAACTATTATTTGCACATTCCTGAGTGCAGGTTGAGAGAGTTGCATACTCTGAAAGGTCATGTTGAATCAGTTGTCAAGTTGAAGAATCTTGACATAGAGACAATACAGCAATCATACACAGTTTGAGACTGAAATATTTCTTATACCAATAGCAATGTATATAATATAATGTGGCACTATTCATTCAAGACCTATTACCAAGAAGTTTAGTTGTGTGTATAATAAGATTAGTTGCCTAAACCATGCTTTATGATTGTTAATCTCTATATCCATCATCCCTTCTGTATAACTCCCTTTCTATGAAAAATTAGAGTAACAGGGATTTTGATATAGAGCTATCATTCGGTAACATTTCCAAATTCCAAAAAATTGATCCAAACACAACAGGAAAATAGATGGAATCACAGAAACCATTCATTAAACAGGAGGAAAGCTAATCGTCTTCATTCAAAACCGAAATAGTAAGTAAGAGTGGGTTCACTTTCACACTTCACAGTCGTCCCAAATTCAAAAAGAAATGTATTCATCATAAAACCACTAATTACGGGACAGAAAAGTTTACATGTTCATTTCATTCATTTATTTCAAAATTACAGAGTAACTCCCATGGTTATTTTAGTTAGGCAGCAAATTTGGGGACTTCCCTATGCTTCTGGACCATCTTCTCCAACTCATCCTTCTTAGATCCAACCAATCGGCCAACTTCCTTCCCTTGCTTCAGAAACACGAATGTTGGCATGGCTTGCACCCCAAACTCTTGGGACGCATCCTACAATTAGTCAAATAAGATCTCCTGTTAATCACTCTCTGATGTTTCTAATTAGTCAAAAGGGAGAGGAAATTTGAAAGATTAAAGACTCCGGCATGAAATACATACAGAGAGTTTATCAACATCGATCTTGACAAAGTCGATATCCGCGTATTTGTTAGACATGCTCTTGACGAACGGTTCAATGATCCTGCAGGGTCCACACCAAGACGCCGAAAAATCGACCACCAACTATTCAATCAAGATAGATAATATCTGATAATCAAAAGCCCTAGAGCAAGAATACATAAAATATTTTGGAAGAAATTGAGTTCAGCAGTTATTGAACAAAGAGCTAACCAATTTGTTCGATTCTTTGGATCTTTTGAAGTAGATCTTCCAACTCTCGGAGGAATCGAAAGTCATCACGCGTGACGGCTCAGATGATGAATCGTCCTCTCCGGTAGAAGCCTCAGCCGGACCGCCATAGAAACTCGATAGAACCGAACCCATGGTTGATCGATTAACTCTTCGCTTTACTACCCTTGATGGTAAAGAAAATCTCTCTTCAACTTTAAATAGCAGATAAGTCCGATTTCGCCAATCCGGCTTTTTGATTCCCCGGGACCCGGGTTATAGGATTTAGAAACGGGCTGACCCGTTGCCCCACCGTATCCGGAAATCCAGCAAAGAAAAATGTTGCGTAGCAATTTTGGTGTTAATAGCCCCAAGGAAAGTTGACCATTTTTTCTCTTCTTCTGTTTCTTTTTCTTTTAATATCTAAAATGGATAATAGCATATCTGCAAATGTGGGTTCTTCGCATGAAAGTTGTTATTAATCAAGAAAAGAAAATAATCGTATACTCTAAAGAGAGAAGAAAAGATCCAAATTGTGGTGTTGGGGAACTCAATAAATTGTTCCTTCAGCTGTATAAAGAAGAACTAGCAATAACAAAGAACAAACTATTCACACTCTTGGTTGAGAAAAAACATAAACGGTTGAAGGGTACTATTGGGGAACAAAGCGTGCCTTTGCATGTTGCATACAACATCTCCTCTAATTTGATTTATTGAAATGGAACTGGGGCACCTTGTTTCTTGTTCACAATAGCCATAGCCAAATAGCGAGTGCCCATACCTATTGGGGTCTCATCGTCGGGACCTTCCCAGAACTGGGCTTCCCCTTCACCAACCAAACGCCAGTAACCTGTCCTTAATGACTCAGCTTGTTCTTCTGTACAGTTCTGTAGCAAAGCTTCAACCCGGAAGTTTATGCCAAGAGAGCCAAGAAACTGAGACTGATTCATTGGACCATGAACACACACATTTTCTGCAAAAGTAACGGGGCATTCAGAATATATTCTTCCATTTAGATATGCATACAAATGTCTCCTTTTACCCTCTAGAGTCCTCCAACTAACACACGTCTGAATTGGTAAGATATGGCAAACCTGAAACTTCTTCGGCAGAGTGTTTAATTGCTGCAAAATCCACATATGCACTAAGGTCAGCAGACCCCGGATTATCCAATATGTGAACAAACTTGTGCTTTCTTATGGCCTGCAGAATTCATCTATGAATCTCAAATAGCTTTCCAATTATCTCATAAATACATATCTAACAAAAACTGAAACTTTACATGCCTAAAAATGTAGTGATCATTCCACCTTAAAAGCCATTTATTGAGAATATAACTAAAAAAAGTAAAAGAAAAAGGAAAATGAAGACAGGTAAAGTAATATCAGAAGCAGATTATGATCGTAACTCCTCCAAGAAAATATTGGTTACTTAGAAATTAACCTGAAGACTGTCTGATACTATTCCATTGAGACCATAATCAATAATGAGAGCGCCACCCCCATCTGAACCAATTCTTTCAGCAATAGTTTGAGTTAAATCCATTGCTTTGGGGCAAATCTCCACATGATCAAGTTTAGCTAGCTCTGCAGCATCAGCCCACTTGCAACGTTTCATTAAATACAAAGTTGCAGGTGTAGGCTGTGGAGATAAAACAAAACGAAACCTAACCAATAAATCAGGAGAAGTATTGTTAGTTAAGGATAGAGATTTTCTTCACATGAATATTATGTTCTCACAAATAATGAGTGGAGTTAGAAAATTTACGAAGAGTCCTCAGCAACATCAATCATCTTTTCACACCAGCCACGAGAAGCTCTCTGCAGGCAGGTTAGAAACCAGACACGTGTAAGAGAGAATATACAAAACCTTCACCAAAAGCAGGTGAATTTTAATCCAAGGTACAGGCTCTTCCTGCAGGATGCTTGACAAAAGTAAGCACACATATACACCACCAACATAAATTAGCACTAAAAAAAATAAACTAAGGGGAAAAAAAATTCAGCATGAGAATCCGATGTCGTCATCCTCATCATACATTAGTCTTAAGTAATCAATTACCACACTTTTTGTCGACTTTTTTTTCAGAGGGAGTGTAAAGGAAATTTTTAAAATGGCCCTTAAAAATCTCCCTAATAACTGCTTGCCATTCCAACCTCAAATGCCTAAAGTTACTTATGCTGAAAATTTGTTTACATATGTCAATAGAAAGAAGTTGAAGAAAAAAATTAATGAGAGTGATGTGATACAAACCTGAAATTGATGAACTGGTAGAGCATCATAGAATTCATGTGCAATGATGATTGTAGGCACTGAAAGAAAAGACAGAAGAGACAGTCCTTTAGATGTCTATGAGGAAGAATTTTACCATCAAAAACAGCAGCCAAGGAGTTATGAAGGAAACAAAATCACATACTAAATACAAGTATCACCTAAGAGAGAGAGAGGGAAAAAAGAAAAAGAGAAATCCTCCCCATGATTTGTTGTCAAAAGTGATTATACTTGCATTCCTCGAGAACAAAGAGAGAAAAGTAAGAGAATTATGACGCAAAAGCTTACATCCAGTTGGAACCTGCTCTAGTGTAGTATGCCATGATATAGGGGTTCCAGCCAAGCTACTAATAATTTGTTTCTCAGCATTCTCATCACCATTGCCTTCACATTTCAAGTTTTGATACTGAATTTTCTTCAGTGCAGGACTGCACTCAACCAAGTGGATGTGCAATGATTCTGTAAATTTTTTTATCTTGGAAACACCCTTCAGTTGAAATTCCAAAACAAATATTAAAAACCTTCAGACATTAAAAAATTCTAACAAAGAAGTAATAAGAACCACGTATTAAACCATACTCGTAGAAGATCAGCCAAGAGTGTTCCTCTCCCAGGTCCTAGTTCAACTAAGTTCACTTTTTCAGGCCGTCCCATTTGCTCCCACAAACACATTGCCCATACACCAACCATCTGACAACAGTAGAAAATGAACAACCACAACCAAACAAGAAACAGTTATTCATAACAAGAGGAAAATAAAAGTCCTTAAATTGGATTTACCTCTCCAAATAACTGGCTCACTTCGGGAGACGTAATGAAATCTCCTTGAGCTCCGAACACATCGCGATTGATATAAAATCCAGCTTTGGGATTCGTTAATACTTCCTCCATGTACTCAGCAATAGTAATTGGTCCACCTCTAAATTTGATGATCCCTTTTAGATGCTTTACGAGCTCGGAATCAGAAACCGGACCGTGCGAATGCTCTGAAAATAAACACGAATACGATTATGTCAAACAACTTCTAATAAGTAAGCGCAGTTCTTTTATGCCGATTAGGTATGAGTTTTGCTACCGGATGGGTTATACAGTCCAGAACGGTCGATGGAGATTTTAGAGGCAGGGTTGGAAGCGGAGTCCTCCAGGTGTTCGATAAAAGTATTGTCCGGATTCTCTGAATGTGTAGATGGAGGAGACAACGTAGAGTACTGTCGAACCCGGTAATCTCCATGGGATACTGAGCGAGATGGTGCCAAGAATCGTCGGCACCTAGTTGAAGCTTCTACCACCACTTTTCTCAACATTTTTTGTCTAGAGTCTATTACAGGCATGGCAGATATACAGAGTATTATTTTATGGTCTTATTTATTCTGTTACAAGTATTGGTGTGCTTGGGGATGTAGCTCAGATGGTAGAGCGCTCGCTTAGCATGCGAGAGGTACGGGGATCGATACCCCGCATCTCCATTTAATTTTTTTTTTCTTTTTTTTTTTTCCTTTTTTGTGTATTGAGTTTTAGAAAACGGCCAGATAAAATTTTGAAGCATTGCATTCTTTTTATAAACTATACAAACCTTACTTAGGATCTAGTTTATCGGTTGGTAATAAAGTTCACCACATAACATCTTCGACAATATAAGCAAGGACGAGTTTCAGACTTTCTCCAGAACCACGTCGGAGAAGACGACTTCTTCACCGGTGCCGCAACTCCGATGATCGACGCATAGTTTGTTACTGTAAATTACGTAGACGTAGAAGATGACGGCGCTGGCTACAAATGCAACGCCGAACAGAATTGCGTCAAAGATCAAAAAAATATGTGAAGCGAATTGGTGGACCAATCCAAATATGATACCAGAAAATAGAAGCCATATAGCTACAGCCAGCAATTTCTTTTGCGGAGGATTTGCGTTCCGGGGAAATCGCTGGTGGTATACGGTGAAGCAATACTCGAGCGAGAAGAAACTAGAGTAAACGAAGAGGATAAAAGCTAGAAGTGAATTGTTGCCGGAGGAAAATGCCCTGAAGATTGGTCCGATGGAGTTAGCTGCTACGAGTAAATGGAGCATGGATGGGGCAAATGTTGTGCTCTGACGTGTATTTGCATCAAACTGGTATGCCATTAAACCTAGTTTTCAAATTTTGAAATCAACAAATTCGGAGGAGCAGCAGGTGTTCGGTGGTTCCAAAACTGAACTAATTGATACTTATATACTTGGGGTGTAATGAAATTGTCGAGAAGGATACTGGAAAATACCATACAATGGATTTCAGAATTCAAAGTCAGCATATTGGAATTTACGGAGTGAATTTTCCGGTGAACTTTCCAAGAAATCTAATTCCCTTTTGCTTTTATTTACCAAGAGTAAATCTTTAATTTGGGTTTTAGAAAGTGAACAAACCGAGAGCTAATGGTGGTTAGTTTTTTCCTATTTTAATGTCTTTGATTTTAATATTTTTTTTTATATACAAATGCTTTAGTCAAGTAGAGTTAAGCATAGATTCTGCTAAAAGATCAGATACAGACCAAACAAGCAATAAAATCAAGATTTATGCAACCTTAAGGGTCACAACATGATTCTTTCACTCAAAAAATTTGGAAGGAAAACAAGACAACAGGTAACCTGGCTTGCTTTTTCCATAAATTGGGGGTCCTTTTGAATGGAGTTTCAACTACCTACGCATTACAAAATCAGTAATTCCACTACATTCAGGAACTCATGAAAGCTTTCTGGATAAATTCCTTAATCCACAACCTACGCATTTAAGGATGACTGTTCCTGTTGATGGCTCAGGATTAATAACAAATTTAACGCCCAGAAAGTCCCTGATGTGCCTAAGTGTTTCTATTCCATAAGGCGAAAGCTTCCCAACTCGGACTTTTGAGACATCTTGAGGGCATAATGCACAAAGAAGAAACAATAGACCCTGCAAAACAAAACAAAACTTGATCAGAAATTGGTATACAGGCATTAAAATGACAAAACAGAGAGAGACCCACTAATAGAGAATTGAGTAGGCAGTAAAAGTGAATAAACACACCTGGTGACTTGAATCAACCACCCCTCCTTGTTCAATCTCCCCGAGCAGTTGAGAAGCAATTTGCTCACCAACATCTTCTGGAGGAATCAAATTCTTCCTCTCATCACCAACATCAATATCATCCTCTTCCCCTCGACCATAACAAATTGCAGTATCAACAGAGATAAAGGAACCAGAGGTGGTTTCCGCAACTAGTGAAATTCCATAACCAGGTGACCTGAAGCACAGTAGAGTTACACCAATCATGATAAAATAATTGCAACATATTTTAGTTGATCGATCTACTTGGATAAGCATAATGTTTACAAAACAAGGAAGCTAGCAATTGAGATGCACTTACTTTCCCGACAGTGAACCAGCTTTATGATCAGTAGATATATGAACATCAGGAAGCAGACGGTTAAAAATTCCACGAGCTGCATGTATCATAGTATTCTCAAACTGGACAGACACTCTAGTTGAGAAAGTAACTCCTCTAATCCGTTTCACCATTCCCTCATCAATCCAGGTAACTGCCTTTACATGCAAGACAAATGATATCATTCGACGAAATACGAATATTTTGAGAAAACAGGTTAAGAAAAGTAAAGAAGCACCATACTCCAACAAGAACTCACTTTCAAACTATCTTGCAGAATGGGAATTGACAGGAGAATTTCTCCACCTCCACCAGGAGCAACACCCCTGCTCTCAATGTTGAGGACCAGATCTTCTGAATTAATTCCAAAACGTTTTAAGATCTTTAAAGTAGTTGACCTGAATGTGTCAACAGAGGGGTCTTGAGAATCATTTGTGATTCCTGCAGAGTTTTAAGTCGCAGTAATTCATTAATAGGTACCACTACAAGTATTTATAAAAAAAAAAAATACAGAAAAGATAAAGAACTTGAAATAACAAATTTTTCCAAACCCCACTTACCACACAGGGCAAAAATAAATAAGGAGATTGAGAACAAAATTTTAAATCTATTGAACAAAGAATTTCAGTCACAGTCAGATTTCATAAACACAAACATGGGAATTTGCAATCATAAAAGGTCCCAAAATATCAGCTTCAAGCAGATTAAGTCGATGAATTAAATAAATGTAGCAAGGACATACATTTTAAACATTCTACTTTTTAACAGAAAACAATTAAAGGACAAATATTTCAAACAAAAAAGAAATCTTTCCTCCAATTGGGTCAAAAAAATACTCTAAAATTGCAAGTACATAAACTGTCATTCTAAATTCACTTTATGATCGCATTTAGTAGATGTTTAATACAATTAAATTTTATGATCACTTATGCTTGCTTTGGTCCTTATGTAGTTAAAAGAATAAATGAACAATAAACTTGAGGAAGCAGAAAAAAAAACAGTAAGAACACCGTACCTCTTAGCCTGATATTGAGGGGTTTCTTCCCAAATAAACCCAGCACAATCAGAGGCTCCAGGAAATACCCAATTGAGCGACTAAGTCCGCAGTCATGAACTAAATGCTTCCCACCCATCACAATCCCTGGCTTGTACTTCAATTTTGTACCTGTACCACAAAATTTCCAATCAAATTAACATTCTTTTTAACTATCTTCAAGCAACTGAACCCAAAAACCCCAGAATAAAATTTACAACCAAAGCAATCACTAATCAATAGTTGCATAACAATTACCGGTTTCATTGATTTCGACGATGCAATCATCACAGACTTTTTCGAGGAGACGGAGAAAGGAAACCTCGTGGGATCGAAGGCCAGGCCATGTAGCGTCAGCTCGTATGTCCTCTATGAGAACAGGGGTAGATGAAAGTGTCGACAATAGTAGTCGCAGCCTCAGGTTCTGACTGCCCTTAAGCTTCATGTAGGACATTTTCCCCATTATTTCCTTCCACGGTATTTTACTGCTGTCCTCCCCGCTTCGCTGACGGAAAAAGCCAGAAACTATGCCTGGTGTTCAGGGTTTTAGTTTGTTCAGAATTCTGGAAGGTTTCTACGCCTTTTCCTTGGGATACAGCTGTGGGCCGGATTCAATTATTTTTCTTTGGAAGCGCGGGAGCGGCAGCCCATCTAATATCTTGTTCACCAATCAAGAAATACAAAGATAATAGTCTCACGTGCGAAAAGCCCATTATTTAATAACAAGAGTCGTGAAAAAAAAGCCCAAGGGTAAATTAGGTAATTACAGTAAAAACAAATAAACAAGACGGCAAAGAGTGATTTGTTCGTTGTGGTCCCAACTGTAATGATACATATATATATTTTGAGGAAACCGTCATGAAATTAATTACCTAAAGCATACAAAGTTTGCCTGCTCCTATCTCTGAGTTCATGCACTTGTATACATAATACATTTCAGGCAGTGGATTAAGATGCGAACATAAATTCCTTTTTACGGCATCATATAATAGTCTTCTCAACCCTAATCAGGCCCTAACCACACTGCAATTCTAGGTTTATATTTTTCTCTGGCTATATTCTGTCCATGTGATTGCTATGCTTTGATTTTATTTATTTATTTATTTTGTTAGGTGATTTTTAATGTTTATATAATTTTGTTTCTAGAAAAATAATTCGTGTGGAATTTCGTTTATCATTGTAGGTATTTCTGGACTTAGTTGATCATTCCTTTTTATATTATATTATTTTGAAGATCAATGGTTTAATTGCCTGCATGTAGTTGTTGATATATTGTTGATTTGATAAGTTTTCGAAATTTAGGGCTTTGGTGTTAGTGTGCTACCTGTGTACTGTGTAGGTGGCCTTAGTAAAATTTCAAGTTATGGCCGCATTAGGGCTACTTAATTGTTTGTTTTCTTCATTTATGATTCATTTTTAGACTATTTTCACTTTAATAAAGTTGATTTTCGTTTTTCTTTCCTTGTTTTTTTCTTCTCGTTATTGTTTCAGATTTTTGTCCTGGTGATCTTGCGTGAGACGAGCATAACTTCCTTGTATCTTACTTGCTTTCGTCTGTCTGTGGACTGTCATAATACCTGGTTGATATCTAAATACGGAAGTTTTAGTAATTCTCTATTTAATTTTCCATGGAAACCCCCTCTTTTTTTTTTTTGGTTTTTATTGTCTGTCTGACGGAACTTATTTTGATCCTAGATTTTAACAATGGGTCAATCATTTGGCTGTGTTCAAGTTGAACAATCCACTGTTGCTGTAAAGGAACTCTTCGGTAAGTTTAATGATGTGCTTGGGCCTGGATGCCACTGCTTGCCTTGGTGTTTAGGCTATAAGTTGGCTGGTACACTATCTCTGCGTGTACAACAGCTTGATGTTCGTTGTGAAACGAAAACTAAGGTTTGAGATTTCTCTATTTCTGCTATCTTGGGCTATGCTTTTGTTTCATTTTATAAGGTTAAATTATTCTAGTTGTTCTTACCATTTTTATCTTTTCATTCAATTTCTGAAATTTTCATTTGATACAATTCTTTTGGACATATGCAGATTGTTTACAACAATTTCTGAGGGGAAGATATATACATTCATAATTGTTGAATTTGTACTTGTCTCTAAAGGTTTAGACATAGTACTTCCCTGCATATTGACAAATTTTATAGGGCAACCAATGTTTGGTTCCTCTAGATGAATTTAAAATTTGAATCCTCATTTAACTTTCTCATACTTTTTGCTTCATCCTTCTATTCTAAATTATCATAATCCTCAAATTCCATTTCCTCCTTAAAGTAGGGAAATAGCTGAAGTGGAAGCCTCATTTATGATACTTGCTTTTGGTAACCTGCATAGCAAATATCAAGAGGAAGCCTAAAATGGAAAATAGGTGAAGAGGAAGCCTCATTTGTGATACTAGCTTTTGCTGCTTCAGGACAATGTCTTTGTGATTGTGGTTGCATCCATTCAATACTGTGCCATGGCAGAGAAGGCTGCTAATGCATTTTACAAACTGACAGATACCAAGGCTCAAATCCAATCCTATGTTTTTGATGGTACGTTGTGAAAACTCAAAATAAATAACTCAGTGTTTTGATGCTGATGAAAGAACAACAACTATCATTTTGATCCTTTTTTTCTCATATAACCATAGTCTATTTTCTTGCGCATTAATCAAACTTTCTTAAAGAATCTCTGACTTTTGGATCTGTTGCATTTCCTACTCCTCATCATTTATTTTGGTGTGTCCTATCTTTCCTTCAACTACATCCAACTTCTTTTTGTGTTTTTTACTGATAAGAGAAACTTCAATTTTTTGTGTAAAAGTCATCAGGGCTACTGTTCCTAGGTTGGAATTGGATGCTGTCTTTGAACAGAAAAATGAGATAGCTAAGGCTGTGGAGGAAGAACTTGAAAAGGTAAGATGTGTTTCCATCAACTGGGGTTGATGTATGTCTAAATTTCATCTAGTATCCACGTCCACATTTAATTATGGTTGTCATGTGTTTCTATTTTTGTAGGCCATGTCTACCTATGGTTTTGAAATTGTTCAAGCCCTCATTGTGGACATAGAACCAGATGTTCATGTAAAGAGAGCCATGAATGAAATTAATGCTGGTTAGTTTTTGTATTTCATAAATGGGTTGAATCAGTAATTGACTGGCTATGTCTCCTCACAAATTTGTTAATGCAATTTTATATTTTAGTAAGGACCTTTTAGCTTCATTTGTTAGTTTAAGGAAAACTTCTTGCCTGTTTGAAAAGTTTTTTCTCAATTTGCTTTCACCCTTGAATTTAGAAATAGGGCGTGTTGGTATTTCAGTGTTTTTTCTTTTTATCCCTCTCTCTCTCTTTCTCTCTCCTCTGATGATTCCGTGATTAACATGCAGCTTCTAGAATGAGGATTGCTGCAAATGAAAAGGCTGAAGCAGAGAAAGTATTACAAATAAAGAAAGCTGAGGGTGAAGCTGAGTCTAAGTACCTTTCAGGGCTTGGTGTTGCTCGGCAGCGCCAAGCTATCGTTGATGGACTGCGGGGTTCTGTGCTTTCTTTCTCAGAGAATGTCCCTGGAACATCACCCAAAGATGTTATGGACATGGTGTTGGTTATCCAATATTTTGATACCATGAAGGAGATTGGAGCATCTTCTAAATCATCTGCCGTCTTTATCCCACATGGACCTGGTGCCGTGAAGGACATTGCGACACAAATCAGAAATGGCCTTCTTTAGGCTGAGAGTGCATCAAATTAAAACACACTTTCTAGGTCTCTCTAAGATGCCATGGATCTTGCACAGTTGACTCTCGTGCAAAGTTAGCCAACATTTTCCTCTCCTCTTTATAGGTATTTGCTATATGACGGTAATCTTTAATGCTTTTTTATTTTTTCCTTTGTCGGCTTTAATGTATATTCTATATTTGATTTGGCTAAGGTTTAACACGCAATGATTAGTTCAGCCTGGGGATTCGCTCTTACTTTGTAAGTGCAAAATTACTATGCTTGCAGAACCTCTTTCTCTGTCTCAAATGATGAATATTATAATCCTTAGGGGTCCAAATCCTTTGCCCGATAATACTTTAGCATTTTGTGGTTTTTAAGTCAAATAAAACAATTGTTATATGATCTAGCCTCCCTTGCTCTTTCTTTTTTCAACTAAAATTGCTGAATAGTTTGAGGTTTTTATGTGTAGTGACAAGTTTGTTTCTTGATTCATAATTATCGTTGCGTGCACTCTTTCCATTGTGCAAAACTTCTTGTTCACTTGTACCCTTGTAGTTTCCTCCGAATCATGTTTTTGAAGACTTCTATGATTTGATGTAATGCAAAGGATGTCTCGACGGTATTGGATTTATTGCAGAATTAGGAGGAAAGATCTGTAGGGTTTCTCGTCACATTAGCTATTGGTTATGGTGATATTTGGTTGAAGTTAATTACACTACAAGTTTTCGTCCTCGATTATTATGTTATTATTATTATATTTTTTTTAACATGATTGATAAATTCAATTTCTCATTTACTATCGACTTACATATATTTTTAGTAACGCTATGTATATATAATATTTAATTAATTAAAATAATTATATATATATATATATTTTTTAAAATGGTTTGATCTTACTTCAAGACAATTTTTTACATTAAAAAAATTAAAAATTTCAAAGAAAATAAAAAAAAAATTTACTACAATGTCTTATCTTTAGAATCTATCTTGTATCCTTTATTGATATTTATTTTTATTTAAAATTTTGATATTCTTGAGGTATTTTAATATTTTGTTTTGAGAAAAAATTTAGGGGTTGGTTTTAGTAATAAAATAATTTAAAGGCTCCTCTATAGTTTTCCTTCAAGAAATACAGAAAATAAATAAATAAAAGTACATAGCTGATCAAGTCAACCGCAACCCAAGTAAATGGAACTAAGGCCCAAGCGGATAGGAATTTTCATATACGGATCGACAATAAAGAGGACAGAATCCCCCGCTTTCCTCAACTGCTCTCCTTCCCTCTCTCGCTCTCTCGCTCTCTCGCTCTCTCACCGGCTCTCAGGTAAGCTACATTTCTCTTCCTGTTTTGCCGACTTTCTGAACCTTCCATGCACATTTCAGTTTCAATTTTGCGATATCTCGATCATACAACATTGGACTGTTGCATTTGCTATGTATGAAAAAATAACTGATTTGAATACATGTCCTGCTAATCCATGTATAAATTCTTCTGAATATTTTGGAGGTATGAAATATTTGAGCTTTTCTCAATTCTCTTTGATTTTCAATTCCTGATTTTGTAAGCGATTGAGATTGCTATTGATTTTTTTACTCGATACTTTTGAATCATTTTGTTTTTAATTGTTTTTCTCGCTAGGATATGTGAATTGATATTGGACTTCCTATTTTTTATTTCTACTAATACATGTGCCATACCCTATAAGATGTTTAGGCTTCACATGTTAAGACAAGTAGAACATATGAGATGAGATTTTCATTCAATCACAATTTCATTTCATTCGTTTTTTTTTTTCTTTTCTAAATTATCAGAATCCAGATATGGGAAATCTGTTCTGCTGTGTACAAGTTGAGCAATCCTCTGTTGCCATTAAAGAGATATTTGGAAAATTTGATGATGTACTTGAGCCTGGGTGCCATTTCCTCCCATGGTGTTTGGGGAACTATATTGCTGGCCATCTAACTCTTAGGGTCCAGCAACTGGATGTGCGTTGTGAGACCAAGACAAAGGTTAGTCCAGTCTTCTGTGCCATTTAGATTATAAATTCAAAGTGCTGACCCCCGATTTCACATCCTTTCTTTTCGTTTTCCTTTTTTTTGTTAAGAAAATATCTTTGTCATTTATAAGAACGTCAACCTGATCATCAAATTGTAAAGAAGTTTTCATAACAGTAGGATTCTAAATTTTTTTGGGAATCCTGATGTAAATGTACTGTATAAAAGAGACATTTCATATTGTTTTTTATTCATTCCATAGAACAACCTTTTTGTGATGGATTGTGACTTCAGTGCTTCCACAACTTTGTGTCATTTTGTGTCTAAATCCCATTATCCTTCCCTTTATTGATTGCTGTGCAGGACAATGTGTTTGTCAATGTGGTGGCATCAATACAGTACCGAGCACTGGCTGATAAAGCAAATGATGCTTTCTACAAACTGAGTAATACTAGAAACCAAATCCAAGCCTATGTCTTTGATGGTATGAATTTGAGAAATCTAATACTAATTAATTGAATTTCAGTTTTAGGAAATACCGATATATTTTGTTTCCTCCTACTGTTTCAGTTATCAGAGCAAGTGTTCCAAAGCTGAATCTCGATGATGTTTTTGAGCAGAAGAATGAAATTGCAAAAGCAGTGGAAGATGAACTTGAGAAGGTAAATTATTTCTACTAAGGAGTTTGGATGTTTATGCTCTACTTTGGCATTGTCTCGTGGAGATGCATAATATGTTGTAAAATGTTCTACAGGCTATGTCAGCTTATGGGTTTGAGATTGTTCAGACACTTATTGTTGATATAGAACCGGATGAGCATGTGAAACGAGCTATGAATGAAATAAACGCTGGTAAAGTAACTGGCCATGCCTATCCTTAAAATAAAATATCATCATTAACTTATATAGATTATGCTTCTAGAGAGGATATTATTATTTCCATCTGGCACCATATTGATCTCTAAATTTCTCTTGCATTAGTAACATAGAAGCCCGAAGTTTCCATAAAGATACTTTCTTTCTTGTTGTAATATTGGTTGATACCAAAGACATAATTTTCGCAGCTGCAAGGTTGAGGGTTGCTGCTAACGAGAAGGCGGAAGCCGAGAAGATTATTCAGATCAAAAGGGCTGAAGGTGATGCAGAATCCAAGTACTTAGCTGGTTTGGGGGTTGCCAGACAGAGGCAAGCAATCGTTGACGGTCTGAGAGATAGTGTTATTGGGTTCTCGGTCAATGTCCCTGGCACTACTGCCAAGGATGTGATGGACATGGTCCTCGTGACTCAATACTTCGATACCATGAAGGAAATTGGTGCAGCCTCCAAATCCTCTGCTGTTTTTATTCCACATGGACCAGGTGCTGTTCGTGACATTGCCCAGCAGATACGAGATGGATTACTCCAAGGAACAGCTCACCAGCAACCAAACCTTATATAAATGACCTTTGCTGTTTTCATAAACTATCATGCTAATATAATTTATCCGTTGCGAGTCTCTTTTGTGATATTTTTATTTACGCATGGTCAAATATCATTTTGTATACATCCGAGCACTGAAGAAATATATTGTACAGGAACTATCATAATGGCGGACACTTTCTAAATTACTTTATTTACATATCCATAATTAGTAGTTTTATTGGTAAAATATGTTCAGAGAACATAACAGATGAGATTTGCATTTGCAGTTACAGGAACCTAACAGTGGAGATAACACTGAATACAGATTTCTAACTCAAGGAAGAAAACAATGTCAAAGCACTTGTTCAGACATCTCTCCCCCATGTATCAAGTGAGCAACACATAATTAGGCGATAATCTGTAGTATAAAGATACATAACCAAAAAAGGGGTCATAGTAATTCAAAAATGCCCTTCAGATGGGCCAAAAACTTCAGAAAATCAAATAAAACAAGTTCTTGACTGGTGATGAATGAGAATAGATGAACTCAGGATCTGTCTAAAATTATTTTTACAGTCCAACCGCCATAAGAACATTCAAGTTTTGAACAGGTTCTCAGTATGCTTTTTGTAAGTTAATTGCTTGACCAAACCACAAAGGCTTTTCATGGTTTAAGGGCCAAAGCCAGACCAAACTTGGCACTTTTGTCAATAGATTTGGTGTCTACTTCTCCAGAAATGGTGAAAACAGATTTGGGGCGCCACTCGTGTTGGATAAGAGCGCTGGTTTTACCAAAATTATTGATCCGTCCCTTAATTGTTGTCAATGGATCCAACCGATGCTGAGCACCAACAGTGATAGTATTTTGATTGGTAGAGAAGCTGTGCGTCACTTCCGCACCAACAGCAGTACTAGTCATGGGATTCACATAATGATAATATGATGCACTCAAGCTTTCACCCTTGTCATTCCTGAACAATTGAAACATTATTGTCAGGCTATAAATATTTTAAAAGGCAAAACAGACAATTGAAAAGGAACAAAAATTTTCACAAAAATGTTGGCAAATATTTAAATTTACATTGTCCTAAATTGATTTAAATCTATTAAAACATTTATTGGTATGAAAAAAAATAAGAAAGTTATCTGTGTGACAAACAAATTTTACCAGATTCTAGTGAAGGTACCAAGGATGAAATAGGTGAACTAACTTGATTGGAAAACATTACACAGTTTATGGGAGTCCGATACAAGTTAGAACTTAGCCTGGATGAATTCCCTTTTAAAGGGGGGAATTCCTTATCTTCAAGGACTATAGTAAATTATCTTCAAGTGCTGTAAGCGGGGCTTTACACAGTTGATCTCTTGATTTTTATCAATTGAATTGCCACCCATCATAAAAAACTCTATTCCTAGCAAGAACATTTGAAAGTACTACTTATGTTGGTGTATCTTTTGATTCAAGATCTTGAATTCATGACAAATCTAACTTATAAAGAAGACAATACTACTGCTGGACTCAACATGAGGTAAATAGAAATGATAAATGTTTTTAATCAAAATATTTTTTGCCAGTGAATACCAAGTTGCATTGCCCTACCGTAATTAATAGAAATCTTAACTAAATCTATCATTTCTTAAAATTAAGAAGCCACTTACAAGGTCAATGAAGTAATAAGGTCCGTATTGGTTAAATTTAGACCAACATTGCACTTGTTGAGGACCCCTAATTTGGTGTCAAATGACACATCAGCTCCAATTGCAAGTGTATTTGTACCAACCACACCAGAGAAGTTGATAATAGGATTCGCTGTCAGCCCTACACTAGAGCTTATACCAGCATAGTCATGCAAGTATTGGAGCTCTAGCTGCAAAGAATAAAAAAAATTATAATTCACAGGCCAAAATATTGAAAATGTATAGTGTATATATAACCCCCTCAACTTGCATAACATTTTGGTATCCAAATTGGTGTTTTACCTTTCCGGACCTCTGGTCAGGCACTCTGAAGCTAAAGATTGCCTTCAGCCCTGGTGCAGGCTCATCAATTGTAATGGTCGTGAAGAGCTGTTGACAAAGCAAATAGTACCATTACAACAATAGCAAATTCAATGCAGAAGGTAAAATGCACTATAAACCCATCATTGCAAAAAACTGGTGAGTCAAAACCATTAACCTGAATGTAAAGCAGGAAAAATGAAACAGAATACTAAACATAAGCAACAAAGGTCCGAAAACAGCCCAACTTCAAGTTTCTAAACATAAATTTACTATAAACTAGAAAAGAGAGAGAATTAATGACATAATAAAAAAAATTGTAAAACCTTAAATGACAATTAATAATAATAAAATAAAAAGACACTTACATTCGAGTTTGTATCCACTTTCATATCAGTGGTGATATTTTTGTTCTTCAATTGAGTGTTGACATCAGCCAAAAATAGTTCACCCTTCTTCAAACCTGATGATGTTATAGCCTAGATACCAAAGTTGAAAAGGTTTAAGAAAAATAGTAATAGATGTACGGGCTCCATTTCAAAGAAAAAACCATACAAATCAGAAAAACAAAGCAAATTCAAAGGAAGTACCAAAATCTATTGTAGACAGAAGTGATAGACACAACACAAAACTAAACAAGTGCCTATAAGACCAAAACAAAATTCAAAACATTCAACAAAATATACAAAAATAAATAAATAAATAAATCACTAGAGCAGGTCATATAACAGATTACTAGGGTGTCTTGAGTGCCTATAACCATTATTCAAGTGAAACTTAGTAAAAGCTGAAAAAACACATGTACAAACAGAGTATTGCCAAATTGTTAAAGGCCAAAATCATCACTTATCTTCCAATACTTTCAACAGGTCCTCAACTACATAATAAATAGCTACATTTATATTCCCAAGGCAACTTCAATAGTTATATGTCTTACCTAACTATATAAAATAACAGAATCATAATTCTTCAGACAGCAGTAAAAATCTGTTACATCTAAAATCTACAAGAAATCCTCAAACAAGTGCTTCGAACTATTCAATCTACAGTAGACAGCAAAACAAAAACAGATCTATTGACACTTACAACTCCTGTTGACGAATAGGTTGTGACGGTGACCTTGTGGTCGGTCTGGAAATCCTTATAGAGAAGATCTATTTGACAAAAAAAAAAAGAAAAAAAATGAACCAGAAAATATTAGTCACAATAAAATCCTAAACAGCTTCTCAGTTCAACATTTCAACTATACATATGTACATACAAGTAATAACACCGCTCTTGCCTCAAATACATATTCATATCCGTATAATCAAATTTCGGGGAAAAAAAGCTGTAGTGCAGTGAGAGAGAAATACCTCGTGCTCTTTTACCGATGTCGGAGTAAAGACCGGGACCTTTTGCCATGATAGCAAACTTGGAAACAAGCAGAGATTCTGACGGAGAGCAGTAAGGGGTTTGAGGTTGAGGGTAAGAAAGGTGAGGAAATGGAGTAGGTGATACTTATATATAATCAGTAAAGCCCTAATTTTAAGTATATTTTCAACGGTGTGGTGATTGTGAAATTTGGACCGTTAGATGGATGTTAATGGGTTCGAGCCCGTCGATAGTATTCTTGGGAAGCAGGAAACTTGTTTCTCGAAGGGGTCTTTGGGACACGTGGCTTCAATGCGGTATACTCATTTAGACTGCGATTAAACCCACGTCATTACTATTATTTTCTTTCCTTTTTTCTTTTTTTTTTCCGCAATAAGGACGAGAGAGGGTTTTTTTGTTGTTGGTCAAGAAAGAAATTGGTTGGACGAGAGCGTCATCTCCAACCTAAACATAAATTAAATTGCTAATAGAGACTGTTAACTAAAATATATAAATTAATGAATTAAATTAACAAATTAATCTTTTAAATAAAATAATTTAGGGTATATCTATCGATATTATAATATATATACTAAAATCTTAATAAAAGTCATATATTTTATTTTACAAGTTATTTTTAAAATATAAAAAATTTATCGACAAACAAGCCTTGATCTCTATTAATATTTATTTTTTCTTTTGTTTTTGGATTGACGAAGGAATACTGCTTTGGTCTTTTATACATTCACATGCTTCACTTAAATCCCAATATGGGGTATCTTCAATAGCAATCACAATGCCAATCCCACTGACACATTGCCTACAGATCACAGATAGAGTACAACTTACAGTAAATGAAACTAACGGAAGTCATGCTCAGGAGAACATAGACAGAAAAGATACAGAAGTGAACAAGCTCAAGCGCCTCTACTACATCTCTGGTGGATGTAACTGTGATAGAATCACAAGAACAGTTAAAGGAATCCATGGTGTCTGAAGACAAACCAGTACAGGCAGTTAAAGAAAAAAAAAATGAGGATGATAAAAAGGATGAAGCCTCTTGGAGCCGGAAACTCCTCCTTGTTCACCTAATGAATCCACATGCAATATTTGGAAATAACACAAAATCATAAACCTAGAAGAGCTTGAGGATAACACAGAAAATGCTGGTAATTTACCCACAGGAACTTCTGAACATGAACAGATAAATGCCAGGGAGAAAACAGAACAAAATCACCTTCAGATTGAGACAGGATCAACACAAGAGGTAAAAGCTGAAGCACAAGGAAGCAGCAGTTCAAGAGATGACGAAAAGCAACAAATTGTTGAGACAGTCCCTCTGAAAACCGAGAAACTAGAGATAAATGAGTTCCAAAAGTCCATACCAGAAAAAGTAGATTCAACAGAAAGCAAAAACGTCTCACAACTGCAGCACAAAATAATAACGAGAAACTCTGATGCAGTAGGAGATAATCCAGAACAATCAGAAGTAAAACCACAGGTGGAGACACGCATTGGGAAGAGAAAGGTGAACATGACGAAACAACTCTTGCCTCCATGACAAGGGACGCATCACCACATGACCTTCTTCGAACATCAAAAAAAGAAGAGGTGAGGGATATAGAAACAGAAAGGGCACAAAATGAAGAACCAGATACTGATGAAGAAGGAGAAGGAGATGAAGACAAAAGAAAAGAGTCAGCTTATGAAAGTCCCGTCAGTAGAGGCCCCAAGCAACATTGATGTCAAAGCAGCTCAGAAGAAATCTCATAATTTACAAACAGGCGTTGGATCAAAAGTCAAGCAATCAATTAAAAAGGTGAAAAAAGCCATTACAGTGAAATCTTTTCATCCAAAGCCATCATCACCAAAATAAAATTTAAAGATAGAACAATCTTTTATTATCGGTGGATTCAATTGCGTTCAGTGAGAAGCTTTTTGATAGTTCAATTTGCTCAGAGATTTAGAAGATTGTGTATATCCTAAGCATTTCCCACCAAGGAAGAAATTTGTATCAATTTGTTGTTAACATATATATATATATATATATATATATATATAGTGTGTGTGTGTGGCAAAAAACACAATGTACCAGATTTGCTTATTGATATGAATTTATCCCTGCTTCAGACTTCGCAGAGGAATTTATGGAGGCTATCTTCATCAGGAAATGCATTTACAACTTCAATAGCATTCACAATGCCAATCCCACTGATATATTATATTACTACCCACAGATCTGCATAAAGTACAATTTACAATTAATGAAATTAACAGAAGTCAAGGTATATAACAGGAATAAATAAATAAACCCTTTTGCCTCAACATAAAAGATAGAGATCAGGTCTTTAACAGTCTATATGCCAAAACATCAAGTCAGAGACTATTACCTTACACCCTCAGTATAATCACTCCCAAGAAGCAATGCCATACTGATTAGTTTATCTTGGTTCAAGCCAAGCTCATGTTCCATATCCTGCACAGACAGGAAGAACATCAACATACAAATCACTAAGGGAGGAATGGGTGGTAGTAAACAAAAATAACTTACATTGGTTTTGAGAATAAGACTGTTGGCTGAAACTTAATATAACAAACAGACGCTAACTGAGAGGAAGTAGAAGAATCATAATTAAATACTTATGATAAATCATGTTACCTAACAGTTAGAGAGTGTTAGGGTGTCAACCCATGTCCCACATCTGAAGATAATGCTAGAGATGACTAGCATATAAGAGTTTCACTAACTTCATTAGTATGAGGCCTTTTGGGAAGTTGCCTAAGAACAAAACCGTGAGGGCTTAGGCCCAAAGCGGACAATATCATACTAATGTGGAGTTGAGTGGTGTAAGCCCAACCTTGTGGGTATATGTGGGCCTATCAATTGGTATCAGAGCTTAAGGTTAATGGGCTTATTTGTGAGAGATGTGTGGGAAGACCCTCATTCTTGAAGACCTAGCGATTAGGGCTTGCTTGCCAGATGTGGATGCCTTGCGAAAGATGCAAGGCGATTAGGGCTTGCTTGCCAGACGTGGATGCCTTGCGAAACGATGCAAGATGATTAGGGCTTTCTTGCCAGATGTGGATGTCTTGCGAAAAAAATGCAAGATGATTAGGGCTTGCTTGCCAGATGTGGATGATTATTCGTCTAGGGGAGGCCCACGAGTATGTGGTTCTTCGTTTGTGTTGTGGTCCTTGGTTTGAGGGGAGGATTGTTGGGGTGTCAACCCATGTCCCACATCTGAAGATAATGCTAGAGATGACTAGCATATAAGAGTTCCACTAACTCCATTAGTATGAGGCATTTTGGGAAGTTGCCCAAGAACAAAACCGTGAGGGCTTAGGCCCAAAGCGGACAATATCATACTAATGTGGAGTTGAGTGGTGTAAGCCCAACCTTGTGGGTATATGTGGGCCTATCAATTGGTATCAGAGCTTAAGGTTAATAGGCTTGTTTGTGAGAGATGTGTGGGAAGGCCCTCATTCTTGAAGACCTAGCAATTAGGGCTTGTTTGCCAAATGTGGATGCCTTGCGAAACGATGCAAGATGATTAGGGCTTGCTTGCCAGATGTGGATGATTATTCGTCTAGGGGAGGCCCACGAGTATGTGGTTCTTCGTTTGTGCTGTGGTCCTTGGTTTGATGGGAGGATTGTTGGGGTGTCAACTCATGTCCCACATCTAAAGATAATGCTAGAGATGACTAGCATATAAGAGTTCCACTAACTCCATTAGTATGAGGCATTTTGGGAAGTTGCCCAAGAACAAAACCGTGAGGGCTTAGGCCCAAAGTGGACAATATCATACTAATGTGGAGTTGAGTGGTGTAAGCCCAACCTTGTGGGTATATGTGGGCCTATCAGAGAGAACTAAAGAGTAGCATCAATAATGTTCCTGTACACACTTCGACCCCCAAAAAAGAATGCATCTGAATCATTAGTGACGATGATTAGGGCTTGCTTGCCAGATGTGGATGATTATTCGTCTAGGGGAGGCCCACGAGTATGTGGTTCTTCGTTTGTGCTATGATCCTTGGTTTGAGGGGAGGATTGTTGGGGTGTCAACCCATGTCCCACATCTAAAGATAATGCTAGAGATGACTAGCATATAAGAGTTTCACTAACTCCATTAGTATGAGGCCTTTTGGGAAGTTGCCCAAGAACAAAACCGTGAGGGCTTAGGCCCAAAGCGGACAATATCATACTAATGTGGAGTTGAGTGGTGTAAGCCCAACCTTGTGGGTATATGTGGGCCTATCAGAGAGAACTAAAGAGTAGCATCAATAATGTTCCTGTACACACTTCGACCCCCAAAAAAGAATGCATCTGAATTATTAGTGACCGCGCCATCAACAAGGTTGTTAAGTTCCATATATGCATACTGAGCTTCAGCTCCCACTGGAGAAATTATAAATGGTAAACCAAATATTTGGAGCAGTTCCTGGAATAAGAAAACAAAATCAGGAACACATAAAAAGACAAAAATCACAATTAATTCAAATTATAGAAAAGAAAGATCAGAACAGATGTCAGGACTCCATCAATTCAAGCAACAATAGTCATACAAATTTATAGATCCTCATCAGAAATACACCATGCATTGGTATTCATACTGAAGAGATGAATGCCCTATATCAACAACCATTACCATATATGTCAAAAGATGTGCACTCACTGTTTATCCCCACTAAATGATGATGAAAAATAAAATCTCTGTTCGCTTCAGAGGCAACCGTTGATGTCTGCACGCCACCAAATCCCCTCCCAGCAGCAAATTTCTGCACTTCATCGATCTCATGGTGGAAAACAATTGTCTCAAGACATGGGACTGTATTTGTAATTCTGAAACCCTAGCAGGGTCCTCTACAAGTATGCAAAAAGACAATAAACAATAATGAGCAATCTTCAAAGGCAGATTCAACTTCACTGAAGCAATACACATCGGTGAAACCAGAAGATACTACTAAAGAATCTAATGTTATCATAAACAGAGGAGATTACCTTATTAACTTTTTGATACTTTTGTCTATTCTCTGCCATTAATCTCTCTCGCATCTGCAAGGAAAAATCAAGCCTAATGAAGTACAAAGCATCTTATGAAACTTACTTCTTGTTTTGCATGAAAGCTCGATAGGTGGGGGAAATGAACTAAACCAAAGAAACACTTGGAAACAGTTAAAAGATGAGCATATCACTAGAATACCTGAACAAGAAGATCAAGTTGCAGAGATGGAGGCAGAGAATCTAAGACAGGGAGATCAATTTTTCCAGACATTCTTGGCTGCAAATTAATTTCTTAGAGTTAGAAAACATTATAAAACTATAAGGTGCATTTATCCACAAAAAAAGTGGCAGAATCAAATTATTAACTACAACCTAAACTTTTAATAAGAGAGAAATCCAAAAAGAAAGAAATTCTTACAAGTATAATCTCATCATCCTCTCCTTCAGCATTGAAATCATCATCTTCCTTGGCCGAAAGTGAAGCAGCCAACCTTAGTTAACATTCAAGAATTTCTCCCTTCTCGTCCCTCATCCCTTCATGAACTGAATCATCCATATACTAGCATCTGCAACATTCAAGAAAATGGAAAAATCAATTAAAGATACCGATGAAATGTTACTAGGGTTAGGGTTTAACTGCAGAAGGAACACGAAGGCTCACCAAATGGCAGTCTTTTACCGGCAAGGATTTCAACAGAAAAATGGAGACCTAAGAGGTTCCATTCAGTAAATGCTCTGTAAATGATCAAGAGCTTTCAGATTTTGAGCCATTGCCACCAAAGAGAGAAAATAACTGTGAATTCCTTTACCTGTGTAATGCGAAACGTTAGAAGATGAGGCAACTGTTGAAATTGAGGAAACAGGTTATTCTATACAAATAGCATCAAGAGAGAAAGAGAGAGCACTTACTTGACCAGATCCACCACCAAATCCACCATTTGGATCCTACAAAACAAAACATATAGAGGATTTTACTGTAAAATGTAAATCAAAATTTCACAGCCGAATAATAATAATATAAAAGAGGCGCCACAAGATGGCGAGAGTTAGCATCCAGAACAGAGAATGATGGCCCAAGTCGTTTAATACCGTTGATAAGGTACTTCTATGTGACTGTCCCGTTGAACCTTCAGGCTTCACAATTATTTACTGAACACAAAAAGAAAAATTACACGAAAGTCAGTATGTATTAATAATGTCTAAAACAAAGTTCAGTAGTAGCAGATATGGTGTAAACCTTGTGGTCGAGTATCCATTGATCGCCGACTCCTGCTATATGGACCATACTTGCTACTCTCTCTCTCTGGAAATTCTGCCGGCGATCTTCGTGGTGGATGGCAGATTTAAGCCAAGTTGGGGAAAGGAAGAAAAGGAAACCAAGAGGTAAGAATGTTGGGAAGGATTTTTGTGTGTGTTCCAATATTTCAATCGATTCAACTTTTATAATGCCTTCTGAATTTTAACCGTTAGATAAATCTGAATTTAGTAGTTACCCAAAAACAATATACCTGAATGAGTGGTTAATAAAAAAATTAAATTTTATTTTAGTAATTACCAAAACAAATATGGGTTTCAGTTTAGTAGTTACCAAATATTTTCCTCAGACAAAACATATAGTCGTTATAAAAATAAATTATAAATTATAAAATCAATATATTTTATTTTAAAAAACATGATTTTCGTACACGTGTTATAGTCATAGAAGAAAATCATAATAGATTTGGACGATGCAATGAATTCCCGCAAATCGCTTCACTGTTTGCAATATTTTGTATGACGTCATCCTTGTTTTTTTCTCTGTTTTATTATTTCACTTGGATCTTTGGATGAGTTCAATTTGAGGGTATTACAAATTTCCAGCTGATAAGTTAAAAAATGTTTTGATTCTGTCTGGTCATCACTTAAAGAAAATTTTAGTCAGGAGCTTCTTCATGGAGATGTTATTTCTATATAGGAATGGTGCATTTACAATAAATAATCTGGGAATATTTTGCATGGGCAGAAGAAGTATACTACTTCATATACTCAATTTATGCCTTTTCTCTCTACTTTGTTATGCTCTCTCTTACATACAGATATGTTCAATAGTTCACATGGAGGCCTTGAGAAGGATGATTTGCACATCTGCAAGAAAGCTATTGCTCGTCAGAACAAGAATGAAATGCCAATTTCTTTGTAGGAGTGCAGGGGCTCAAGTGACATTAAAATCTCCTGGCTTATCTCTTTTATGCAAAATATAAAAGAATAATAAGTATCATCTGATTTGTCAAGTGCTTATTCTTTTGTACAAAACACATGTATGGGATAAGAATAATCCCTGAGTCTGTCACATTTCATTAGGCTCAGTAATGCTCCTATTTCTGCTGGAAACCTGCTCTTCTAGCTACTGGCTAGATGTTATGCTTCAAGAGTTAGCAGCTACACTTTGCTCCATAATGCCAATAGATAGAAATAGGCTAATGCAATTGGTGTGGCTAATAGCAAGCCCAACATCACCCTATAACCAGAGAGGGGAAACAATGTTTAGTATGATGCAATTTGGAGATCCAATCACTAAGAGTTGCAAGTTTGTACCCTGTGCTCAGCACTGCTGGGTGTAGATTATACTCCTTAGCAAATACAAATGGTACAATTCCTTGAGGTAGAGCTGCCTGTATTAGACTATATAGAGTTAGAGAATCTGGACCTACTAAAAGAAACCACAGCAGTAAGGAGAGGTTTTGTACCTGCACAATTGCTACTTTGAAAAATATTCCCCGTAGACCAGTTGCAATGGAGCAGACTGCCATTAGGCTTGGTCCTGCAAGAAACTTTATTGCCATGGCTAACACTGTCTTTTGGGTTCCGCATGGTATTATACTTGCTTGTGAAGCCATAAAAAGACCTAACAGAGAGCATAGAAGGATTGAAGACAGTTGAAGAAGATTGGAGACTAGAAAAGTAAAAAGGTTTTGGATATTCCATTAACTGTGGCAAAAAGGTAACTTAATTTTTGTACACACCTAAGCTGAACATAGCCATTCCTAGTCCTCCATCTGACAGTATTGATATTGATTTGTCTACAATCCGTGGCAGCTGCAGTTCCCACCTGCATCCCATATTTATCCCATGAAAGTCAAATAACTGTGATCCATATTGCTGCGAACAAACTTTTAGCGACTGTTGGCTTACCTGAAGCGTATGCATGCCCAGATAAGGCCTGCTAGGGTGGCATAAGTATTAGGATTGGTTACGAGCTTCTTTGCCACTGTTGCAAGAAGGAGCTTGATTTCAGGCCCTTTCCAAATTCTGCTTTTCACCTCATTCTCCTGATAGGTCTCCTGCTCTGAGTGATCATCTAAAACTCAAGCATTTTAGTCTCTATTTATCATGTTAACAAGTCTTTTTTCTTTTGGGTTGGGGGTGGGGGGATATCTCCTTATCTGAGTAATATGGAAATTCATTGTGGTGTTCACTACAATAATTAAATTGTCTTCTCCTATTACATGTCAAGATAACCATTGAAACTGATACTGTAAGAAACTTGTTAAGCATTATATCCTGTTTTTTCCGTAAGCAGACTCTTAGTGTTTCATTTCTGGTTAGTAATTTCATTTTGTTTGGCTTTTGTTTCATAATCACTGGAGGTCTAAACCTGGCTTAGTATCATTTTGTTTATAGTTTTCTATTGTTGAGGGGGAACTGTCTGGAGAGAAATTCATATATAAACGGTGTAAGCATGTGGGCAAAATTGTGGGGCGGTCCTCCTCCTTTTTAAATGGGTGATATGCAGTCCAGAGACAAGTTTTTGATGTTCAAATTCAAGAAGATTGAAAAATGTAATTGTTCTACACAAAGAAAAGGGTATTGTTAAGATTTAGAGATACCTGCAACTGCTGATGGTGGCTTTTCAATGATTTCTCTAGCGACATTGAGCTCAAACAAAAACAATAAAAGGTTGTACCAGATTAAGCTTTGTAACACAACTATCTGAGCAAGGAGACCTGCAGCTTCAACTCCATACATTGCCTTGAGTAGTGGGATTCCCAGGATTAAGGTGTTTGGAAGTGTTGATATTGAGAGTCCCGTGATGACCCAAGCCAGTTTTCCTCTAGAGCTTATCTTGGAAATTAATACCAAAAGAAAGGTGGCAAGAAGTTTTTGAAGGATGTCAGCAGATACAAGCTTCAGATTCATTTTGTAAGGATTGTTTGTTGAGATCACTTGAAAGGACAAGAGGGGTATTGAAAATTTTGCAACAAACTTGTTGATGCCTAAGCATTGATCTGAAGTAAACAGCTTACAGCACTTTAGAGAAACATATGCTAGAATCATAGCTGTGTACAATGGACATATGGCTTCCACAACGTGGTAAAGGTCAGTTAGGGACACCATGGCCCTTTCATATCAGGGAGACCTATAAGTTTTATGGCCCTTTTATACTTTCCCTGGTTACTTTTAGGATAGCAAAATCTTCATCTTCCTACACAAGCTTTCTTTAATCATATATTTCTTTTTCTAATGCCAAACTGAATGGATCAAATTTACTAGTTAGATAGACTGAAAGTGTATCCTTTTTCATAGGTTCGTAGGTTCATGTCTTTCTGATCAATCTACTGATATATATATATATATATATATATATATTCCTTTTGAATAAATTGTCAAGGATACAATTCCAATTGCTTTGAAGGGCTAGGATGTTTTGAGTCCAAGATTCCAGGTTTTATTAGTTTGGTTATTTCTTCTTAGTTTATTGTGTCTTTAGGCCTAAAATGCAGGCTTTATTAGTTATTCTTGCACCATCCTGCATTTGACATAACTTTTTCTTTTTGGTCTTAAAAATTTTAATCTTGGAAATGGTGGCATTTTCATTCCTTGTTTCTTGATACCAATAAATGTCAAAGAAAATACTTGTCAGATGAATTTTGTGGTCATTCCTACCTAACAAACAACTCTGTCTGCAATGTCATATTTTTGGTTTTTCAGGAAGGAGGAATAAAGAAGTGAATTGGAGAGGAAGTAACCTGCCTGAGGTAATGTGTAATAACAGTGGAGAAGGAAGCATTTTTCCTAAATATGGTCAAAAGTTTGAGAATAAGTGTTGTGGAGAATTTGCTTTTCAAAATGTGAAATTTTACCAGAAAAAAAAAAAAGCCTTGCTTTCTCTTTCTCCAAGTTATCTCAACCCTTGCTTTTCTACCTTTGCAGCTTTCACAACTTGTATTAACCCTTCTTTACTTTGTAAATTCACTGCAAAAATCTATTGTTTCTCATCATGATCTTTCTAATAACAACCCATCCCAACCCCAAAAAATAAGATAAAAAAAGGGCCCTTTCCCCTCCCCTGATTTTCTTTTATCTTTTACTCCTATAAATGTTTATTTCATGCCCATGACTTCAATCCCCGACCACCCTCCCAACAAAAAAAAGAATTTTGATTCTTCTTTCTTTCTGTACTGTTCCACTTGTAGAAGGAAGGAATTTATTTCTTTCCAAAATTCTGAATTCCCTTGGTCTATGTATTATTAGTCTTTCTTTTTTTATTATTTACTTCTTAAATAGTTAATTATCTATGGTGTTTTGACCAATTCTTTTTATGTAGAAAATCTGTCTCATCTTTTTTTTTTCTTGCTTTTCTAAGGATTTTTGTCTTTGATCATCAGCTTGAATTTACTTTTCATTTATTCATCTTGTTTGTTTTATTAGAGTTTTAATAATCTTTTGGCTAAATGAAAGCAATTCTTAATATCAAATATGTTAAAAGATCTTTTCTAATAACTTTTGTGACCTCTAAAACTACATTTTCAAATCTTATCATTAAATCACTCTTATTTTTTTATTTAGAAAAGATTTTATTCTGAATTTTATATTTAAATTAGAATGTTAAAAAGGGGAAATAAAAGACATGGTTATGGATTTAACCCAAATTGGACTGTTGGGCTGTTTCCTTTTATTATATTTAATTCTCAAATAAATTGAGCTAGCTAAACTATTAGCCCAATGTCAAAAATGAAAAAAACATTATGAATTCTTTATGAAGCTGCGGTTAAACAATCTTTTGACAAGACATTCTCCATGGAAAATTAACATATATAATTTATTTTGAAGATTATTAACATATATAAAATATTTTGTTTTATAAACAATATATATATATAATGACAACATGAATTTTATTTATATTTTTCTCTTCTGTCACTAATAATTTAAATATTTAAGATTTATAATGGTTATCCGCAAACTTATCCCACATGGAATTCTGGGGATCCTCCATTTTAGGTGTACCATTCGAACATATAACATTATTATTGGAACAAGTACTGGTTATCCTCATTTTACGCTGGGAAAGCGAAAACATTTCCTTTTCGTTTGTTTCATTTTTGTTGGGGAAGATAAAATGGCAGAACTGAATGGATAGTTTGAGAAAGTATTTAAAGCACATTATGGAAACGATGAAAGCAGATCTCTTAAGGTGATCGAACATCCTCTAAAAAATATATATTATATACATATAAAGGCGGTTCCATTTGGTCCAGAGACAATCTGGACCAATCGTACGTTTTCTATCTAAACCAACCCTTGAAAAACATTTGACGACAGACCAAGATGGTCAGAACAATTCTTACCTTCTTTATTAGTTTGGGGTTTGTTGTACCCACCCTTTTTGCCCATATTGCCAATTGGGACGGGGAATGGTTAAGGAGAGAACAAGAAGCATGGAACAACACTCTCAATTCATACGAATCAAACCCTGAAAAAGTTACTAGCCAATTGAATAATCATGTAAACAGGTGCGTGCATGTGTGTGTATATATATATATTGTTATAAAAAAAAAATTGATTTGTTTATATGCATATTGCATGCAGGGTTTTAAAAGAATTCAAACATGAAGAGTCTGCCTTATTATCCAACAATACGAGGAGAGAGCTTAGAGGGAAAAAGTGGAATGGAGCATGCATAGCTGTCAACCCAATCGATAAGTGCTGGAGATGCCAAAGAAATTGGCAACGTAACCGAAAGCGGCTAGCCGATTGTGGCCTAGGTTTCGGACGTAAAGCCATCGGGGGGAAAAATGGACCGATATATGTAGTAAAAGACAGTTCGGACGACGTAATGAATCCGAAACCAGGAACACTGAGACATGCGGTGATACAAAAAGGACCATTGTGGATAATATTTGCAAGGAATATGGTGATCAGACTGACGGAAGAATTGATCGTTACGAGTGATAAGACAATTGATGGAAGGGGAGCAAAAGTACACATAGCCAATGGTGCTGGCATAACACTTCAGTTTGTGAAGAATGTTATAATTCACGGTCTTCACATACACGATATACATCCTGGACAAGGAGGATTAATCAGGGACTCGATTGATCATTATGGGATCAGAACAGCCAGCGATGGAGATGGAATTTCTATATTTGGATCTACCGATATTTGGATTGATCATGTTTCTATGTGGCGTTGTACTGATGGCATTATTGATGCTATTGAAGGATCCACTGCTATTACCATCTCTAATTCACACTTCACCGACCACAACGAGGTACCCCTTAATTAATACCACCACCCTACACTTTTATATATACTTATTATATTACGTTAATTAATTAATTAATTAATTCTCAATTATATAATAATTAGGTGATGTTGTTTGGTGCAAGTGATAGTTCCACCAAAGACTACAACATGCAAATCACGGTTGCATTTAACCATTTTGGAAAACGTCTAGTACAGAGAATGCCTAGATGCCGATTTGGATTTATTCATGTTGTTAATAATGATTACACTCATTGGAATATGTATGCCATTGGTGGTAGCCAAAATCCTACCATTATCAGTCAGGGTAACCGCTTCATTGCTCCTCCAGACATGTTTAAGAAGGAGGTATAAATATTTATATCATATAATATAATATATATACACAATTAAAATCTCTTCACACAAAAACATATATATATATATTTCCATGGATGCAGGTAACGAAGAGAGAATATACACCGGATAATGTATGGAAGAGTTGGAATTGGAGGTCAGAAGGAGATCTTTTAATGAACGGGGCATTCTTTGTTCAATCAGGAGATCCACAATTTACGAGTAAGCACCCGCAATATTTTGACGGCATAAAACCGGCATCCGGTTCATATGTTAGGTCCATGACCAAGTATTCTGGCGCACTCAACTGCGTGGTCCGAAGGCCGTGCTAGAAAATTTATTTAATGGCAATTCATTCCGCCGCCGGATCAACCTACCGATGGGACCGACTTCCGATTCGATCACAATTATAACTATTATTATTATTATTATTATTATATTTTCAATTTTTAATTTTGTAAATTTTCCACCATGCGTGCGTGCCTTCGTTGGTTCTCAAAATTGGGGACCAAGTACGAGTCTCTCTCAATATGATAGAGACTATATGGGCGATTGGTTTTTAATTTCTCGGTATAGAATATCAGGAGACTTCCTACTGAGGAAAAATTTACCATAATTTTAAATTTTATTAATTTAATCAATCGTCATGTTATTGATTAATGTGACACGCTGATTCAGATTATTTATTTATTTAATTTTTACTGTTTTTTTAAAAAAATTAGATTAAGGATATAATTGGATTTGTTCATAGATCATTCTTACTTCAATTTCCTTAAAAACAAAATGGAGTTAGCCTTTTCAAAATTTTGTAATAAATTTTGTTAAATATAATTAGATCCATATTAATTTATTTATTTTGTAACATTTTGATTTTTGTATCATGTAATCATTAATATAGCAAAATGTATTATTTAGACAATAATATTTATTTTTTTGATTTATAAAGTTATAACGCCCCTTATAAGAGTATTAAAAAATAAATAAAATTATTAAAATCATGAAATTAGACCAATACATTATAAGTTGTATTTTGTAATCTTCAAAATACATAATTTACAAAGGGAAAATTCATTAACTATTTCAATTTAAAGTTTACTTGCCTTTTATATTTATTTAATAATTAAAAATTACATATAATTGCAATTTTATTAATAAGAAACATTACAAAAATATTCATTAAAAAACAAAAGAAAAAACATTACATAAAATGAGAAATGCAGAAAACTATGATTATGTGTTTTGAAAATTTAATGATATATTTGTTTAAATCTATTTTAAGGTTTTTAAAAATAAAAGTATATCTTTACTAAGTTAATGATGGATGGTCTTAATATTAATTTTACATAAATTCATGGAAATATGACAGTTTTTCCAGATATTTTCTCAATTTTTTTTTAAAAAAAATGTAAAATAAAAGTGGACTAAGGTTACCAAAAATAAAATATGATTGAAACTAAATCTGCTAACTATTCAAAATCTCGTAATTAAGTTCACACTTTATTATTTTCTATGACATAAACTTAAAATTTTTTTTATAAAAATATTAAATGTATTTTTTAGTTTAATAGAAAATAAATAATTTTTTACTTTTTCTAATGAAGAATTATTAATGAGTGTACCTTAATTAATTGTTATGTATTAAGTAACATCTTACTGATTAAAATATTGAGACAACTAAAAAACATTGACATGATTTTTTATATAATTAATTTATCTAAGAAATAGAAACGATTTTACAAATAAATTTTAGAATAATATTAATTATTTTATGTGGTTTATGAAACTAAGTTTTCATTCAAGATATTTTTAAAATTATTTTTTATTTTTTTTAGAAAAAAAAATCCGATTCACAATCTCAAACATAATTATACTTATTGAGGCTATTTAATTTATTGACAAAGAATAAATAATTTTAAAGAAATAAATATATTTAATTAACTAACATTAAGTATTAAACTATGGAGGAAAAAATTTATGAACTAAAAGAAAAATTATTTCTTTTGATAGTCTCACTAAAATATTTACAATATTTTTTTTAAAAAAAAATGAATTCCTTGTCAATAATCTTTACTGTCTTGAGAAACAAAAATTGAGTAGAGAAAATTAAGGGGGGAAAAAAATAATAAAAACAACATTGTAGCATGCATGGCTCGCTTTAATTCACTCGTTACAATTTGGCTGGAGAAAAATAAGAAAAGAAAAAGCTCATGTTGAACATCAGACCTGAAATATAGCTCAAAACGTGGTTACAATTTAGGGAGAGTTTGCCGGTTTGCCAAACACAGTGCTTGATCAAACCCCCCCGGCCTTGTTTTATATGTATATATATACATGTATATGCATGCATATCTATAAATAAGAACAAAAACATTATTGTTCAAAAGTGATTGAGTTTCTTCTTCTAGTTTGGCCTGCGCAGGAATTGGATCGGCGCTGGTCCAGACTTTAGAGAAGTCTCTGATCCCGGAGTATTAATAAAAGGGATCCGGCAATCTCCACCCCCTTTTTTCATATATTTATTTTGGTCGGTCGGTCCTTCCAAACAAGAAATTAAAACACAATCTAAAGAAAAAAGAAAAAAGAAAAAAAAATGGGGAAGTTATCTAAATCTAATATCATAACTTATTTCTTCCTTTTATTTTTCTTCGCATTGGCTATCCTCTCCGCCGCTGAAGATCATACCCAGAAATTGGTCTTTGATGAACTGCAGGACAACAATTCCACGTTAGCAGAAGAGAATTGGCCCGCTGCTGGGTTCGTCTCTAAATTAATTTTATTTAATTTTCTAATCATTAATTATAGAAATATATTGTGAAATTGTTGCATTTTGTGGCAGGAGAAATGCGAGAAGAGAACTAAGGAAGAAAAAATACAGAGGACCATGCTTGTTTACAAACAGTATCGACAGGTGCTGGAGATGCGACAAAAACTGGGCTGTTCGCAGGCAGAAGCTAGCAGATTGCGCCAGGGGATTTGGAGAAAAGGCTGAAGGTGGAAAGAACGGTAAAATCTACGTGGTAACTGATTCCTCCGACAACGACGTCGTTAACCCCAAGCCAGGAACCCTACGTCACGCGGTTATCCAATTAAGGCCATTGTGGATCACATTTGCCCGTAGCATGAAAATTAGGTTGTCACAGGAATTGATCATGACCAGTCACAAAACCATCGACGGTCGCGGTGTGAACGTCCAAATTGCACATGGAGCCGGCATCACCATCCAATTCGTGCGCAACATTATAATCCATAACATCCGAATCCATCACATTACTCCTTCAAGCGGAGGCATGATTAGAGATTCCGAGAACCATGTGGGCCTAAGGACACAAAATGAGGGAGACGGAATTTCTATTTTTGGGTCTTCGGATGTTTGGCTGGATCATTTGTCCATGTCAAAATGCGCGGATGGTATAATCGATGCCGTTCAGGGATCCACCGGAATTACAATCTCAAATTCCCACTTCACGGATCACGATAAGGTGATGCTTTTCGGTGCCAGTGATTACACTGATGTGGATGATAAAATGAAGATCACAGTTGCGTATAACCATTTTGGCAAGAGATTGGTACAGAGGATGCCGAGATGCCGATCCGGGTTTTTCCATCTCGTCAACAATGATTATACTCATTGGGAAATGTACGCCATTGGTGGCAGTCACCATGCCACGATTATTAGTCAGGGTAACCGATTCATTGCTCCTCCAAATCTCCCTCCATCCAAAAAGGTAAATTTATTTAATTTTTTTTTTCAGAAATTAAAAAAAAAAAACGAAGGGCGAGGAATCAATTAATTAATATATTGGTGGTGAATGCAGTCTCTGGTGGAGATAACACACAGGTCAAGTGAGAGTGGCGGGGACTGGAAAAAGTGGACATGGGTGTCAGACGGAGATATTTTCCAGAACGGAGCATTTTTTACACCGTCTGGAGATCTGAACGGGGCTAAGACATTTGAAGCTTTGGAACTGATCAAGCCAGCACCTGCAAAGCAAGTGGGGAAAATAACAAAGTTTGCCGGTGCACTTCGTTGCGTGGTAGGAAAACCATGCTGAATGAACAACCAACCAGCATTAATGCTTCCTCTCTGGAGTTTACACTTTCTTTATACATAGATATGTCCTACCTAGGACATACTATTTTTCTAGGACGCAGTAGTGTGCTTTTTCTTTTTCTATTCTTCTTTCCTTTCTGGTCTTCTGGTGTTCACTTTTGCAGTGCCTAGAATCAATATAATATGTATATATATATATATATAGTGAGAGAGAGAGAGACACCGGCAGATTTCCGTTCTGAGAAAATTTTATTTATTTATACATTATTTTATATATATATATATATATATTCTGCAGTTTTTCTTTCAATCTGGATCAATAACAAACTATATGCATACATATACTTACACATTGATTTGTAGTTACTTCTTTAATTTTCTATAATTGCATGCTGCTCCACTTCTTTGATTACTTAGAAAATAAATGTTTGTTACTCCACATTCACCAAGCACATATATATATATATATACACACACATCGATATCGGGTGAAAGAAAGAACTTCCACTTCAATCTCTTTTAAAGAAAAACACCACACTTGTCACGGCAGTCCAAAATATCAGTGCTTAATGTTTAGAATTAAATATGGAGCTGTGGCTTGAAAGCGGATAATGGATAGAAAAGTATGTGTCTATTTCCTGTTTCATTTATAGCCACAAGAGTTACGTGAACAATCTAATAAAATTCTACTAAATCTCTAAGATTTTTATTTTGACATTTTGTTAAATTTTTATTGGGAGTCATATTTATTTATTATCACGTTTTGTGCATACTAACGTAAAAGATTTCACGTGGAGGAGAAAAATAGAACAAATTCCCTTGCTCTTTTCTCCTTCATTCGGTAATTGGGAATGATCAGCTTCTGCGGGAAGATGTAGAATTTTGAGTTGGTGGGGAAGATAAATTTGCAAACAGGTCCTCCCACTCCCAGTCTCATGATTTTAACAACAATTTTTTTTCGAGTTTTCTTACTGCCACATAGATGATCGAGTATAAAAGTTTTTGCCAATGAATCTGAAATCTTTTACGTACTAGATTCCTTTTTCTTTTGGATGGGGGAGGGGTATAAAGACTCCCAAGGGACAGAACAGCTAAAAAAACCAACATACAAAATATATATGTGAATAGGTGTAATACCTTTAAACAAAATATTAATAATTAAGGATCTAAGACAGCATACCATGTATGCTTGAACAATGCCTCATCATGTCATTACAATTCCCATGGTTAAACTGCTAATTTTAGGCTTATGCACTGTCAGAATCATGCCCTGAGATTTTCCCCGATTGTGGATTTTTGTACCCAATAATCTCATCGTTATATCGTTTCTTGTCCGCACGAGCCTTTGCTTCATAAGGTGCTTTTTCCTCAGCTGTCAGATCAAATTGCAAACATTCAGTTTACGTAGTAATCTCACAATCAATCATATACAAATATTTTATAGAAGTTCTCTCAGGATTGCCGTACCTGACATCTTATTCCATCTATCTCCAAGAACCTTCCCCACATCAGTGAATGCTATTCCAGGATTGCTTTTCTTGACATTCTACAAGACAAAGCAGGAGAGGAACAAATCATGTCATGTATAAAAAACCTAATATAGCTGGACAAAAGCACATAATGCGAAAAAAGATGCACGCAAATGAAAAATTAGTCAATTTGATCCCTCTTTAATTATATTTTCTCCAGCCAATTTGATCCGTCTTTAATTATATTTTCTCCAGCAAGGTCTCTTTTACATTTTTCTTATTGCCCCTAAGATCCATGCTATTTAACACTTAAAACAAGTGGCCACCTAAATAGGTGCAAGCAAATCTCAAGTTGGACATCAGACAAACAATGTATTTTGCTGAAGGAATCTCATCGAATCCAAACTTGAAATATCATAAATAAAGGCCATTTCTTGTGAAGAATAAAACATACTCCCAGAACACCATTATGGGGTGGAAGTAGGGGAATCAGAGACAAATTAATAATGCAGAAAGCACAATTAAAACCAACTTAAAATGAGCAAAGATACCAACCTCTCTTTCGGTCTGCGAGAAAAACATGAAAGCACTGATTGCTCTCTTTGGAGCATTTGGATCCTTTTTCTTCTTTTGTTTTTTCTTCTTTGTATTATCTTCATCACCAGCTTTTTTCCTATTTATTGGTGCCTTTGAAGAAGAGGCCTCCTTTTTAGGCTTCTTCTTTGCAGGTTTCTGAATTCATAAGAAATAGATGGCATGAACCTAGTACACATTATCCCATCTCTTACTGGTAATATAAAAATGGAAAAAATAAAAATAAAGTTTTTTACCTCCTCACTTCCACGGTCACTGTCATCAGATTCTCCTTCACCGGAATCATCAGTTGGGGATCCTTCATCATCTTTGTCAGCAACAAAATCTTCGTCCTGGAAATGTCACAAAATCAGATAATCATCAGCAAAGTAACTTTAGAATGCAACATAAAAAAAGAAAATCCGATCAGGAGCCTAGCATAGCTATCAAGTATTGAATGACAATACCATAAACCAACAGCCTCCTACCATCAGGCATTAATGGGGAATCGATGAACTTACAAATAATTCAAGCACAAGAAAAAAACAAGAAAGCTGCAACTAAACTTACTTCTTCATCACTCTCATCTCCACCAGCTTCATTCTTAATGCGCTCTAGATGTGGATCAACAGCATCATCATCATCCTCTTGCAACACAGCTGCAATTGCATCTGCAGCCTTAACATCTCCAAGGTTCATAATTTTCAGGCCTTTTGAGCTGTGCAATATTAGATTAAAATTATCAGGAAGACTATATTTTGCTTCATACTTCGGTAATTTCTAAAAAAGAAAACCCCAAACTGACCTGATGAAGTCAAAAAGATTGTGGTATTCATTTCTCTGAATATTTCGGAAGAGATGCTCTTGCTCAGTCTTGAGTCTTATTAGAAGATCGAAGTAATGCATGTTGGAACCTCCAGCAGCATGCCTCTCAAACTCCACATAATCAATCTGCACAGGGAGTCACAAATCAAATTTTCGCCTAACAACCATGACTCAGATGCTCTTAATGAGAAGATAATGAGGTCACATCAGGCATGTTATGAGCATGAAAGGACTGTACCTCCTCATGAAGAATAAGAGTTGGTGGTTTGGGCAAAAAGAAAAAGCCCTTTTCAAGGGGATAGAGAACCCCATCTTCAGCTTTGAGTGATGACTTGACAGCGTAACCGTCTTGACAGCTACGGAACTTCCCTGGTCTAGTAACTTTGGCACCAGACAAGCCACGTAGAATCGTAGTAAATACCTCATGAATGAGCCCCTGTCATGTGAAGATGGTCAAAAAGATTTAATATGTCAAGACTACCTAAAAATTTTCTGGATGCTGATATGTCCATGTTTAATAAGAAAGGTAAAGTACATTGATGATGCCACTTGATTACCTTATACGATGGTTCTAGCTTGTCCTTGTACTTTGTGTTAAGCAGATCTTCACTTATTGAGAGGGAGCTGTCCACAACACAATCTGTTTCAAACTACAACATGGGAAAAAGAAAAAATAAGATGGTATGCATACTTGAACCAAATCTTCCTCCTGCACCCCCAACAAGAAGGATCAAAGTAATTTATACCTGTAAGACAATATGTGGATAAAGAGTTTGGCCTTTCCGGATGGGTGGGTCAAGACTTACAACAACAAAGGTATGCGGTTGGTTAGACTGCATTCAGGAAGTGAATGTAACTCAATACGAATATTTTTTCCACATAAAAATATTCTAGTCAGGTATGGTGAAATAAGAAACAGGGCATGGCTCAAGAGCAAGAAAAATTTGGAGTACCTTAGGCAATAAAAAGAGACGAACAACACTACTGTATTGAATTTTGAAATCATTGGCTTGTCCTTGCAAATGCAAGAATGAAAGGTGGAGTTCAACATTATAACGACCCCTACAAAGATATAGCATGTTAGATATAATGAACCAAAGACAAAAGCAGGCACTTGAATTAATTGATTGTGTCAAATACCTCGGTGTAAGAATGGCGATGCCCTCAAATGTAACAACTGCTTCCTCACCACCAGCTCCAACATCTGCCATTGACATGATTCGGTCACGGAAAACCTAACATAAAATGCAAATATAAAATCCAATATGTCTTAGAGTTGATTAAGGAAATATGAAGAATCTCGAGTAAAGAAGAATAAAAAGATTAGAAAATGATACCTGCGCAGATGGACGAGCTTCATCACCAACAAATTGTGCATTTGAGTTTGGAACATGAAAAGTTATTTCCATGAGGGAATCTTTCTGCAGTGAACAAGTTGCATAAGTCAAGAATATGCCCTAAATCATGCAAGGTATGTAAAATAGAAGTGTTTTGCTACTGACTCTGAATCAGAAATAGAGTACAAGACAAATTGCAAACATATCAAACCTCATTTGCTCCAGTAGTATCATCTACGTGAAACTCTAACATGACATCATTTTTCCCTTGAAGTTGTGTTTGTGCAACATCTGCTAAAGATACTTCAAATGCTTGCTTAGAACCAACTAGAAATGTAAGCATGTTTCCTGCAAAATCATAACACACAGAAATGAGACCAAAAAATCCTGATATGGTTACCTAAAGACTTTACATTGTAACAAGAAACCAACTAGCAAACGGTTAAAAGTTATGATTGACAGTGAACAGAAATGAGAAAACACTTGCCAAAACAACAAAATTCTATCCTTTGTTTGAAAATTTGAGGTGACAAGTTCATAAAACCATTTACCAACCCTCTCTTATGTGGGCTCGTTGATGTGTTATTTTGTAATCAGAAGACAAAATGATGTTGCAAGTCATGAAATAACCAGTAGTAACTAAACTCATTGGACATCATACTACCTCTGTTCCATGGGCTTTCCATAAGAATTAGTAGATAAGACTAGATTACCCTACATCCGACTTTTTAAGAATGTGGTTATGCTGAACAACGAAAGATAGGGGAAATAGCTCAATCAGAAGCAATCCACTAACCATTTAGATCAACTTCCCCCCAGTTTTTCCCGCTTACAGAGAGCTGCTTCTCTTCCGGTGTTATACCACAACTGGACTGGAAAAAACTAGTCAAGCTGGCAACATCCTGCAGATGTGATTCAGACTTTAAAATGAGAAAAACTCTTTTTTTTGTTTTTGTTTGGGGGGGGGGGGGGGGGTGCTAATTAAAAAAGAACCAGAAAACAAAGGATCACGCTACCTGGTCACGAAAGCCTGTGAACTTGTAGAAAAGACCATCCCTAATGCGAACTCCAAGCTGATTACTTCGAGGTACTTTCATCCAGGTAAGTCCCACCATATCAGACTTATCCACTTCCACTGCCTTACCACCACCTTGTTTCTTCCACAGGATACCCCCAGAATGAACCCTTAGTTGTCCTGGATTCTGCATTTTTCCCCAACCGCAATGTGTAAAAATAACAGAAAAATGTGTAACATTAGTTAAAACCATAAAATTTGTCAGAAAAAGAAAAAAAGGGAAAAGTTCCTTCCACAGATTAACTAAACCAACTTGCCAGCATTAAGAAAAAGGGAAAGTTTGAGGCAAAATATCGATAAAAAAAAAGCAAAAATCTCAAGACCCTAGATTCTTCTTTCTTTCTATCACAACAAATCGAGAGGAAAGGAGGCCAGAAATCCTTTTAGGGTAAACAATATAAAAGCAACAAACTCAATAAAAGATAAAACAGCACTCCAGTCGGAAAAACCTAAAGAAGCATTGTAGGAACTAGGGCTAGGTTTTCGAAGAAATTAAATAAATAAAACTAGAAGAAAAATCGACCAATTTGATTCCGTTAAACTACTAAATCAGACTAAAACATAAACATTACAATTTAACAAAGGAAATGAATGATAGAGGAAGTACTGACCGTGCCTCCACGGCCTCCGAGGGAGATATTGTTGAACAAGTGACCATCGGACATGGTTTCCGACTTGCCGTAACACACCAGTGGTAAATTAAACGAAGAAAATAGTAACAGACTTCCCCTAATTTTATACTACTACAAAGTATCGCGTCCAGGCCCTGCTTTGTGGCGCCAAATAGGTTGTGATCTTGGTGCTTTATAAGGCAGCGTTAAGTGTGAGTTTAGCTTTTTGCCCCGTAGCCGGTTGCCCGTTCTAAACCGACTTGCAGGAATGGCTGAGGCACCGAATCAATATTTTAAGTAAAATATGCAAATAAATATTTGTATAAAATAAATTTATATAAGAAAAAAATATGATGATGACAAATTTCTTTGTCCATTATTATAAGTTGTATTGGGCCAAATTGGGCCAAATGAAAAGAATAGATACTCCAGAGTTCAATCCGTTAAAGCCCATGAAAATTAATTAATTGTTACATCAAAACTGCCTATGGGGAAGACAAAAAAAAAACATAGGTTTTTGGGTGAAATTTTTTTGGTAACTACTAAATTGAAATACGTAAAAAATTTTAGTAACATACATAGTAATAATATATATACACTTCAATTTTAAAATTTTGTTATTTCAAAATATATTTCAATTTGTTTTATTTTTATTTGAGTAAATTATTAACTAAATAAATTTCAACTAAATATTTTAAAATTTTAAATAAATCACTTGAATTAAGTTATCTAAATTATAAAAGTAAATTATAATTTTTTTTCCCCCAAGTGAAAAAATAAAATCTTGCAAACGGCTAACGTGCCCGATTTGCGGGAAGCCGTTGAATTGGCAGTTATGATTTTTCTTATTGCAGAGTACTGACACACTTGCGGAAATCATGTTTTTTAAAATAATATATTAATTTTATAATAATAATAATTTAAGACTTGTTTTTTATAACTGCTATTTTTTCTAAGAAATTTTTTTGGTAACTACTAAATTGAAATGCATATTTGTTTATTTTTTTTAAGAAAAGTTTTTGGTAACTACTAAATTGAAATGCATATTTGTTTTCGATAACGGCTAAATTAGAAGGCATATATTTTTTTTGTAACTCCTAAATTGAAATGTACCTAACGGATATAATTCTGAAAGCATTATAAAAGTTCAATAGATTGAAAATATTGGAAAGAAAAAGTACAGAGTAAAAGAATCCTTCCTTACCTTCTTACCTCTTCTTTTCTTTTCTTTTCTTTTCCTTTTCTTCTTATAAACTTCCCGTGAATCTGCCATCCACCGAGAATCAAGAAGATCGCCGGCAGAATCTCCAGCGAGTAAGGAGTGTGGACTATATAGCAAGAGTCGGCGATCCTGAGATGGAATCGACGTGCATTAAGGGAACAAATACTCAAGAAGATCAATGGATGCTCGACCATAAGGTTTTTTACACCATATATTCGCAGTTCTACAGCCTTCCTCCAAACGCCCAAGTTTCTCAGTTAGTTTCTCCACTGCTGTTTTTTCTTGAAGGTTTTATTTCTTTACGATTTTATTGGTCTTTCCTCCATATCGTCTACTTTCTGAACTTTGTTTTAGACACTAATAACATACTGACTTTGCTGTTTTTTTTTTTTTTTTTGTTCAATAGATAAATGGAAAGCCTGGAGATTCAACGGGATAGCCACATAGAGTAGTACCATAACAACAGTCTTAAACGACTTGAGCCATCACTCTCTGTTGTGGACGTGAAGTATTCCAAGTATGTCAAGTCTCTGCATCTTTTGGTGCCTCTTTATTATTATTATTTTATTTTCGGCAGCGAAATTTTTTATTTACATTTTAACAGTAACATCCTCTTACGTTTTGTAGGATCCCTGTATGTTTTTGGTGTTTGTTAGATATACATTTTGTGGTTTAGCTACAATGATTCTTTTGATGAGGTTGATTGTTTGGGCTTCCCTCGGCTAATTGTAAGTTTTTTATTCTTTTTCCAGCTCAACTGTTTATTCCCTATTTGATGACCTATTTCTCTTTGCATATTTTCTCAACTATTTATATATTTGTTGTGAATATGGGAAATTACCTTTAACAGAATTTTACTTAGATGGCATCATAGTTGATATGAAATGATGTTGGTGGGCCTATTTGATGCAATAGTATTTTAGGACTAAAATTCTGTGTTTTTTTAGTATTTTATGTTTATATTTCCCGTACATTCTAAGTTTTTATAGTCTTTTAGTTTCCGATTTGTTTTAGGACTTTAGTTATTATTAGAGTTATCTAATCTATTTGCTTTAGGCTTTTGGGATTCTATTCAATGTAGGATCTCTCGTAAGTCGTAACTAAGATAAAGCCTGGGTTTTTCCCTTTCTTAGGGTCCCCCCCTCCAGAGGAGATTGTATTGTTTGCTTCATTAACATGGAGGTTTTAGATAACTTTGTTTTCTATTACTGGCCTTCTTTCAGGACAAGATGAATACCTCTCATCAAAGAAATTTTGCTGAAATTGCTTCCAATTTTATTATTAGCAATAAAACCTCTATTCAACAGCATGCTTTTGCAGCAGTATCTTCTTTTGTGCTCACAGGTATCATCCAATACAACTGCATTGTTTGCCTTTTTAATTGAATTGTTATTTTTGTACTTTTAAGTCTCTCTACTGATTTCTGCCCATGGATCATCTTGCTACATATTATTGTTACTTTGGATACTGAAAACCTTTTCTATCATCTTTCCCCCTATGATACTGAAAACTTACTAAATCAACTAGAAAGCGCATGTTGGATAGTGAAATTTGTTTTTGTGAGCTTTCCCATTAAAAGGTTTTTTTTTTTTTTTTTTTTTTAACCTCAACTTTGGTTTAGTAAGAACAAACAAATTAATAGTCATCTGGTTGGCGAGGGCAGGCAGCATATTTGATTGTGATTCCTTGGGAGAAATCGCCTTCAGGAGCAACCTGAATGAATAAAAATATAATACAATAAATGTTCAAACCAGGAAAAAACCTTATAATTTCTGTGGTTAATTTCTTAATTTTTAGGACCACAAACTACTCACAGAAATCAGACAAAATTAGAATTAGTTGGACGTTAGGTACTAGGAAAGTAGTGCTCAAAGTTTGGAGCCATCTTTTATTTCCTTTTCAATCATCAACATGAGCAAATGATAAGGTGTAAACACCTCCTACAAAAGTCAAGAATATGAAGGACTTAAAATTGTCCCGGTACTTTTCTTTTTTTTTAATGTCCTGTCTTTTTTATTATTTTTGTTCCTTTATTTTTTTATGGAATAAAGTGTAACTAAATTCAAATTCTCAAGTTTTTTATTATTGATCAATTGAAATAGCTAAGTTAATTTTGGAAAATATATATATAATATATAAAAGCAATAAAAAAAAAGCATGATCTTTCTCAATCTTTTCCAGATCCATATGGTGATACATATGGACTACAAATTCAATCAATGGAAGGGAAAAAGTAATATTATTATTTTTATATAAAAAAAGACTATGAGAATTCAAAATTCATTCCTTGGGCTGGCACACAGTGACAAGAAGGGGTTTTTCTTTTTGTTTCAAGTTGCACCCCCAGGTCCCCGAAATCTTTCATCATTGTTCGCATCGCCTTTGTTGTTTTTGTTCACAAGCCAGTTGTAACAGCTAAGAGACAAAAACATAAGGAGGCCAAAAGGATCCCATTACATTATATAAGCTTTGATTGGATTGCATTCTCAAACCTCAAACAGGCAACCAGTACAGCAAAGAGGTATTTTGTGGAGTGTATAAAAAGCAAACAAACACCACCTGCCAAATATTGTGCAATGGGAATGGTGAAAAGCGAAGGCAGCAACACTGGAAAAAGGCGCATGTGCATGGCTGAAGGAAGAAGCATTAAACGACGTAGAAGAGACACAAATCCGGCCGCACACAGCTGTAATAATGTTCCGCAGGTGCAGCAAGAACAAGCAGATACTTCTTGCACTCCAACGACTGTGAAAAGGAGTTCAAGATTCCGTGGCGTCAGCCGTCACCGATGGACTGGTCGATTTGAAGCACATTTGTGGGACAAATTATCTTGGAATGTGACGCAGAAGAAGAAAGGGAAACAAGGTACTACTACTACTTAATCATTTGGATTTTGGATTAAATAAACTAAGCTTACCAAAATACAGCGGCCCCCTTCTAACATTTGAAATTTTCATGTTCTTCCTGTTGCTCGTAACTTCTGGGACTGGGACGGTGCAGTTTATCTCGGTAAGTTTCTCAACTGTTTCTATGTATTTTGTATGGAAAGCCCACCTCTTTTTCTCCTTATGGTACTACTGGTGTTTTAACTCCTGAATTCGTACCTAAACCCAAACTATCTTTGCCAAAATTCATCAGGAGCTTACGATGAAGAAGATTCCGCAGCAAGAGCTTACGATTTAGCTGCAATCAAATACTGGGGAATATCTACTTTCACTAATTTCCCCGTAAGGATTCTCTCAAATCTATCATTCAAAAATTCTTTATACGGTCCATCTCTGAATCAATCTTGCCTACAATTTCTCCAGATATCTGACTATGAGAAAGAAATGGAAATAATGCAGACAGTAACAAAAGAAGAATATCTTGCTTCACTCAGAAGGTACCCACCCCTTATCCCTTACCCCCTCTTCACAATTTATAATTTAACATTATAATGTTCAAAATTCATAATTGAACATTATAATGTTCAATTACATGGATGAACTTCATTTTGAATTTTCTTTATTACAGAAAGAGCAGTGGCTTTTCAAGAGGGGTATCCAAGTACAGAGGGGTGGCAAGGTATGAACTTTCACTAGATCATAATGAGAATAGTTAACTTATTCTGGAAAGTGTAGATAACAGCTTTTCTAAGTTGTAGATATTCTTTTACCCCTGCTATTCTGCAGACACCATCACAATGGACGATGGGAAGCACGGATAGGCAGAGTTTTCGGGAATAAATACCTCTACCTGGGAACTTACAGTAAGTAGAATAAAAAATAAATAAAAATAAAAATAAACAGAAAAATAAATTTGACACATCAATTATTCTCAATGCAAATTAGTATTGAAAAAGAACCTAAGTCATAGCCAAAGAAATGGGGTTCATGTGTCTACAGAGCTAAGCAGTATTAACCAAGCATGCATACAATTACTAAATATGCATAACTTTCACAGGTACACAAGAAGAGGCAGCTCGAGCTTATGATATTGCAGCAATTGAATACAGAGGAATCAATGCTGTAACTAATTTTGACTTGAGCACTTACATTAGATGGTTAAGACCAGGAACAAACAATCAAATTTCTCTTCAGGATCCAAAACTAGGCAAGGACCTGCAGACAGCTCCATCCATTGATTTCCACGCAGCAGAGAACTCACTATCCTTTTTCATCCAAACAAACTCCTTCAGGGAAGCAAACTTATGTGAGGAAGAAGTTTGTGAAAGCAAATTACCTATTGTTTCATGCAACAAATCTTCTTCACCAACAGCACTTGGACTACTACTTCAATCTTCAATCTTTAGAGAACTGGTCAAGAGAAACTCAACCATCTCAGAAGAGACTGATGAAGAGACTGGAAAAGACCATCAACAGCTGGGCAGTAGTGAAGACATTATTGGGTTATTTGATGACAGAAGTGGAGATATTCCATTTGCCCTCTCTTCCAATAGTTATGGCATTGAGATGCAGGATCCATTTTGTTTTAATTATGATTCTCTAGAAACTACTTTGTAATCAGCATACTCACTCTTCCTGTCAACTAGAAACATGAAGGGCGGGCTTCTGCTTTTGAGTAATGTATAAAAAATGGAATATACGTACACCCTTCATATAATTTTAGCTGCATTGTGGAATGACTATTATTTCTACCAGATGAGTTGTTATAGGCTTAAATAAAAACCACCACATGTGTTTAACCAAGTAAACTTACAATTTTCTGACATTGTTGACTATGAGCAACCGTATAAGATATGCCTATTTAACTCTTAAAATTTTCCGGGTTCCTTGCAGCAAGGTGAAGGTTATTCACTATATCCTATAATCAAATAATGGTTGCAACAAAAGCAGAAAGTTAAGATTTTTTCTTTTTTTTTTTTTCCTTTTTTCTGTCAATGGCAAGAAAATATATGCCCAAAACAACAAGAATATTAAACCAATGCAGCAGGAAATATCATATGGTAACTAAAAACAAATATGAACTACTTAGAAACCTCTCTCACTGTTAAATTAGCCAAATGAAACTATGTTGCCCTTTGAACTAATTTTCTGAATAAAAACTGTGTGGAAGAACCACGCCAATTTCAACTTTATGCACATCACCTTATTAACCACTTTTTCCAATAATAACTTGTTGAAATGGTCATGACAAGGTCAACATTCTACCAGCATGTTCCAAAGATACCAAACAATAATGTCATCTAAACACAAAATGGTTCCTATGGCCATGGCTATACCATAGCCAATCAAGATACTCTTTTTGGCAACTCATTAGAGAAAAAGAACAAGAATCAAAACCACATAGATAAAGAATTTGCGAAAGTAAATGGTCTCATTAAGTAAGCAGTTATTCTTTCTAGGAGGGGAAAGAAAACCTCTTGAACTTGCAGCTTAACTTTCATATTGAAATACATGTATGAAATGAAAACTAGGAACACTAAGTGATAAAGCTTTCAAAACTGTTTCCGTTTGCTATGAAATAATTTATCTCTTTTTGTATATGCAAATAGGAGGGTTAAGAAGACACCAGCAGACATAGAAGCCGATGCCCATGGAAATGGTGGGTCCTTGAAACAAATAAGCGAGGCCTCCAAATCTTGAGAAGCATGATAGACCAGCGAGTGAATAGCATATAAATCAAGGTCTGATGATCTGACATAATACAAAGCCATCTCAAAGTCAAAATGTGATAAAGCAGAAATGGCTTTGTCAAGCTTATATTTGAACAAATGCCACCGCTGTGTGAATTCCTTCCGCTGATTATTTCTGAGAAGCTTTCCCTCCCCACCATGTGCAGCAATAGATTCAAGAACATCAACAGCACTGGTAATACTATAATTCAAGGATGTTAAGAGAACATTCCTTCTAGCAGCATCCTTTTGAACAAAGGATAATGAAGATATCTCTGTAAAAGGTCCAAATGGTGTCTGTCCAACACTCCATGTATAGTCGACCAGTGTATTATTATGCCTAGAGCTCCAAACCAAATGGGTCGGTGATACTCCCCACATGCTCTGCAATATAGAACCCACTAGAGGTCTTTCAAGTTCTCGAGTCTGAGTAAATACAGGACGACCATTACAGCTATAGTCACTCACGGTCTGTGAATTCTTTGTCCTGACAGCAATAACCATATCTTTGAAAGCAACAGATTGGTGATAGCGATCAAGCAACAAGATGGCATTTACATCCAAATCAAAAACATACACAGGAAGAACCCTTCCAAAATCTTCCTCAGGAAACCCTGCCAGCTTTCTGAACTCTTCAGTTGACTCAGAAATTGTTTGATGTAGACGCTTTGAATCTAGATACTCACTAACAATCAAAGTATAGTTTTCAAACAGATACCTAGACGTATATGAAGTAGTTGCCCTCGAAATAGCAAAAGAACAGATAGAACAATCCGAGAACTTTACCTTGTATTTCCTAAAACTCAAAGACTGATCACCCACCAACAATCCTTTATTGTTAACCTCATCCATAAAAGTATTCTCAATTGTCTTCCAATCCAACCCAAGATTATCCCCGGAAGAACCGTCGTGTATGTGTATAAATTGAATTATCAAGGAATTCTCAAAAGGGACAGGAATTCTTAATGAGGGAACCAACATCACCTGGTAGGCGCTCCAAACTAAAGATGCCAAATCAGCTAGCAAAGTTTTTTGTGACTTGGGTCGTCCGTGCATTGCCGCAAGAGGATGAAACTCGCCTCTAGGCAAGACGCCATCGCCAGATAATGCTGGTCCATAGTCCACAGGACCAGCCCCTAAGTCGATCCACAGGTACCGCTCTTTCCCTGTCCAGATACTACCCAAGCACTTGGTGATACCGGGAGATGAATCTCCATGGGTATAGCTATAAGCATAAGGCTTTGGCTGAGAGCCCAAATGCAGAATGTAAATGTAAATTTCCTCGTAGGATTTTACTTTCTCGAAGTCGTCTTTGATAATATCGTCAACAACGGAGTAGGGGACGGAGGCAAGTGGGGATCGAAGGGAGGACGGAATGTTTGAGATATGGTTTTTGAGGGCTTCGGAGATATGAGTTGAGAGAGGGGAGGAGGACAAGGAGACGTCAAGGTGGAGATTGTGAGAAAGGGCAAGCTGGTGGGAGCTAGAGGACGAGAAGGGGGTGATAACGTGGAAACGATCGGAAGAGATGGCAGAGCTGAGAAAGGATTTAAGAAGGGAGGGAGAGGAGGGGGTGAAGGTGGAGCCCACAAGCTTGACGGTGATGGGAACGGAGACTTGGAAGGATAGGAGCGTGGCCAGAGAAGGTGGAGGCAGATGAACGGGGTTGCCGAGGCGGGTCTTGAGTACCGCAGAGAGTGAAAGAAAAGAGTCGTTGGTGGCTCGTGGATCAGCCCGATATTGCTGCGCTAGAAAGGTATCTAAGCCCAAAATTTCGGCAGAGCTGTTGGGAATGAGGCCGAAGCTGTGGAAGAATAGGAGGAGGAGGATCGCGGAGACAGCCATTTCCGCCGTGCTGAGGAGGTTAGGGTTCAAGATTCCGATACTACGATTAGTTGACCTCGTCGAGAAAAAAGAGTAAAGAACTGACCCAGGTCATAGCTCGCATTCTGCATCTGCAGGATGAGTGCCACCCCAACTGCTAGTGCAAAAATAACATTTTTTTTTTTTTTTACCGGGTTCAAAAATAAATCGTATGGATACTAAAATATTTTAGGGTTCTATTTGAGAAATGCCACAAAAGGTGGTTGAATAATAACATTTTTTTAATTATTTAACACTTAAAATTAGATTGTATTTAAATAAAATTCATTCGTAAAAATAGAAAAATGTTTTATGGATGGTAATTTTTATTTTAAACAAATACACTACAAATCCCCTCATATTTCTAATAATTGAAAACCCACCCGATAGACAATAAGATAATGACGATATTCACCTCCAGTTAAAATGGTTCTTCTCACCGCCGAGTTAATCTGTCTAGTGACAACGTGACATCCAATCTGAATGATCACGTTTCTCTCTTTGCTCCACAATTATCAATATTTCTAGCAGAGTCTCTTTCGCCTTCAAGAATACATCCAAGGGTTCCTCTCTTCCTAATTGAGTAATTGTTTGGATTTTCAGAAGAAGTTGAACTTTCTCCTGAATATCCCCAATTATCGTCAGATCTATAATCGAATCTTGGGAGGGTATTGAAAGAGGAAGAAAAATGTACGGATTTGAAGCGTTAACTTTCAACATTCACAATGGTTATCTTGAGGCGGTCGTACGCGGTCACAGATCGGGATTGCTCACCGCTGCCGATTACAATAATCTCTGCCAGTGTGAAACGCTTGATGACATCAAGATGCATCTCTCCGCCACAGAATACGGTCCCTATCTTCAAAACGGTTAGTCTACGTTCTCCTTTAAGTTTTCTGGTTTATCATTGCTTTTCCGTCGATTTTAGTTAAGCTTTGAACTAATTATTCATTTGATGCTAAATTTTCAATCTTTATGGTTCATATATTGACACTTTCACCAAAATTTTGTTAAGTGTATCTGGAATTGAGTTGATTTTTTTCCTGATTGTTGTCCATAAGATAGAGCAGCTATTGTATTTGGATAAAGTTTGTCACACTAGTATGATAGGAAGCCTTGATACACCATGCTCTTTCTTAATGGTTTAGGTTTTCTAGTGACGGCTTTATTTATAGATAATATAATGAACTCCTTTTACATGTTTATTGAGCATGTTTGCCTAAAATTTTTATTTTTTCAATGTGCCTGAATATGTTTGAATTGAGTATTAAAGTGAATCGACTGGAATGTTTGGCACTGCTACACAGTGTTGTGGTCTGTGGCTCTTTTCCTGCTGTTTTTATGTTTGAGCTTTGGAGTACTACTGATGATTCAATTACTGCAGAACCTTCGCCTTTGCATACAACTACCATTGTGGAGAAATGCACACTGAAGTTGGTTGATGAGTATAAGCACATGTTATGCCAAGCCACCGAACCCTTGTCAACCTTTCTGGAGTATATAACGTATGTTGGATTTAATACTTTTCATTTCTTCTCCTAATATGTTGATTTATCCTGGCTGTGTGTTTTTCCTTTCAGCTCATGTTTCTTTTGGTTGGGGGAAGAAGGAAGTGGTTGGTTGTTTAAAATCGTGCAGTCTTGTATATCTTGTTCTGGAAGTTTGTATTGTGATGTACATGCAAAAATATGATACATTGTTCATTTGCAGATTTGAATTGCAATCTACAAGTGTTTTTATTACAGAGAATCATACCCTGATGGTTTTGGAATCCATTGTATATCATGAACTTTGTGCTTATTTACATGAAAACACCTTAACTTCATTTTGAAACTTCATTTCATCTGCTTATTTCAGAATAATAATATTTATGCCTCTTCTTCAGATATGGTCACATGATTGATAACGTAGTCCTGATTGTGACTGGAACATTGCATGAGAGAGATGTTCAGGAATTGTTGGAGAAATGTCATCCTCTTGGGATGTTTGATAGGTAAAACTGTCTCTAATATATCTTTTGGATATGAATTGTTGTTGAAGTAATATTGACCTTTCTCAGTAAACAGTATTGCTACATTGGCAGTTGCACAGAATATGAGGGAGCTGTATAGACTTGTGCTAGTTGACACTCCACTAGCCCCATACTTTTCTGAGTGTATTACTTCTGAGGTAACTAATGCCATCTGGATTACTCTTGTTAGGAAATTAAATACCTGAATGGTGCCACTTGAATTATTGGAATAATATCTTGTCCATGGACTAATAAATCTGTGTTCAGCCATTGTGGTGTATGCTTTTTGTTTATTCTTGTCTTTGAATGGTTGAAATATAACACAGGTGTTTACAATTACTTCTGCTGAAAGGAAATAGTAATTCTGTTGCAGTTTCTGTTTCCTGTGGTAGGGAATTGCAATGCATAGTGTAGTTTCCATTTTCTTGAAACAGAATAGTGAGACTGGTAGCAATATCACATTGGTTTTCATCTGTATTTTTAAGTATATGGCAACATAAAGGTGAATGTCTTAAAAGTGTTTAGCTGCAAGTCAGTGGATTACATTTGCTCAAGACTAATAACTTACGACAAAAATGTCAAATTAATATTTTGACGATATGAATATTTGAATTTCCTTCCAGAATTTAAAAAGCACCTTTTCTCTATGAAAATACACCCTTGGTTCTCTTTTCAGGACTTGGATGACATGAACATTGAGATCATGAGGAATACCCTTTACAAGGCATACCTAGAAGACTTTTATAAGTTTTGCCAGGTAATTTTTTGTATGGGACATTTAATCTCTTCCTGCTTTGACATTTGAATTATCAGGATGTCATGTAACATTGGTCTAATTTAAAAGTTTCTTAATAGAAAATTGGAGGTGCCACAGCAGAGATTATGTCTGATCTGCTTGCTTTTGAGGCTGATAGGAGAGCAATCAATATCACCATTAACAGGTATTCCTCTATAACTTGCATATAAGTAAGGAGGCTTTTAATTGGACTATTTAAGGCTATCTTCTGCACTCTGTTCAATGCAGCATTGGTACTGAGCTGACGCGAGATGATCGGAGAAAGTTATATTCCAATTTTGGCTTGCTGTAAGTATTTTCACCATATTAAACCAACAGTATCAAATTATCTGGATCTTCTGTGGCTTCTATTTTCTGATTGGTGCTTTTGTCAAATAGTCACCCTTATGGACATGAAGAACTTGCTGTTTCTGAGGACATAGATCAGGTATGATATGCTTATGACCTATTGGCGTCAGCTTACTTAATGTTAGGGATACTTTTTTGTTTTATGTATTTACTAATGATTATTATATGTTGCTTTTTGTCTTGTCATCATTGACAGTCTTCTCATCTCTCCTTCTATTTAGTAGTAGTGATATTCTTCCTCCATAAGCATAAGTTTATCAGACAATTCTTTTTTTATAGGAAGAAAAGGAAGGCACATGGGGATGAAGAGAGATTTTTGTTGTGAATCTGTTTCTTTCTACTGGCTAATCCTGTTGCTTTTTCAGGTTCGATCTGTCATGGAAAAGTACCCTGCTTACCAACCCATTTTTGCCAAGCTCTCTTATGGAGAGAGCCAAATGCTCGACAAGGCATTCTATGAGGAGGAGGTGAAACGGCTTTGCCTTTCATTTGAGCAACAGGTTTGTTTTTCCATAGCTAGAAGTTCAATTTTCACTAATTTTCTTTGCCAGTTTTGATCTTTACAAAAGCCTCTTTATTAGAAAAAAAGTTTTTCACAGCAGGGAAAAGAAAAGGGTGAATATAGATTTTTAATTATGTTCATTTGTCTCAACTATAATGTCATTGCAGTTCCACTTTGGCGTGTTCTTTGCATACATGAGGTTAAGGGAGCAAGAGATCAGAAACTTGATGTGGATATCAGAATGTGTGGCCCAGAACCAGAAGTCCAGAGTGCACGATAGTGTTGTTTTTATATTTTAGTTGATTTTTACAATTATTTTCAAGATACACTTTTCCCATTTTGTTGTCTTCGCATGTTATAAGCCATGAAGAGTTGTCCGTGTGCATTTAGCCGATTTCAAATAATCTCTTTTTGTGTTTGGTTGCTGTAAAACCTTGTATCCTAAACCTCTCTGAAAATATGTTTATGTATGCTAGATACTACTCAATAATAACGCCCCTCTTTTAATCTCTTTGACAGCATTTTTTTAGATCAAGATAGTTGGGGTTTTGCCTTCTATAGTGCTGGTTATTATAGTTTTTCTCTCTCTCTCCTCCTTGTAGACATAAATTACCCTGTCATTACTATTATATAATTCCAGGAGTGCTGTATTAATTAATACTAGTAATGTTTTGTGTTCAGTTCAAAGTTTGAGACTCATTTTTTGTTTTATTTATACTACTACTAGGGAGTTGGTTCTTTCTTTGGTATGGGATGTTAAAGTCTTTAGGGAAATAAATGGGAGTAGAGATAAAGATAATTTTGGAGCACGGGATGGGGCAGCAGGCAGAAGGGTGATCCTTAGCTGCAAAGCATGGCCTCTTAGTGCAGATTCAGCAACTTCTCGTGGTTAGATTCTTCCATCAAGATCATGTTCTGTGTTTCTATTCTATTATGACAGCCATGCTTGCCCATCTTTTCGTTCTAATACAGCTACCATTCTATTAAGCTTTTATTATGAATTCAACCCAATTATCTTAAAATGCTTTTTTTTTTTTAAAGAAAACCATCCTTAGTTAAATTTATTTTAATTTTTAAAGCTATTAGATTTTTTTTTTTTTTTTTTGTATGCCCTTTACAAAGTTAAACACTTTCTCTTATTCTTAAATAAAAGGAAAGAAAGGAAAAGAAAAAACACCTGGAAATAGTAGTAGCTGCAGATTGCAGTTAGAGAAGAAAAGAAAACCAAATTTGGTATGGGAATAGAAGTGTAGAAAAAGAAAATGCAAATAATAGTGATGTCAGAAATGTCAAGAGAGGGGAGCCATGACGATCTGAATGAATGGAGTAACTGTTACACTTTTTTCTATGAACTTGGTTCCGCCATTCTTCTCCCTCATCCGATTTTTTTTTAATTACTGCTCAACTTATGATTAATTCAAATTTGTCATATAGCCTTTCTCTCATCTGATTTTGTATGTCCTGTCTTCCTCCTCATAATTAACCGCCTTCTACCTAACACTTTATAAAAAAAATTACTTTCTTTAATTTTAATGTTTTTTTTTTTTAACTTCTCACATACATATTTTCAAAAAATATCAAGAAAAGAAAAGAGAAATATACATTTAGAAATTCAAATGAGTATACATAAAATTTAAACTGCAAAGAAATATTTGTCATATCAACTGTTATATAATTTGATGACGATGATCGGAACCGGTAGCTATCATTGACCGAAGACTCCGGTCGATAAGTAGTATTCAACGATAAAACCGATATGGTTTTCTCCTGTCTTTTGACCAAATCAGTAAAATAATGAGCTCCAGCTAATGCTTATCCCCTCTATTTTCTTTCACCTTTTTCGTCCCACTCAATATTTACTATTTATTATCAATTTATTGACAAAATTTTAAACTCGGACCTTTTTTTTTTTTTTTTTTTTGCTTAAAAATGAAACTGAACAATTATTACAATAAAGTATGTGTTTGCATATTATTTCAGAAATTTAAAATATCTTTGTAATTTTGATGAAATCTCAATATATATATATATATATATATATATATATACACGTATTAATTGGAGAGAAAGAAAACAACGAGGTAAAAACTAAAAACAAGTATTAATTTGTTGCCATTAATATGGAATCATTTTCTTCTATCTGAAATGGAACCAGGAAAGTACTACCGTATTTTTATTATATGCCTCCTCTTTTCGCACGTGACCCTTTTTTTTTTAATTATATAAAAATAAATCACTATTATATATTTTTCAATTGTGATTGTTCTTCCTTTGATAAATAATTGAATTATAATCAATTCATTTATTACATGAATTTAAAGTCTAAAATATCTTAAATAAAATATAATAATAATAAAATTACATACTTAAAAATATTTTTATCATTTAGAAAAAGTATAAATTGGAAACCATGTGAAACCAGGGATTATGGGGAGTTTGTATTAATGAATTATTTTGACAAAGATATTATAGTGCTAAAAAGATCTCTCGAGAATCAAATTTGTACCAGATCTTCATTGGAGGCTGGGTATTAGTAAGAGAAAATATTAATATTAATATTAATAATATACCTTTTTTTTTAATGACCTTCTTACAATATGTATATATATATATAAATAAAATTGTTTTCAATAATCATATCTAAATATACCTAAAATTCAAAAATTTTATTTAACAAATTGTATTAAACGCATTAGTAAAACAAATTAAATCAACTATAAGATATATAATTTGTCGCCAATCAAAATATAAAATTGTGAATTTTTTATTAAAAAACTAACTTTAAGTAAATAAATAAATAAAAATTTAAGTAAAAAAAAAGAAAATTAGGAGGAGTAGTAAGTAATATATTATTTTATTGGAAACAAGAGGGGAAAAAAAAAGAAAAAAATGAAAGAGAAAAGGATATAAAAAGGGAAGAGAGAATTCCGCTATCCGAACAGCCCATTGGAAAACCAGGTGTGGCCCATGGTTTTCCTTTCACTCCCTCCCATTCTCTCTCTCTAGAAAGCTACAACTATCTGTTCTGTAGAGAGAGAGAGAGGTATGCCACTTCCAAATTCCTCATTGTCTTCCCTAATACTACTACTCACCATTTAAACAAATCCCTCTCCCCCTTCTTCCTGATCGACTGAGGAAGAGGAATTCCATCTCGCAATTTTCAAAATCCAAAAGCCCTACCAACTGCACAACAGATCAATGATGCTGCTATATTTCACATCTTTTTTCTTCTTTTGGACCTCTACACTTTCTGCCTATGCAAAGTGTACAGAGTAGGACGACTAAGCACAGGAAATATCGTTTGTGCGCACCAAAAATATCCCATAATCTCCCTCTCCCAAAAAAAGTAAAACGAAAAATACCCCCCACTGTTTATTTGTTTGTTTTTCCTTGATTCTTTCCCTGTTTCACCAAGAACTTGCCTATTTACATTTTTTGTTTTCAAAATCTTTGATACCCTTATCGCAATTTTGTGTTTTAATTGAATTTACTGAAAACCCCATCTTGAATAATCTTCCCTTTTTATTTTTGGGTAGCAAACTTGAATTTTCGTGAAAAGTTTGTGATCTTTGGATAGAAATGGGGATTGAGCAAAATGTCAGTAAGCCGAAAGGTAAGGTGTACAACGAATCCAAGAAAAACAAGCGAAGGCAGAGGAAATCATCACAGGTTCAGAGACTATATGAAATTTGCAAGGAGGTTTTTGCCGATTGTGGCCCGGGTGTTGTGCCTTCAAATGATAAAGTGGAACTTCTCAAGTCTGTTTTGGGTATGATCGTCTTCTTTTCTTATCCATCATTCTCCTGTGTTTTAATCCATGTGAAACGGAAAACTGGTAAAGCATTTGTAATTGCTAATTGGTTTGAAAATGCCAGCCCCAATGCGGGTCTGTGACTTTCGTGTCATGATTGGATCCTTTGCTGGCTGGCTTCATTGTTTTTTTTTTTTTTCTTTTCTTTTCCCCTTCAATCGTTTTGTTCTGTGTTTTTGATAAATGGGAAACTGACCTTGCTTCAGAAAGGTACAACCTTTTTCCTTTTGTTTTTGTCTCAATGCATTTTTTTGAGGTACAGATGTATTAATATGGTTTGCCTGTTCCAGCAGATAATATGATATGATGACATTGTGAATTATTGTCTGTTTTCTTCTTTTTTTCCTTTCCTTCTCAACTTGTCTTATATCCACGTGACAATCATTTTTGAAAAGTTACCAGATTTTTGCTTTGTGACTCCTCTGAGGTTAGTTTCAATGAACCTCGGAGTTCGTGTCTTCTATCCACCCGAGGCAGGAGTCTTTTTGTTACTATTACATCGTACTAAACCGAACTAATCCTCTGAATCTAATCCGATTAATGACACTAATTAAACATACTGCGTGCTCGATTAATGTCAAATCCTCTCCTAGTTGGATTTAACTTGCATAATTTTGCACTAAGGTTTCTTTTTCTTTAATAAGGAAAAAAACAGAAGAAATTTTGACCCATAATTATTTATTGCTTCTACATCAATTCTGCTAGAAAACTTCATTAACAAATGAACTCCTTTTTTTTTTTTTTTTTTTTTTGCAGATAAGATGACTGAAGTAGACGTTGGACTGAAGCCAAACATGCCGTTTTTCAGGGCTGAAGAAACTGAAAAACCTCCAAGAATTACGTATCTGCACCTCTATGATTGTGATAAGTTCTCGGTATGTAAAAAAAAAAAAAAAATTCTACTTTGTTTTTTGTTGTAAAAAGAAAAACCACTTTTTATCGTAGGCTTATTTATTGAATGAACTCTCCGCAGATAGGAATCTTCTGCTTGCCACCATCCGGTGTTATTCCGCTCCACAACCATCCCCAAATGACAGTTTTCAGCAAACTTCTTTTTGGAAATATGCACATCAAGTCCTACGACTGGGTTGATAATAATAATAATAATAATACGCCGGCTGCTGCTGGCAGTGGCACTGGCATACCGACTGGAGCAGCAGCAATAGGTATGAATCAGACTTTTCCTTGGATTATCTCAAAAAGGGATTCCTTAGTTTGCGGGTTAGATAATTCTTGATTATCCAAAAAAAAAAAAAAAAAAAAAAAGGAACCAGAATCCTTGTATTTTGTCTTGGCATTGTTGGTAAAATTAATGTTGTTGTGACTTGTAATAGTCTCTTTGCTACTCGACTCTGTGGTCCCTGATCCTCGTATTAATGGAGGGCCTAAAATTGAGCTGAATATATGAAAGGATTGATTTGCATATCATTTTTCACGTGCTGTCTGATATAGGATCTCAACGGGGACGGCTGGCGGAAATGAAGGTTGATTCGGAATTTACTGCGCCTTGCAACACTAGCATTCTCTATCCAGCTGATGGTGGTAATATGCATTGCTTCACAGCAAGGACTCCGTGTGCGGTGCTCGACGTTCTTGGCCCGCCCTACTGTGATTCTGAAGGTCGTCATTGTCAATACTACTACGACTATCCCTTAGCTGATTGCACAGGTACGCATTTTCTAATATTCTACTTTTTGTTACCCATGTGCATTTTCAGCTCCAAACAGTTTGTGCTAAAATCTCCATTCCTCTGCTCCGATCCTCCCACATGGTATTATTATTATTAGATTATTCTGAAACCTTGTACTTTCTGAATACGTACGACCCCCCAACTTTTAGTACATGAGCATATATATAGGATTAGGATAATTAGAAAAAAAATAAAATTATCTTATATTTTAAAGAACGGAGGATTTTACCCTTTGTGGCAACTGAGTGAAGGACGCGTTATCCTTTACTCTAATTATGTTTTGGTTGGGAAAATTTCAGTTGACGGCGTACCGGCGGGGGATGAGAAGAAGAGTTGTTACGCATGGCTTGAAGAGAGGGAGAGACCGGAGGATTTGACGGTAGTGGGAGCTTTGTACAGCGGACCAAAGATAGTGGGGAAGTGAAGAAGATTCCAAAGCGAATGCGCAGACAGGCAGATGAACTTTTGTTTCTTTTGGATTTTCTGTTTCAAATTTTCCTTTCTTAGTGGCAGTGTGGGTCTTTCTTTCTTTCATCCACCTTTTGCAAAAACAGTATGTGTACATACTCAGATATAACAACGAAAGGAATTGCGATAGATTTTTTTTTTTTTTTTTAAATAATAATTTTTTTGGGGGGGAATTGGGATTTATGACAAAAATTGTAAGATTTAAGGAAAGGAAAGAGGGTGAAAATGGTATGTGTCTGATCAAATTTAGGATTTGTAGATTGATTGTTGTCAGCAACCGACAAAATTTGCCCATTTAGTGGAGGAATGGATAACCTTAAAGTATGTTTTTTGTGGAATATTCTCTCGTCGGTGACAACTCTTTCAGTTTCCTTCCCATTTTACGTTTCCTCATCTTTTTTTTTTAGTCATTTTCTTAAAATTTAAATAATAATAAAAAAAAAGGCAAAAAGGCCCTGGAAGCATTAACGTAGGCCGTTTGGATTGGATCTAATTCTCTCTTTCTCTCCAGAGGCCCAAAGTTCCTGAAGTATGTAGTCAATATTTGGGTTTCATAATGGGCCCTATAATTATTATATTTTTTTTTGAAAGAAAAAAGGAAGGAAAGGTTGGCAACTAACATGGGAGTCAATGCTCTTATTTAAACTTTTTTTTCTTTAATGATTTAGGGAAGTGCTTAGGTGTGTATTAAATATAATAATACTTATTCAAACCCTAATCTAATTCATTGACCTAATTATATCAAATAATTCTCAACTTGCCTTCCAAAGTCTCCATTTAAGTCATTCATTTAATTTACAAAGACAAAATATATATTTCTGTTGTTAATTAATGAAACCTCTCTCTCTTTCTCTCTCACACACACACACACTCGTGTATATAGTTTACAAATAAATAAGCCATTGATTACGTTGTAAAAGTTGTATGAAGATGGAGTTATTAATTATTTCTTTGAAAAAGGAATAATAAAGGAAGCGTGATGATTTGATGAAACCTAAGCTTGATTTTGTATTATATTTTTTTATATAAGTCGTAGTTGTTTGCCAAACAGAGTCGTGAAATAAATTTTTATATGCTTTCACAATCAATTTATCTTTTACTTTCTTCTTCCAATGTTTTCTTACTTTATATATTCACAGAATCCTTGGACTATTTCCTCTAACTACTTATTTTTTATATATTTCATAAGCAACCTAAACCTAGTATTATTATTATTATTTTTATTTATGTATGTATATATTGAATATATTTTGCAATTATAATATATTAACTATTATAATTTTTTAGAAAATATAATTTGATGTAACGTGTAGTTTGAAAATAATAATAATATTATATGTAAAATTATGTCAATCGTTGCAGCATTTGCCTTCTATTAATAATTAATTAGTCATGATTTGAGTAAAAAGAAAATGGTCAAACTGCAAGGAAGTCAAACTTATCCTTACATCAGGTCCTCTTGGATTAAATTGAAAATATAACTGTAAGCTGTCGTTTTGTAATATTACGACTTTAATAATTTCATTTAAATTTTTAATATTATTGAAAAAAAAGAAAAAGAAACCTGGTACTCCTATATATTAGTACTAAGTTGCTACTGATTGGTTACTATACTTATAATTAAAGTAGGTTCGAGATCCAAGAAATTTCACAAATGTTACAAAACAAATACACATATTTATTTACTCTATTTTGTTTTTCAAGAAAATGTTTTTCCTTATGGAAAATGTTTATTACAAATATACTATAACTAAAGTCGAATAAAATTATTTATTTTTAAGGAGAAAAGTTCCAAAGGAATTGGCGGGGGTTGATGAATCGGGGAGGGAGTTGTTTCGTGGTACGTACCTCAACGCAGCTACTAACTCTGTATGCGTATTATTTGTATATAATATAGCTGACCGCCGAACATTGCGTTTGGTCTGGATGGCTCTCTGGATCGTCTGTCAACTGTCATAAACGTTGAAGTTGAATCCTTCCTTCAATTCTTCTTCTTTAATATATTTTAAATTATTAACTATCACAATTCATATATCGTCTCTACTCTCTCTCTCTCTCTCTCTCTCTATATATATATATATATATATATATATATATATATAATATATAGTCAGTAATGTGGATAGTTGACATTTTGAAGTGATCGATGATGATCTGTGTGTAATGGTGATCGACTTGGATTCAGTTTATGATTAAAAAAAAAGAAAAGAAAGGGAAATTTCTTATTAGAAGAATATATATGTAGCAGTTTAAATAGAAGCAAGTAGGGGTATTATATGACTAGTTCAGAAAGGACTTTGAAACAAATTTCTCTCTGCTGCTTCTTCTTCTACAAATAACATCTTCCTATATATATATTTGCAATTAATTGGTTTAGCAAGAATTTAAATATGGAGAGCATGATTTCGATAAAGATGAATGCAGCCACCGGAGGAGGAGGAGGTGCAACTGTGATTAATGATAAAGTAGTGGAATATTCTAATTATGGCCGCCGTGAAGAGGAAGAACAAGAAGAAGAATATTGTACCGGAGAAGCTTTAAAGGTAAGTTTAAAATTCTTTGTTGTTCATCTCCAGATATTTTATATGTTATGGTTAAACCATCTGTAGTTATTTAGAGCCATTATGATCGACTAATCCAAATTTGGCCGGTTAAACAGTTTGTTTTTTAAAAAAAAAAAAAAAAAATTTAATTATGAATTTTCATGATAATGATAGGAAGGTGAAAAAATGGAATCAGCTAAAGCGGAAATGACAGAGGTTAGAGAAGAGAATGTAAGGCTGAAGATGTTATTGGAGAAAATAGAAAAGGATTATAAATCTCTCCAGATGCGTTTCACAGGCGTTTTTCATTCTCAAACCAAAATCAAAACCAAAACCAGAACCAGAACCCAAGACGATGATGAAGAAGAAGAACCTGATCAACTCGTGTCTCTTTCCCTTGGAAGAACTGGTGGAAATCGTGAGGTGCCAAAGAAGGAAAATTCCGGTAGTTCCGGGATTACAATAAGCAAGGGAAAAGAAGAAGACGAACATTTAAAAGAAGGTCTTAAGCTCGGACTAAACTACGGGACCACGCCAAAACCGGAGGCTACAGAAGAAGAGCACGTGAGTCCTGAAGAAAACAGCTCCGCCGAAGCTATTAATAAAGAAGAAACGTGGCCTCCAAGTAAAGTTCAGGTTACGAAAACCATGAGACCAAGCGGAGATGATGATCATCATCTTCTTTCACAACCTAGCGTTAAAAGAGCTAGGGTTTCAGTTAGAGCACGATGTGACACACCAACTGTAAGTAAATTGACATTCAATTTTGTATGTGATAATTTAAATTTGATTTAATAATTAATAATAAACGAAGAAATTGACATTACTTGCAGATGCACGATGGATGTCAATGGAGGAAATATGGGCAAAAAATTGCGAAAGGCAATCCGTGCCCACGTGCATATTATCGCTGCACAGTGGCTCCAACATGCCCTGTTAGGAAACAGGTAAAAGAATTTCATACACAGATATATATATATATATATATATCGATGGTGTAAAACAGCCATAACCATAACATTTGTCCGGCAGGTGCAAAGGTGTGCGGATGACATGTCCATCCTGATTACAACTTACGAAGGAAACCATAACCATCCGCTACCAATCTCAGCAACAGCCATGGCCTCAACTACATCCGCAGCAGCTTCCATGCTTCTCTCTGGCTCTTCGAGTACTCAATCTGGAATTGGATCATCGAATCTAACCACCAGCACATCCTTCCACGGCCTAAATGTCTCAAATGCTCGATCCCTTTACTTGCCTAATTCTTCTTCTCCTTCGCCTCCATTTCCCACCATCACTTTGGACCTCACAACAACTACTCCGACTACTCACTTGAACATGTTCTCCACAAGCTTCAATTCCACTCCAAGGTTTCCTTCCACGAGTTTAAGCTTCTCAAATTCCCAATCGAACCTTATCCCAACAGTTTGGGGAAATGGAAGCCTCCACAACTATGGCACTGTACTGCCCTCCTCGTATAACAAGACTTCCTCAGGAAGGCCGCTGTCTCAAGAACAGAGCTTGCAAAACAAGTACCAAACGTTCCCTCAGCAGGCTCTGACTGAAACGTTAACTAAAGCAATTACTTCTGATCCTAGTTTCAGAACAGTCATAGCAGCTGCACTTTCAACAGTGGTGGGGGGAGCAGGTTCATCATCAGAACCCCGTGTCCAAGCAAACAACAAGACAGAAAGTCTAGGAAAACACATGAAAACTTCCCCCTCTAATCCACTTACCTCCAATGGAAAAGGTGTTTGAACCACAGACTACTACGAGTGAAGCTGGGGGTGCAGGAACCTGGACAAGTTTATAGATAGATACTTGAAAATTATTCCTACAGGGGAAAATTAGGTCTCAATGTCTTATTATTCCTACAGGGGAAAATTAGGTCTCCACCACCCTTTTTCCCCCTCCAAAAAAAAAAGAAAAGAAAAAAAAAGTAATAAAATAAATAAATAAATAAATTGTACAAGAAGTTCACTTGAAATGGAACACTAAACTCAACTATTAACCTCTCTCCTTACCTACTCCACTGCACTTATGAATCCTCTTGAAAAAAATAAAATAAAATAAAATAATTAATAAATCCAAGAAGCTCTTGTGCAAATTTCCCTGTCATTCATGAAACCTTCAGTAACTCATGGAAAGCCTCTTGTGGTATATCAACAGAACCAACACGCTTCATGCGCTTCTTTCCTTCTTTCTGCTTTTCCAACAATTTCCTCTTTCGTGTGATATCTCCACCATAACACTTTGCTAGAACATTTTTTCTCATAGCTGAAAGCCTAAAAAACACAGTCCAAATAACCTTGAATTAGAAATATCTAAACAACAATCCATGCAAGATGCACAATTATTGCAGCACATAGCAGTCTAAAGCTTCCTGCATCCCTCTCAACTTTAATGTCCATATCATCAGATCAGTTTCATTTATAAAAACATATTTAAAGACCAGAATGAAAATACCAAACATAAAATAAAAATTAATGATACTTTTCTACAGCACTAGCAGTTGGTCTAGAAAACTTACGTCTCCCGGGCAATGACTTTTGATCCAATGGCAGCTTGTATGGTTATCTCAAACATTTGCCTGTTCAAATTTCCAAAGTGAAAAGTCTACAACCTTCTAGTTCAAATCATAATGCAAGTAATAAGGTCTTTTTCTATCAGTAAACCTGTCAATGAATTTCTTCAGCTTCTCCACAAGTTCCCGACCAACACGCTGTGCCTTCAGTCTATGGACAATGGTTGCCATAGCATCAACTGGTTGTCCATTTAAGAGGATATCAAGTTTCACCAAATCAGAGGTTTGATATCTGTTAAAAGAAAACTTGAGTGTGAAGGTAGAGATATGTTTGCTTTTGTCCACTGTACATCCAGGTAAATCAGGAAAAAGGAAAAAGAAAGAGGGTATCCCAGAAACTTACTCTGAGTCCTCATAATCAAACGATGCATATCCTGATGTGATACTCTTTAGTTCATTATAGAAATCGACAACTATTTCCCTTAGAGGTAAGCGGTACTTCATGAACACACGTTGACTGCATTACATAGCAAAATAAGTTTTACCATATACCAAACATATAAAAACAGAAGTAGCAGCCAAATTTAACTTCTTTACTTCATTCACGAAAAAAGTAGTCATGATAGCTAATGGATGGATGTCTCAACATCCATTGCCTAAATATATATATATATATATATATATATATATATATATATATGGTTACCTATCAATAAATGAGTACTCCAACTGCTCTCCACGCCGCTCAGAGCAAAGAGTTATAACAGAGCCCACATACCTTCAAGTGAATGAGAAAGTATAAAAAGAATTTCATGTCTAAAAAACTTCTCATCTTGCGCCAAAAAGAGGACGAAAATAGTGTCTTGCTTGCCCTTAACAAATAAGAGGAAAGTGTGCTAGAGTATCAGAGCTTACTCACTAGGAATAATGATTGTAGCTATTACGGTAGGTTCCAAGCAAGCGGTTAAACGATGCTTGGGATTTGAAGGTAATGAAGCAGGATTCTGGACCACTACTTTGCTAAAATACGAAAAAACACAAATTAGAGGTCAGATGATGCATAACAACACACATAATCTTATCATTACATACCTTCCATCTGAGTACTCAAAAATATAGGGTACAGTGGGAACAGTTGAAATGATATGAGCTCCATGTTCCTATCACCCAAAAAATGAAAAGAACATGATAACATGTAGCAACAGTTTCCAGTACAAAAACATAGAACCCGAAAAACAAGTCTGTTAAAAGATAATATAGGGTGGTATCAAAAACATTGAAATGGATCTATTTTACATGATACAGATGTCTTTAAAACTTTAACTGTTAAAAATGAGAGTAATACCTGTTCAAGCCTCTGATGGAAAACATCCATGTGAAGCAAGCCTAAAAACCCACATCTGTTGGAAGAGTCAAAGGTATGGATAAGGAGAGGCAATAGAAGTATTTCTTTCAAGTTTCAAAGAAAGCAAGGAAAGCACACCTGAAACCCATGCCTAGCGCTGTACTACTCTCCTTACAGACAGATACACTTGCATCATTGCAAGTCAGTCTCTCTATAGCATGGTTAAGTTCTTCGAAATCAGATCCATCAGCAGGGTACAGGCCAGAAAATACCATATGTTTTGCTGGCTTGAAACCTTCCAAAACAAGGAGAAACTTTCATAGTCAATAGAAACCAAGGCAAGACCATATTAGAACTCAAAAAACTAAATGCAACAATCTGCCACAAATCGGCTAGGTTAAGTGACAGATATTGCCAAGGATAGAGGCCAACTAAATTCATTCATCTTTAAAGCCCAAACCATAAGAATATGTAATCTTCTACTACTTGAGAAATAATGTTATCCTTCTTAAAATTTAGAAACTATCACTATTCATTCTGAAATTGGATGAGCAACCTTTCATTTCTTCAGCGCATATGCCAAAGGTAATATAGCCCGTAACAGCAAGTGTACGTGCAAACTTATATCAGAATTATCACGATACAGAGAGAGGTCCTAGCTCAATTTAATCTCTGATGAGGCAAATAACCATAAGATTCAAAACTTCTAAATGGAGCAACTGAGTGGCTTTTAAATTCACATACAATAGATTCACCAGATTAAGCCAAAAAACTTGCATTAAAACTTACCAGGAAGTGGTTCTACAGTGTTTCGACTATGATACAAGGTATCTCCAACACGGGCCTCTTTCGTTGACCTCATCCCACTGACAACATATCCAACTTGTCCAGTTATAAGGACTCCAGTTGGTCTCAGTTCAGGATGCATGATACCAACATCTAGAACTTCATAAGATTGGCCAGTGGCTGAAGAGGAAATCTTGTCACCTTTGCGTATAGCACCATCAACAACTGCTACATGGCATATAACACCTTTATATTCATCATAATAAGAATCTAACAGAAGCATGCGCAGAGATACATCGGTTTTCCCAGTAGGAGGAGGTATCCGCTCGATAACAGAAGGAAGAACTTGCTCTAAACCTTGTCCTGTTTTGGCAGATGTCAAAAGTACATTACTTGGATCAAGATCAAACATGGATTTTAACTGTGCTTTAACACTATCGGGATCAGCAGTAGGCTGATCAATTTTGTTGATTACAGGGATTATAGTCAGGTTAGTTTCAAAAGCTAAGTAGAAGTTTGCAACAGTTTGAGCTTGAACTCCTTGGGCAGCATCAACCACTAAAAGTGCACCCTGGCAAGCTGCCAAAGATCTAGAAACTTCATAGCTAAAATCCACGTGACCTGGTGTATCAATCAGGTTCAGTAAAAAGTTTGTCTCAGTGCCATGGTAATTGTACCTATGGAACATAGTTGCTGTCTGAGCTTTAACAGTTATTCCTCGTTCTCTCTCTACCTACGCCAACCAGATTTAACCCATAAGATATTAAGTGGTCAGGGAAGCAGAAAAGAGGAGCATGGCAAGAAAGAAAGATATATAACAACATTGGGAAAAAACTTTGTCTTTAATTTGTCAACTTCCATGGGTGCAATGTTCATAGTTGCATTGGCTAAATTGGGTTTTTATATAGAAAAGAAAGATACAGCAATAAACAATCAGTTATCCAACATCCAACTCCGGCCTACTTAAAGTAAGCAAAGACTAAAAAGTACAGAAGTTTCCAAGCAAGGGTAATGCACAACAGTCATTATTTAGATAAAAGATAAGTTGTAAAACTCTTCTTTAAACGTTTCAGGAATACCTGAAGTTTGTCGAGGTATTGAGGTTGACCATGGCCTTTCTTAATGGTCCCAGTGAGCTCCAACAGTCGATCAGCTAGCGTAGATTTTCCATGATCAACATGCGCAATAATCGAAAAGTTGCGAATTTTGTCAGGAGGGTACTGAGTCATGTCTATAATTGAACTATCTTTGCTGTTTTGCCGAGAGCTTGAACAAAAGAATGCATTTTGAGACCAACCCAAGTGGGAATAGGGCGAAAGCAATCTGCTACTATTCTTGATGCCTGTGTCCCTTACTAAAAGATGAGAACGAATAATTAATCTTGATTTCAGGGTTTTAAAGGCTCTATTGAAAAAACCCATTTTAACGCTTTATTGCCGGAAACGGCAGCCAAGAGAAGCGGTGCCGGCAGTGGTGCTTTATAGTTTCCCTTGGTCCATTGCAACTTTGTCTTTGACCTGCCCCTTCTGCTACCGGGTAAGTTTTCGACCCGGAAATCAAAATGATTCGGGTAGGTCTATATAGTAAGAGTATACTATTTAGTTTTTTTTTTAATAATTAAGAATAAAAAAAATGTCAATTTATATGAATTATTAGGAACTAAATAATTATCTGATACTAATTAAGAAGCTAAATTTTTTAAAAGATAATTAAAATGATCAATCTTAAATAATTTAGATTTAAAAAAAATAGATAATTTACATTTTAATTAATTATTTTTTAATAATTAATTTATAAAATTTAACTTTAATTAATTAAATATCTCATAAAATAAAAAAATACAATTTAATTAATAATAACTTTATTTATAATTTAGAAAATTTGAAAAGTAGTAACTTTATTTATAATTTGAAAATTTTGAAATATAACATAAAAAAAAAAATTCATCTTTTTAAAGCAACAAAAATAAGAAGAAAAATCTCATAAAAATTGAGAATTTTGCTGCATAATACAATACAAGGGTATAACACAGAATTTCTTATAAATTGGGTACGCAAAATGAGAATTTGCTAGATAGAAAGGTGCTAAAAGTGATATTAGTAGGCAAGTGGGAGGACGAATCCAAAATACTACCATGAATTTCAAGACATGACGTGGGCCCAACACACAGAGCCATATACGTACACACGCTTATAATATGCCTCACCAGCTTATATATGACGCGACTCAAAATCTACCTATTTGTATAAGGGGCGAAGTATCCGGCACTGAAATAGAAGAAGAGTCTCTCAAAGCGGCCGATCGTCGGAGCTAGGTTCCGGTTTCCTCTGTCTTTCTCTGAATCTCTTGCCTCCTCTTGGTCACTGGTAACCTTTCTTCTCCCTCTCTTTCTCTCTCACTTGTATACGAAACTGAGTTGTTGTTAGTGGAGATTATAAGTACCGGTGCTTGTGGTGTTTTCATAAATACTGTATATGATTCAGAGTTATCTGTTTATTTGTTCGAGTTTTAATGAACTTTACATCTGTGGGTGTTTTGTTTGTGTGGGTAGTCATGCCGGTTAGAGCCGTCTAATTTGGTTCGTTTGTGCGCATGTTGGAGATTTAGGTATTGTTCGTGGATCCGTGGATCTAGGGTTTGGAGGATATAATTATTTGTTTTATGTGGTTTTGATGCTTTGGTTCGAATTGGTATCTGATACTGTTATGTTTAGAATTTTGAAATGCACAAAAATTGATGGAAGTGTAAATTCGTTTATTGCTTAGGTGGTGGTGAGAAGGATGTCCACGCCAGCTAGGAAAAGATTGATGAGGGATTTCAAGCGGTTGCAGCAGGACCCTCCGGCTGGCATTAGCGGTGCTCCATATGATAATAACATTATGCTGTGGAACGCTGTTATATTTGGGTTTGGATATTCGACCTCTCTTTTTTTTCAAAAAAGAAATAAATAAATGAATTATTGTATCTTTATCTATCAGCTGATCATTTGTTGGTTAAAATTGCAGGCCTGATGACACTCCTTGGGATGGAGGTAAAACCGTTTTAACCTGCCTGAAGTCATATTTCACTTCTGAACAATTGCTGCTGCTTTTTTTTATTTTATTTTATTTTTATTATGAACATTTTTTATCTCAATTGTGCCTGCATATGCATATTAATTTCGTAGGGAGGGACTTGTGGGAGTGGTTAGCTTTTGCATTTCTTTTGGTTTGCTGTTATTAGTAGAATGAGAATGAATATATTGGGATATATTGGGAGTGCTGAGATATTGAGTGTATCACTGTTATTTAACTTTTTCACTAGGATGTTATATATATTATAGTTATGTGACCTTTGACTTCGTATTTTAACGAGTCACTGATAATATTGATAATATTGCATTTTTGCTGGAGGTCTTTTTTAGTACCAAAATTAGTGTTTAATAACTTCTTGATTCTGTCGACAATTCTATGTATCTGGTCCTTTCAGCAACTTCTATTGATAAAGGTTTTGTGGGTTATCTTCCTAATCCTCATAAATTTTTTTTGTTTGAAGTTGGATTATGAAGTTTTTGGATATCTATTTATTTTTACTTCTGCAGGTACGTTTAAGTTGACTCTTCAGTTTACTGAGGATTATCCAAATAAACCACCAACAGTACGGTTTATTTCCAGAATGTTTCATCCAAACAGTAAGTCTTATGTTTAACTTCAAATGCTACAAAAAATATAGAAGGCTATTTTAATAATTTATTTGGATATTTGCATAATTTTATGCAGCAGAAACCTTGTGGTCAAGCTTCTGGAGAATGCCTCATTGTCTAAATTTTCTATATTCTTGATTGGCTTTTTCCAAAAAGCAGAAGTATAGCTCTTTTGACATGATATTTATCTATGAAATATAGGATTAAGTGATGATAGCTTTGCTTCTCTAATGAAATTGGTTTTTCCTTATATTGATGGTGCCATGTCAGCGTGCAGCATTTCTTTTATGGCAGAAAATTCATAAAACACTACTCTTTATGTTATTTTTGTTCCTTTATTCTCTGAAGTGTTTTCACTCTCTGTCTCTCTTTTTCTTTCTTCTTCCTGGAATAAACTCACAGTCGCCATTGTAATTCTCTTGTTGAAACTCATCTGCATTATTGGTAGCATTTCCATCTTCTCAGAGGTTTCTTTGAACTTTTATTACTTTGTTCTATTCCACTTCCATGCTGAAAATATGAGGAGTACTAATAAAAAATGTACATCATACTTGTGAAATACCCTCTCTTTGTACCTGATGTCTATTTAATATTTCTACAGAACTGATGTCGTTTACTTGCATACTAGTACTGATGTACCTTGTTCTTAGATATATGACTCATATTTACACTGTTTAAAATTATTTTACCTTCTCTGATATATGTTTTTCTTTTTCTGATACAGTGATAAACAACTTTAATTTTTTTTGGTTTTCAATGTTTTGGAGTTTGAGTTTGAAATGTATTATTGTATACTTTATCCCACAGTTTCTGGGAATTTCGTTCAGCATTGTTTGAATTCTTATTTTTAGTCTTATGTTGTTATTCTATAGTTTATGCTGATGGAAGTATTTGCCTGGATATTCTGCAAAACCAGTGGAGCCCAATTTATGATGTTGCTGCTATACTTACATCTATTCAGGTATTATTTGGTTGTATTTAGGATACTCTGAAAAGACATACAGAATTTTGCCAACCAGTCATCAGTCTTGTGTGAAAGATGATATGTTATTAGTGTCCCCAAGGGTTTTACTTTGGTTGTATTTTACTTGGAAATTCTCTGGCAGAGTTGAGAAATCTCATTCTCACTACTGTTCCTAGGATTATAACCTACTTGGTCACTAAAAGGAAAATCATAAGAGATCTTGTTTCATTTTGCAACTCTTTTTTTTATTATTATTTTACCTCTAAATACATGCTAGAAGTTGTTGACTTGAATTCTTGATTTAGATGGAACTTATATTCTAAAAATAATATACTTCCGAAATTGATAGGCTTTTATTTTGTTCTGGGACTGACAAATTTTCTTTTTCATTCTGTACTTGCAGTCACTTCTTTGTGATCCAAACCCCAATTCACCAGCTAACTCTGAAGCAGCAAGGTTATTTAGTGAGAACAAGCGTGAATACAACAGAAAAGTACGTGAAATTGTTGAACAGAGCTGGACAGCAGACTAATAAATATGTTCCAATAAAATACAGGAGTACTTTTGAGCATGAAGCGAATTCTTATATTGAAGCCTTTCTCCTGGTAGGATGGTCTGTTCTGTCTTGTAATGCCATTAATAGCTGGTGTAGTTGGAACTATTTTTAAGTTTACATGTTTTCTTGTAGGGACCCCAAGTGTCATTTTTACTGATGTTTTCTAGTTTGTGTGAGAAAATCTATGTACATAAATTCTCTCTTGTACCTGATTGGCTTGGAATAGTATGATTATTTTTTTTAAAAAAAATCACTTTAAAGACCTTAATGAGTTAGAGCTTGGAATTTTAGATCAGCTTACTCGTGAGGCTGATAAATACATGGTCTAAATTGCTGTTTTCAAAAGTAACTTTTAGCTTAGGTATAAACATTGCTGATCAACATCTACTAGTAAAAGCAACATCTATAAATTTCCCCTTCCTCAACCTCAGTTTCCTGATATGTTCTGGTGGCGCTTGGGAATTGGACTTCTTTTATTCTACTTGATGTTCAAATAACTGTATTCCTATCAGATCCTTCTGGTGAGACTTCCTCAACATCAATCTTGTTAAGCATTGTCTAATGCTATATCTGCTGTAGTCTCCAATCTTGTTAAATATTGAATTATGTGGATGATTCAAAAGTTTTCTAGGTTATGACCGGTTGAAGGAGAAACATATGTTAGTGAGCAAGCTGTGGTGGTAGTTCGGCATATCTACAGCTCCTTGATGGCTCTCCAGCCGGTTAATATACTTGTTAGGCTTGCTGAAATTTAAATTCAGCAATCCTTAACAAATTTTCTTATTTCATTTACCCTAATGTTCTACTTTTTGGTGAGAAATTGGGCTGGATTTTCTTGCTTTAAACTATATGCTTTCCTTGTTGTCTTATCTGGTTTAGACTTGGACAGCAATCTGTTTCTCAGAGAAGGGGTATAGTGAAAGAATACATTTTAATTTTGGACTCAATTGTAGGGAATGGATGATTTAAAATACTCTTCCAGGGGGTTCCTTACCCATCTTGCCATGAACCCAAGAAACCTCCATTAGATAGAGAAACATCTGTGAGAACCAAGTATTTTTCATTTTGTTGAATCTTGAACCTTCCTTGTAATAATTGATTTGAGTTTGATGTAAACCAAATTGTGATACTTAGCTTATCATCTAGTAAGTATAAGAAGTTAAAATTTTTTTGGGTAGTGATTTTATCATCATATTCCTGCAGCCAAAGATACCGTTTTCAAGGCCGGAAAAAGGGTGTTTTTTTTTTTTCATTTTTTGATTTTAGGGAGAAAGTGGGTGGGAAGGTTGTGTATAATGTGTATGGGTACTCATTTGGAATATGAGATTTCAGACCTTTATGTCTTGCTGATTATCCAATAGCTGTAGTCTTTGTTGTTCCTTTCACTCTGGCTTTGCTAGAGATGGCAGTCCGCATTGACAAGATATATATGGCATCCAAAGAGTGCAAGATTATTTATTTATTTGATTTGATTAGATTAATCATTTTAGAAAAAGGTAAGGATGATGGTGGAGTTTAGTTAATTATCACCCCAGTTTTTGTGTATCAACCTTATGATGGTTTTGACAATTTGGGAGAAGTCACGATTTCTATATATATATATATAGATAGATATATATATATATGTTGGTCCAGTCTGAGGAATAAAAAAACCAAGTACAATAATATGGCATGGTGTGCAGTATTTTACGATGTCAGACTGCAGGGTATTGATAGAATTCCAAGGGACGAAATGGTAGTTGAGTTCGTGTGGTTGAGAGGAAGAAGTGAAAAATGCTCTGTTTTCGGTTGGTTGCTTGTGTCGTTCTCAATTCCTAGTGTTGGTTTTTTTCTTCATTACACCTGCACCCACACATGTTCACTTTGACCTGTCTTTTTAAAGATGTCTGTATTAATTTATTGAGAAGCTGAAGGCAGGAATATACTTCCAAAAGAGCTCTCTCAATTCTCAAATATACCTCCTTATTTATTATGAACTATTCCCGAATGGGTTGGTTGGCTGCTAATGGTGTCGGTTTGGTGCTTCTATAATTTAGGGTATATTTTCCTTTTGGGAACACTTCTGGAGCGACAAGCAATAGCTGGCAGTGATCATTTTACCCACCCTAGAATCTTTTATTCTTCAATTTTGTCCTTGAAATCTAAACTTCAAATTTATTAGCATTGCATTATACATTTATGTTATTGATAAAACCATCTATAATATGAATTTCAAAGGATAGAAAATGCTAGTACTACTTATCATGATTGGGTTAGTACTTTGGTTAGAGATATGCAGCTGGTTTTCTCTCCGATAATTATTGAGGAGTAGTGAATAAGCATTGCGTCGCGTGGCCAGTAACTTAACAATAACCCAATTTTCTGCTTGCAAAAGAAGCCAATTTTCTGTTTTTTGTATATATATATTTGGGAGTCTCTTAATGGGCTGGACAAAAGAAAAAGAAAAAAAAGAAAAGAAAAAGATAAAAAAGTGAAAAAGAGCAAATTCCCATCATCCCATCTGTCTTTTTTTTTTTTTTCTTCTGGAGTGTGTATTATAGAAAAGAGAATGTTTTAATTATAACAATATTTTCAATAGTAAATAAGAAATTGAAAAATATAATTGTATATATATTTTAAATTATTATTTATTTATTTTAAAATTAAAATATTAAAGGGATTTAATTAATTTTAATATTTTCCTCCAAATGTAGGATAAAATTTTCTTGAAAAAATATATGTTTTTAATGAAAGGACTCATATTTTGAGGGGTAGTCGGAAGAGAAAATTAAATTGAAGGAAAGGACTTGTGCGGGGGCCCATCTAAAGCCAATGCCAACTAAGTAAGGTATTTTCAAGCAACGGTGAAACAATCCATTCATAATTGACTTGGTGCACCTAATTAATGGCCGGGCCCTTTAACGGGAAAATGTTTGCCCGTAGGATGGATTTTTTTATTTATTTCTTTTTATCTTTTAACGGATATATATTGATTGAACTTCATTTTATTATAAATAAATTAAAAAATCAAACCAATTTCTATTTATTTTACATTAAATTTTTTTTAAAAAAATTAAGGTATTTTTGCTTCATTTATGTCTTCAACTAATGAATTTTTTAAATTATAAATAAAAATATTATCATTTGGAATACATTTTGACATATTACATTTTATTAACTATATTGACATTTTTTAAATATAGAATAATATTTAGTTTTATCTACTGTTATTAATAATTATTCTTTTTTAAAAAATAATGATTAGCGTGGTTCATTGGTAATTAAGGTATTGCATTAGGAACTCCATTTAATAATTATTACTATTTATTATCTATTTAAACTGACTTCCGTGGGGTCCACCTACTGCCGATGCCAACTACTCTATCCAGTCTCCGGCCTCCGTGTGTCATTTTATTTCATTTAATAATTTAAATTATATATATATATATATATATATTTTTAAAGAATTTGACTAAGACATATTTATATTGTACAAGCAGCAGTAGTCAATAAGTATTGTTGAACCAGCAGTGCAGCTGAGTCACGTCCATATTTCATTTCATATGGATTGTATTATTTTTAGTACGTGTAAATAATGTATCTGTACCATATTCTTTTTTTCTTTTTCTTTTTTTTTTCTATTTTGCTAAAATTAATTAAAATAATAATAAATTTGATGTGTAGCGTAGTAGTTAATAAATAATTAATAATGCTAATAGGTTAATTAATATATGATTATGTTCCTAAATTTTATCGGGGAAGTCAGTTGCAGACCAAACCAAACCAACAACTCATTGCTAAAGCGACTCAGTAACGACACCACACACACACACACACCTCACTGTACGCAGCAGTAAGAGTGAGACAGAGTGATAAACGGTGTAGGGGTCCATCCCTTTCCCATTTTCCATTTTCCATTTTTCCCATCAGTTCTTGAAGCTATTCATGGTATGGGCCTTCAATATTTTCCCCCCTTTTTCTTTTTTTTTTTTCCTTTCTTAATTATTGTTCATTTTACTTCCATCTCAATCAATCCTTCACCTGAAAATCTGCTTACTTTGTTCTTACAATAATACAGCCAATTTAAGTTTTGCTTCCTTTTTCTTTTAACCTTTGTTTCTCTGTGCTATCAGATGGTATAGTGTGTCTGTGCAGCTAGTTTTATTACTCAAATTCTTTTCAATTTTTTTTGAAAGTTTTCAGGAATGCTAGCTTTGGGATCTTTATAATTATTGGAAAAACCATTCCTTTTTCAGGTACATCTCAGATCTGAAGCACATTGCTCTTATACCCACTTCAATTTTCTGTATCAGAGTTTCCTTCACTTTGCTCGTTTATTGTTTCCCCAGTTTTTGCTCAAATTTAGTGCAGATCTTGCCAAATTCCACTATTTTCTTAGTCCGTTCTTTAGCTGTTTCTTGAAGATTTTATTATTATTATTTTTGCTGCGTTTGCTAAGATGAGTTCTATAGTCTGAAAGGGCATAATTAATTACTTCCTCACCCGCCTGTTCTTTTGTGCGTTTTTGTTTTTGTTTTTGTTTTTTTTTTCTCTTACGCTTGATTTCTGCTATGAGAAGTGATGGGTGTTGCTGCATTATTTTAAAAATTGTTTATTTATTAAAAACCCGTTTTAAATGGTTTACCTTTTAATTATTATTTTTTATTCAAATCAATTATTATGTTTAATATCTTCACTTGTGTATCTAAATGGTAATTATTAGTTTTGATTCAAATCAGTTATTATGGTTAAATTTATTCACTGGTGTTTCTATCCATAACAATCATAGTAAGAGGCATCCTTTTTATGTTTTTTTCCCCTTTTTTCCTGTTGATATGCAAGTTCTCATGTTACTTATGTCGGCTCTTTGTGTATAGTTTAAGATAATTTCTTTTACAATATCATATGTTGTCCTATTTAGTTTATTCTTTGCGACTTCAGTTGTGCCTTTGGTTTCTAGTTTTATTCTTATGTTCCCAACAGAGACTATATGTTACAGTGGTGTTCTGTTTATGTATGCATTCATTTGGATGGATCAACAAATTTTGACTTTGGCTTAGTTCTGGAAATAATGCAGGGCTAGAACTGAATTCCAGTCTCTTCTGATATCAGTCCTTAACCAATGGGTAAATCTCCTGGAAAATGGATCAAAACTGTCCTCTTTGGGAAGAAATCTTCAAAATCCAATCTATCAAAAGTAAGAAGGCCATTTCTCCCCCTTTCTGCCTTACATATATAAAAATATTCTCATGCACATATTCTTGCTTTCTTCCCATCCTGACAATTATGGTTCTTAAATGATGAATTTGTTATTTCTGTTAATTGTTCTACTTTAGTATGTGTGCTGATATTTCAATTCTAATGTTTTCTTGAGATGAATATCTAAATTCTGGCTTTTTCGTGTTACCTGACATTGGGATCCCTTAACTGTGATAATAATCATCATTGGCAAAATGTTTTTGAAGGACTATGAGTTTATATTTGCAGTAGCTTTTTGTTATTAGTGTTCGTTTTCATATTAATATATTTGTAAAACTATACAAACTGTGTTATATTGATTTTTAAGTATGATCCCTTCTGAAGGGTGTTCCAACTGAGAAAAAGGATGCTTCCGAGCAAACTTCAGGAGATTTGGGTCTTAATCATCCAGTGATTTCAGATACAACATATCAGAGCATTGATAGAGGTGGTGAGAATGTAGAATCTGAAAAAGGTGTTCCTGGTGATGCATTTGATCCAGCCACCTCCACGCCTGCAAAGCAGGATGTGGCTTTGCTAGAGACTACTGTTTTGAGCCCAGCTGATGATGAAGATAGACCGAGGCAAGAGGAAGCTGCCACAAAAGCACAAGCAGCTTTTAGGGGCTACTTGGTAGTAACTAATTGCCTATTGTTTCTCCAGTGGATGATTACATATAATAAATAGCATTGCTTGTTCCATTTTTTTTTTTTTTTGTTCTGTGAGGTTTTCAAATCTGTTTGGGCCATTCAGTTTGTTTACCATTTGTAACTCTCTTTCTCTCTGTTTGGGCATTGGGGAGGGGGTGGTGGGGGGATTGTGTGGATCAATTCATTTTCACAATGACTTATAAACTATGTGTGAACTCAGATGTTCTATGTTTTATACTTTTTCACATTTTCCATATATGAGTGAAAGAGGAAAAAGTGGGGATGGGGCATTGCACTGCATTCTGTGTATTGAAGACTTTTATATTCAGACTAGACTTCTGTTGTTGAATATATGTATATGATTTTAGAGCTTCAAACATTTTATGCATATCTTTTGCTGGGTAAAATTTTTTAAATTGCATTGATAATATTCAAAAGAAGCACCAACAAATTTCGCTAACAGTTCACAATTTATAGCAACATGTTTACAGGGTCTTCATGATTTGATTCTTTTCCCCTTTCTTTCTCATGTGATCATTCTTAAGGCTCGCCGTGCTTTCCGGGCTCTCAAAGGCATTATAAGGCTACAGGCACTTATTCGTGGGCATTTGGTTAGACGGCAGGCAGTAGCTACTTTACACTGCATGCAGTCAGTTGTGAGGTTGCAGGCTCTGGCTCGTGGCCGAAAGGTAAGGCTTTCATGTTCTGAATTTTTTAACTCTTTCACAAAATGCAGACTGCTTGAATCTCAGGTAGCTCCTCAAGGAGCATGCAATAATGTTTCTAATGCACTTGGATCCTATAAGATATAGGTCTCTGGCAAGCTTCTGTATTTGACATGCTTGTCCTAATATTTCACAGGTTGGCTCATCATCCGTGTCAAGAAAACTAGCAAAAAATGCATTTGTTCGTAAGGTATTCCTTTCCTCTTTCCCTGCCACCTTGAAATTTTTATATGTATATTCTCATTCAGATTGTTCAGAAAAGGGAGAAAAAAAAAAAAAAAAAGTTAATCCTTGCTCGGCAACATTTGGCTAGATCCACGGATTATTATGTTTGAGTGTGGTTATGATTTCTATCTTGTACTTTTCATGTTTACAAATCTATTGAGTAATGTAAAAGATTTCTTCCACCATACTCTCCTTTGTTAATTGGAGGAGGAGCATAATTATGTATTTTCCTATTAGTGTTTTGTAACTAGTTTTTGGGATCCTTTCCTAGAATTATGACTGGAAGATAAGACAAAGTGTGCACTTTTAATATCATTGACATCATGTAGTTGAACAACTCAAACAGTTAAAAATAGAGCACCAGTGAGATCTCTATCTTATTTGACCTCACTTCTTTTCTTTCAATGTTAGCTTCTCACCTCATTGCCAACTGCGATGCCACTTAGCCTTCAGTATGATCTGTCTGAACCTAATTCAGCTTGGGTTTGGCTGGAACGCTGGTCAACGCTTCGCTTTTGGGAACCAATTGCACAGCCCAAAAATATCATTGATGTAAAGCTTCAAGGGAAGCAGGCAAGTGGCCAGATTCCAGAGGTAGAAACTGGAAAATCAAGGAGGACTTTCCGGAAGGTTGCTGCTACATCTACTAGTGATAACAATGGTTTCAATTCCTTAGATGTGGAAAAGCCTAGACGTAACACAAGGAAATCAGTGAGTCCTCAAATGGAATCGCAAGACCAAGCAACATCTGAACTTGAGAGGGTTAAGCGCAGCCTTAGAAAAGTTTCTGCATCAACAACCACATGTAGTGAAAAATCAGAAACAGAAATTGAAAAGCCTCCACAACATGTCAGAAAGCCTTCCACCAATGTTACTGCTTCTGATGTGTCTGAACCAGCAATTATTGATGTTCCTGAGAAGCTGAGTGATTCTGCTCCTGAAGTTGACAGATCAGCTGAAATGGAAATTCCTTCAAAGCCATTGACTGTTGATGAACATATTGATTTGCCAGAGGTTGATCATCCAGATATTCAGGAGCATTTTGTCGAAAATGGTACAAACGTGGATATTAGTGCAACCATGCAGGAGGAAGAAAACACAAAGGAAGACCAAGCTGGCAAAGAAAACCAGAGAACCAGGCGGAGGAAGTCTTTCCCTGTGAAGCAGGAATTTTCTGAGAATGTATCGCAGAACACGCCAAGCTTGCCAAGCTATATGGCAGCAACTGAATCTGCAAAGGCAAAACTCAGATTGCAAGGGGCTGCCAAGCTCAGTGAAGAGGGGGTTGAAAATGGTTTTGTCCGGCGTCATTCTCTCCCATCCTCAACCAACGGTAAATTGAACTCATTGTCACCTCGGATGCAAAAACCAGCTCAAGCAAATGGCAAAGGAGGAAGCAAAATTAGCAAATCCTTATCATCTTCTAAAGATGGTAAGATTAATATGTTCACTATTCAAAGCCTTCTTGTTCACTTGCCTGGTTTTCATAGTGAAAAATTCTTTAACAATCTTAGAACAAAACTTTTGCATCAAGATGGGCTCCATTTTGTGGGGCATGCTCTTTCTTTTCTTGAAAATATAAGATCACATCTTCTAATCATTGCCCCTGCTACCCTCACCTTCATCTTCTGTGCCTGTATGTACACCATGTTTTAGGACTCATTGTTCTTAGTCTATTCAACTAATGTTGTTTATTATTTCTTGTTGCTGCATTTTCAGAGCGGGTGCTTCAGCCTGGGTGGAGGCGATAAACTCTGCAATCTGTCCCGGTTTGTCTAGAAACTGTTTGAGCTGCGTGTAACTGTAGCTGTTGTCTAAAATTTCTGTGTAAAACATCAAAAGGATCTGAAGGAATAAAATTGAATTTCATATTTGCTTTTGTTTCCTATCCAGTGCAGGGTGTTACGAGGGTATGTATAGTTGTAGACCCCTTAGAGTTGTGCTTCTTTTGTTATAGGCTGATGATTGTGTGTTTTACTTCTCTTTAAGTCGGCTTTTATTATTCATAATGTGAGTTGCACTGTTGCTTGATTTGCCTTATTAGATTGTCATATTTAAGCTTGTTGGAACTATTTTTCCTCCATTGTTGGCCAAGTTGATTTTGTTCAGCTCTTTTCTGTAGTTTTTTATTTAGTAGCTCCTTAATTTTGAATCAATTAGATTATTAATTCTACAGAGTCCCATTTTCTAAGTTTTATAAAGAATGACAGCATGTTTTCTTTTGAGCATCTTTCATGATTTACATACAAAATAAAGGACTCTTATTGAACTGCTTTTGCTAGCATTTTGCGTCCCAAGAATGACAGAATCAGGCGACACAGAAGGCAAAGAAGTAAGTTCCAGCGGTATTGGATGGAAATATGGATCCTAAACCTACCCTGTAGCCGTGGCCAACATATATGCATCCATTGCTCACTGATACGCCCCCGTATACGGTGGCTCCAGTCTCATATGACCAAAGTATCTTTCCAGTTTTCGCATTTATGGCATAAACAGGTCCGGTAGCGTATGTTGAACCCCCAAAAAGTACACCATTAGCCACGGACACAGGATTAACGGTTGCATTCTTGGGATCACCAGTTGCCCATAGTATTTTGCCAGTTGAAGCATCCATGGCTACCCAGCCTCCTCCATTTGTGACTCTGTTAAATGGGGGTCCGAGTGTAAAATTTGATCGGTTGCCGTTGGCTATGTTTGTATAAATCCTTTTCTTGTCTGTTGCTGCCCCCCAAATTCCACCTCCGCTTATACCTCCAGGACCTGCTTCCTACGTAACGTAAACCGTCCCAAACCTTCCCCAATTAGACAAGCCAAAAATTCAATTGCATTTGCAGTTTTATAAGTCTAACCATGTGAGTAAAGCCAACTTACCGTAGACCAGATAATCTCCCCGTTGTCACGATCCAGTGTCCATGCCATTCCACTCTTCTGAACGGCTGTAACAATATCTCGTTGAGTTCCATTAATTCGTAGGTTCAGCATCATCGGAGCTTCTCCAAAATCAGCATCCGGACTGGGACCGACAGGGCAGTTAGGGTTTGAAGAATTTGAACATGCAATGAACCAGACATCATAGCCTCCTAGCTGCTTGAACCACTTTATTTTCCCGGATTCCATGTCTAGGGCAAGTATGGAATTTGAGTGGTTATCAGGTTCAATACACCTGTCGGGATGAGATGGAGTTGTCTGATTGTTCTCTTCTTCCTGACATTTCTGAATACGTTGTGGTGCCGAGTAGAGATTCCCAGTAGCAATGTAGACCAGATTTCTTCGGACATCAATGGATGGGCTGCTTCCCCAAATGGCCGCCCCTGCATATTCCCCCTTTTTGCCATGGTTATCTGGTAGCATGTAAGTCTGCCAGAGCATAGCCCCTGTTCGAGCATCCAGCTTGAAAAAACTACCACGAAATGTGCAACATTCCTCAATGCTAGCTGTTTCTTCGAATGAAGATACTCCAGTGTAGTAACTTCTGTAAATCGAGGAAAACTACTAATTTATAATCCAGATCTACAAAGAGGTAAAAAAAAAATGTCCCCTCATATTATTTTATAGAATAATTGATTTCATTATCTCATATTATTTTTGAAATCATTGTTTCAGGTTTAATAATTACCCATCATGATAGGTTCCAGACATGGTGATAACAGCGTAAGGATGGTTATCGAGCTTGGTCGACCATAAGAGCCTTCCTGTGATTCTTGTGACAGCAATTATATACGCAGGTCCAGTTAGACCGATAATCAACATATCATGATCATCACCGGCTATGGCAGGAGTTGCCCTGGCTGCTGTGGTTGTCACATTTGCAATCAACCCTGCATCATCAATACCTGTTAACTTCTTCAAGTTCCGTTTCCACACCAAGGAACCGTCCGCGGCTTTTACTGCATAAAGATAACCATTCCAACTAGGAAAATATAAGGTTCCTTTGTATATAGCGGGTGTTGCAGTTATGTCCTTTCCTGCATTAAATTTCCACTTCAGCCGTAGCTTGGCTGCAGTTGAAGGACTAATCTTGGTTTCTCCTTCTGCATATCTCCTGTTATATATATCCCCACCATGGTTTAACCAGTTTCCCCATTCATGTTTCTTCTTTTGCCACTAATATAAATATTAAAGAAAAATATCAATAAATGGTAATGATGATATACAAATTACAGGTAAGTTACGAGCAAGGAAAACTTACAATCGGGGAAGGGACGGCAGGGACTACAAGAAGATAAAGAATAGATAAGAAAGTCAGAATGCAGCTATAGTAGGAGTAGGAATGGTAAGCTGCTGCCATGTGAAAGAGGAGAAATATTGCTTGTCAAATAACCAGGTATTGCATCTCATCTCATCTCATCTCATCAGGGGTTTATTTTATAATTTTCAGCCTCTGACTTTCCCAGATGCCTTGCAAAGGGTGGCAACCCCGTTTATTACTATTACTAATAAAAAATTATGGATACAAAATGACTTTAATGTTAAAGAATTATTATTCTATAATTTAAAATACTTTCTTTATGAATTTTACAATATCATTCGCTATTTATAATATATAAAAAATAAATGTAGTTTTCCCGTATCCAGGTATTGCATCTCATCTCATCTCATCAGGGGTTTCTTTTATAATTTTCAGCCTCTGACTTTCCCAGATGACTTGCAAAGGGTGGCAACCCCGTTTATTACTATTACTAATAAAAAATTATGGATACAAAATGACTTTAAAGTTAAAGAATTATTGTTCTATAATTTAAAATACTTTCTTTATGAATTTTACAATATCATTCGCTATTTATAATATATAAAAAATAAATGTAGTTTTCCCGTATGCAGTTCTCCAGCAGCCCCAAATCTTTAGATAATAATATCTTATCGAATTGGAGACTTACATAATTAAAAAAGGAAAAAAGGTTGGAAAATTTACATTTGAAATATTGATGGTGAAAGACAACCGTTTAGATCTCCCAAAACCTATGAATGTTCAGAGTCTGTGTCTAACCCGGTATGTTAGTAGATAAATATTTTTTTTAGTTTAAGTGGGATTTTAATTTTTAAATTATTTATGTAATTATTTAAAATTTGAGCTCAAAATTTCTTCAATGAATCAAATTAATTCGAATGAGAATTAATTTAAATGTAAATTAATTTAATAAAACAGTAATATAGACATTTCTCATAAATAAAAAAATTGAAAAAGTTGGTAAAAAGAGGTCAAAAGTTTAATCCCTACATGACTCATGTATATAACTGTTTAAAATTTTAATTCCTACTTAATTCATGTATACAGTTATTTAAAATTTGTGCACAGAGTTTCTTCTAAAAGAGACTAACTGACTCTGAACCATAATTAATCTATATATGTATTCCTTTCCTCTTTCCCTGCCACCTTGAAATTTTTATATGTATATTCTCATTCAGATTGTTCTGAAAAGGGAGAAAAAGAAAAAAAAAAAAAAGTTAATCCTTGCTCGGCAACATTTGGCTAGATCCACGGATTATTATGTTTGAGTGTGGTTATGATTTCTATCTTGTACTTTTCATGTTTACAAATCTATTGAGTAGTGTAAAAGATTTCTTCCACCATACTCTCCTTTGTTAATTGGAGGAGGAGCATAATTATGTATTTTCCTATTAGTGTTTTGTAACTAGTTTTTGGGATCCTTTCCTAGAATTATGACTGGAAGATAAGACAAAGTGTGCACTTTTAATATCATTGACATCATGTAGTTGAACAACTCAAACAGTTAAAAATAGAGCACCAGTGAGATCTCTATCTTATTTGACCTCACTTCTTTTCTTTCAATGTTAGCTTCTCACCTCATTGCCAACTGCGATGCCACTTAGCCTTCAGTATGATCTGTCTGAACCTAATTCAGCTTGGGTTTGGCTGGAACACTGGTCAACGCTTCGCTTTTGGGAACCAATTGCACAGCCCAAAAATATCATTGATGTAAAGCTTCAAGGGAAGCAGGCAAGTGTCCAGATTCCAGAGGTAGAAACTGGAAAATCAAGGAGGACTTTCCGGAAGTTTGCTGCTACAGCTACTAGTGATAACAATGGTTTCAATTCCTTAGATGTGGAAAAGCCTAGACGTAACACAAGGAAATCAGTGAGTCCTCAAATGGAATCGCAAGACCAAGCAACATCTGAACTTGAGAGGGTTAAGCGCAACCTTAGAAAAGTTTCTGCATCAACAACCACATGTAGTGAAAAATCAGAAACAGAAATTGAAAAGCCTCCACAACATGTCAGAAAGCCTTCCACCAATGTTACTGCTTCTGATGTGTCTGAACCAGCAATTATTGATGTTCCCGAGAAGCTGAGTGATTCTGCTCCTGAAGTTGACAGATCAGCTGAAATGGAAATTCCTTCAAAGCCATTGACTGTTGATGAACATATTGATTTGCCAGAGGTTGATCATCCAGATATTCAGGAGCATTTTGTTGAAAATGGTACAAACGTGGATATTAGTGCAACCGTGCAGGAGGAAGAAAGCACAAAGGAAGACCAAGCTGGCAAAGAAAACCAGAGAACCAGGCGGAGGAAGTCTTTCCCTGTGAAGCAGGAATTTTCTGAGAATGTATCGCAGAACACGCCAAGCTTGCCAAGCTATATGGCAGCAACTGAATCTGCAAAGGCAAAACTCAGATTGCAAGGGGCTGCCAAGCTCAGTGAAGAGGGGGTTGAAAATGGTTTTGTCCGGCGTCATTCTCTCCCATCCTCAACCAACGGTAAATTGAACTCATTGTCACCTCGGATGCAAAAACCAGCTCAAGCAAATGGCAAAGGAGGAAGCAAAATTAGCAAATCCTTATCGTCTTCTAAAGATGGTAAGATTAATATGTTCACTATTCAAAGCCTTCTTGTTCACTTGCCTGGTTTTCATAGTGAAAAATTCTTTAACAATCTTAGAACAAAACTTTTGCATCAAGATGGGCTCCATTTTGTGGGGCATGCTCTTTCTTTTCTTGAAAATATAAGATCACATCTTCTAATCATTGCCCCTGCTACCCTCACCTTCATCTTCTGTGCCTGTATGTACACCATGTTTTAGGACTCATTGTTCTTATTCTATTCAGCTAATGTTGTTTATTATTTCTTGTTGCTGCATTTTCAGAGCGGGTGCTTCAGCCTGGGTGGAGGCGATAAACTCTGCAATCTAACCCGGTTTGTCTAGAAAACTGTTTGAGCTGCGTGTAACTGTAGCTGTTGTCTAAAATTTCTGTGTAAAACATCAAAAGGATCTGAAGGAATAAAATTGAATTTCATATTTGCTTTTGTTTCCTATCCAGTGCAGGGTGTTACGAGGGTATGTATAGTTGTAGACCCCTTAGAGTTGTGCTTCTTTTGTTATAGGCTGATGATTGTGTGTTTTACTTCTCTTTAAGTCGGCTTTTATTATTCATAATGTGAGTTGCACTGTTGCTTGATTTGCCTTATTAGATTGTCATATTTAAGCTTGTTGGAACTATTTTTCCTCCATTGTTGGCCAAGTTGATTTTGTTCAGCTCTTTTCTGTAGTTTTTTATTTAGTAGCTCCTTAATTTTGAATCAATTCTGCAGAGTCCCATTTTCTAAGTTTTATAAAGAATGACAGCATGTTTTCTTTTGAGCATCTTTCATGATTTACATACAAAATAAAGGACTCTTATTGAACTGCTTTTGCTAGCATTTTGCGTCCCAAGAATGACAGAATCAGGCGACACAGAAGGCAAAGAGGTAAGTTCCACCGGTATTGGATGGAAATGTGGTTGCTAAACCTACCTTGTAGCCGTGGCCAACATATATGCATCCATTGCTCACTGATACGCCCCCGTATACGGTGGCTCCAGTCTCATATGACCAAAGTATCTTTCCAGTTTTCGCATTTATGGCATAAACAGGTCCGGTAGCGTATGTTGAACCCCCAAAAAGTACACCATTAGCCACGGACACAGGATTAACGGTTGCATTCTTGGGATCACCAGTTGCCCATAGTATTTTGCCAGTTGAAGCATCCATGGCTACCCAGCCTCCTCCATTTGTGACTCTGTTAAATGGGGGTCCGAGTGTAAAATTTAATCGGTTGCCGTTGGCTATGTTTGTATAGATCCTTTTCTTGTCTGTTGCTGCCCCCCAAGTTCCACCTCCGCTTGTACCTCCAGGACCTGCTTCCTACGTAACGTAAACCGTCCCAAACCTTCCCCAATTAGACAAGCCAAAAATTCAATTGCATTTGCAGATTTATAAGTCTAACCATGTGAGTAAAGCCAACTTACCGTAGACCAGATAATCTCCCCGTTATCACGATCCAGTGTCCATGCCATTCCACTCTTCTGAACAGCTGTAACAATATCTCGTTGAGTTCCATTAATTCGTAGGTTCAGCATCATCGGAGCTTCCCCAAAATCAGCATCCGGATTGGGACCGACAGGGCAGTTAGCGTTTGAAGAATTTGAACATGCAATGAACCAGACATCATAGCCTCCTAGCTGCTTGAACCACTTGATTTTCCCGGATTCCATGTCTAGGGCAAGTATGGAATTTGAGTGGTTATCAGGTTCAATACACCTGTCGGGATGAGATGGAGTTGTCTGATTGTTCTCTTCTTCCTGACATTTCTGAATACGTTGTGGTGCCGAGTAGAGATTCCCAGTAGCAATGTAGACCAGATTTCTTCGGACATCAATGGATGGGCTGCTTCCCCAAATGGCCGCCCCTGCATATTCCCCCTTTTTGCCATGGTTATCTGGTAGCATGTAAGTCTGCCAGAGCATAGCCCCTGTTCGAGCATCCAGCTTGAAAAAACTACCACGAAATGTGCAACATTCCTCAATGCTAGCTGTTTCTTCTAATGAAGATACTCCAGTGTAGTAACTTCTGTAAATCGAGGAAAACTACTAATTTATAATCCAGATCTACAAAGAGGTAAAAAAAAAAAAATGTCCCCTCATATTATTTTATAGAATAATTGATTTCATTATCTCATATTATTTTTGAAATCATTGTTTCAGGTTTAATAATTACCCATCATGATAGGTTCCAGACATGGTGATAACAGCGTAAGGATGGTTATCGAGCTTGGTCGACCATAAGAGCCTTCCTGTGATTCTTGTGACAGCAATTACATACGCAGGTCCAGTTAGACCGATAATCAACATATCATGATCATCACCGGCTATGGCAGGAGTTGCCCTGGCTGCTGTGGTTGTCACATTTGCAATCAACCCTGGATCATCAATACCTGTTAACTTCTTCAAGTTCCGTTTCCACACCAAGGAACCGCCCGCGGCTTTTACTGCATAAAGATAACCATTCCAACTAGGAAAATATAAGGTGCCTTTGTATATAGCAGGTGTTGCAGATATGTCCTTTCCTGCATTAAATTTCCACTTCAACCGTAGCTTGGCTGCAGTTGAAGGACTAATCTTGGTTTCTCCTTCTGCATATCTCCTGTTATATATATCCCCACCATGGTTTAACCAGTTTCCCCATTCATGTTTCTTCTTTTGCCACTAATATAAATATTAAAGAAAAATATCAATAAATGGTAATGATGATATACAAATTACAGGTAAGTTAGAGCAAGGAAAACTTACAATCGGGGAAGGGACGGCAGGGACTACAAGAAGATAAAGAATAGATAAGAAAGTCAGAATGCAGCTATAGTAGGAGTAGGAATGGTAAGCTGCTGCCATGTGAAAGAGGAGAAATATTGCTTCTCAAATGACCAGGTATTGCATCTCATCTCATCTCATCAGGGGTTTCTTTTATAATTTTCAGCCTCTGACTTTCCCAGATGACTTGCAAAGGGTGGCAACCCCGTTTATTACTATTACTAATAAAAAATTATGGATACAAAATGACTTTAATGTTAAAGAATTATTATTCTATAATTTAAAATACTTTCTTTATGAATTTTCTCCTGCAGCCCCAAATCTTTAGATAATAATATCTTATCGAATTGGAGACTTATATAATTAAAAAAGGAAAAAAAGTTGGAAATTTTACATTTGAAATATTGATGGTGAAAGACAACCGTTTAGATCTCCCAAAACCTATGAATGTTCAGAGTCTGTGTCTAACCCAAAGGCGTATGTTAGTAGATAAATATTTCTTTTTAATTTAAGTGAGATTTTAATTTTTAAATTTTTAATGTAATTATTTAATATTTGGGCTCAAAGTTTTCTCATAATCAAACTATTTCGGATGTAAATTAATTTAATAAAACAGCAATCTAGATATTTCTCATAAATAAAAAATTAGAAAAAATGAGTAAGAAAAGGTGAAAGGTTTAATTCCTAACTCATATATATAACTGTTTAAAATTTTAATTTCTTAATCTCTACATAACTCATGTATACATCTATTCAAAATTTGGGGTTAGAGCTTCGTCTCAAAAAAATTAGCTCGATCGAAAATTAATTTAGATATGAAGAATTTGGCTTAAATATGTCGTGTCATAGTTGGGACTAGAGTGCTTGTCCTCTAAACAAAAAAGAAAATTTAAAAAATTAGGAAAATGTAATCTTGAAACTTCAAAATTTTCTTCCTTTGACCATTTCTCTTTCATTTATTTATTACTTGGTCCACTATTTTATTATTTATTTTAAAAAAGAACCTTTTATTTCAAGTTATTATCAGTGGGAGTCATCAATATGACAGATACGAGTGGGCCATCATTCCCAATTCGTGGCCCATCTTATAGCCTAAGGCCTGTTCGAGAAACATGCCAAGGCCCAGATAGAGAGGAATTCAGCTACGTAGTTCCAATTTTTCTACCCAAAAAATAAAATCCATCTAAAAAGTTTATTTTTGTACATTTTTCTTTGTGCAAAAATAATATAAAAAAGTACTTAATCTTATAATGTTAGCATTTAACAATTAATTAATCCAAATGCAATTAAAATAATACTCTTTTACAACTGGTTTGACGCTGTGTCCTAACTGGAAGACTCTTCCAGTCATCGCAGACAGAAAATAATTTTAATTTTATTATTAGTTAGTAAAATTTTGATGGGGTTGATGAGAGTAAATTTTTTAAAAAAAATATGAGGGAAATTTGTTAGGGATATTGGTTTAATAGTAGAAGTGTGCACGGCCTTTCATGTGCCGGTTCGTTATATATATATATATATATATATATATATAATTGGCCAACATTACCTCCAAAATATCTCTCCCCTTTCTGTTGTACCATTCTTGATTTTCAAATCCGAAGGATGTCCAAATTTTCGTCTTTGTTGTGTTTTTTTGTTGTTGGGTTCGGTTTCGTCTCCACCATTTCTGGTTCCGGACAGAAGCTTGGGATCTATGAAATAAAGAAAGGCGATGATTTCTGTCTGAAGGTAACAGATTTCGGTGCTCGAATCATTTCCGTTGTTCTTCCTGACAAGAACGGTACGTTTTTTTTTTTTCTTTTCCCATTGAATTCGCAGTAACAGATTCATGCTCATGGATTCTTGTTGTTATAATCTTTCTTTCTTTTTTAATCCACAGGAACATTAGGAGATATTGTTCTCGGTTTCGATTCTCCTACGACTTACATGGTGAGTTCTTATTCAGTTGCGGAAACTGTATAATTAAATATCTTTTAGTTTCTATCCAATCTGGACTTGGAGAGGCTGAAAACACGGGGACCTGTCCTTCCTTTACACAATTGTAATAAACGGAGAACTTGTTTGCCTATTGGCCGTCCAAATTCATTACTTTTTTATATATGTATTTTTTAGACAGTTTGTTTCTTATTTATAAATCTCTCTCTCTCTCTCTCTCTATATATATATATATATATATATATATATATATATAAAGAGAGTACTACTACTATAAATTATGAACCGACCGGCTATGTTTGGGATATCGAGATTTCTTTATTGATTAATCCCAACTGATGTTGACAAAGGTTTGGAATTCTATGACTTATTTACCTTAAGAATATTAGTCAAAGTTGCTAGCTGTTCCATTTCTTAGATCCCATGCCGGTCTTAAACTAATATACTATTCATTAATTAGCTGTCTCAATTTCATAAAAATAAATACTATTCCATTAATTTTAATTTTAACTTTTTTTGAAAAGTTAATGATTTGGTGCAGAATGATAGTAGCTACTTTGGAGCGATTGTTGGTCGCATAGCTAACAGGATTGGAGGTGCTCAGTTCACTCTAAACGGGAAACGTTACAAACTTGATGCCAATGAAAATAAAAACATGCTTCACGGTATACAATAGTATTATATGATTTTCCAAATTTTTTCGGATATTAATTTCAATTTTGCAATTGTGTTGTGGATGTGTACTAGGTGGAACAAAAGGATTTAGCCAACAAATTTGGAAGGTAAAGAAGCACCAGAAAAATGTAATTACGTTGAGCTATCATAGCAGTGATGGGGAAGAAGGATTTCCCGGCGGTCTTGACGTGTCCGTCACTTACGCTCTAATTCATCCTTACAACCTCAAAGTAACGATGAAGGCGAAAGCTTTAAACAAAGCCACTCCCGTGAATCTTGCCCAGCACTCTTACTGGAACCTGGGTAATCATAACAGCGGTGACATTCTCTCAGATCGGATTCAAATTTTGGCATCGCATATAACACCAGTCGACAAACAACTCATCCCCACCGGTGAAATATCTTCCGTTAAAGGAACTCCGTACGATTTTCTTGAACCTCACGTCATCGGAAGCAAGATCCACGGACTTCGTAAAGGTTATGATATAAATTATGCTCTTGATGGTCATGATGATGAGGAGAAGAAGAAAAAGATGAAGTTAGCAGCCGTAGTGAAAAGCGAAAAGTCAGGGAGAGAAATGAAGTTATACACGGATGCGGTGGGCGTGCAATTTTATACTGCAAATTATGTGTCGAATGTGAAGGGTAAAGGTGGATATATTTATGAAGCTCACGCAGCATTGTGTTTGGAAACACAAGGATTCCCTGATTCCGTGAATCATCCCAATTTTCCTTCTCAGATTGTGAATCCTGGAGAAACTTATGCCCATCACATGCTCTTCTCTTTCTCCATTCATAAACAATAGAGATTTTATGCTACCACGATGAGAGAAGCCTAACCACAACAAATAAATAAAAACCGCCTACAAGCCCGTTTCCGGTTTTTCTCTTTCTTTCTTTATCACTGTTTTCGTTTCCGCCTAGTCTATTGGTCATTTATTTTTATTTTTCCTGTTGTAAGAAAATATATAAGTATAATAATTTGCCAATTTATTATGTTAATTAAATAGAAATTTAATTTTTAAAGAATCTAAAATAATTATTACTCCTTTTCTTTTTTAAAAAAAATTAAAATTTTATAAAAAGAATTGGGCCAGTTCGCATAGTAAGTTCGTGAACTAATGGATCTTCTGGTTCGCCCGCATTCTCACCTCCTTACTGGCTTTAGTTTCGCTTCTGCTACAGGTTCACACTTTTTCCCTGTTAATCTACCAATCACAAAATAAATTGAAATTCCATCAGTTTTATAAAGAATTACAAACATTTTAAACAATCTCTAGGTAAATCTGATGGCTGCAGATCGGGCAATTATGGATTGATTTCAATTGGAACAAGTTTATGTTCTTCCACCATTAAGACGAAGACGAAGAACAAGAAGAAGGTCCCCCTTTCTGCAACTGCAATGTGTGCCAGTATCGGTGACAATGGATTGAGGACTTCATCGTGGGATAAGAAAATAGTATGGATTTGGACGGAGAACAAGGAAGTCATGACAGCCGCTGTAGAGAGAGACTGGCACACTTTCATTTTCCCTAAAAATTGTCGAGACCTCGCTGCTGATTGGTCCAGTAACTTTTCTCTCTGCACTAATTGTTTGTATTCTCTATTAAATAATTGATTTATTTTCTGACCAGCACTAAGTAGAAGTAAGGGGATAATAGCACAGCTGTCCTCCTTTTCTCAAGCTCAGATTGAAAAGGTTTAAGCCTCTACTACCCCTTCATGATGGAAAACTCTTTATTTTCCTGCTTAGACAAAGGCCTTGGTCTACAACTTTGCGAGACCTGTGTTTTTGGTAAACAGTAGATTGGACTTCGCTGCAACCCCCGGGAAGAAACAGATGATTTCAGGAATGGGCAGAAAGACCTAGTGCTCCTTTCTACTTTATGAATAAACTTAAATAAAATTGCATTATCTTAATTCTATGTCATATATGTATTTAGAAAAGAATCTCGTATATTTCAAATGCAATAGTCTTTTTTCAAAAAAGTAAACAGGAGTCTCAAAGTACATATTAAAAATATTTAATAGATTTGAACTTTATTGCTGCATAATTTGGCATCAATTTGAACACAACAGGCCGTCTTTGTGAGGATAAATTACTGTTAATTTTTTTTCTTTGGTGGGATGGGGATGTTCAGAACGTTAGTGTCATATGACAGTCTGCTTTTAAATTTTCAGAAATGGCATTTATAAAGCCTCTCTATCTCGAAGAGGGAGTGGTCTATGATGATGAGTATAGAAGAATTGCAGTATGCTGTGATATTTCATCCCCGCAACAATTAGAGAATCTACAACCATTGGATGAGGACGACATGACTATTATTGTTAATCTCCAAGATTGGCAGGTAACTTATTTCGCTTATCTTCTGAGGAAATAGTCTTTTCTAACTATAGTACTCAGTGTCACTACATTTGAAAATCCTACATTTTGGCTTTGTTTGATAAGTACGCATGCATTATGTACTCATTCATACTCATGAAGCAACATGGCTTTGTATGATATTACTTGTAACCATAAGAAATCAAAATAGTACAGTATTATAATTTTTTCCTTTAGTACATCTAACACATTCAATTTTCTTTGAAAATTAAAGGATATCATAGTCTTCCAACTAAAGACATCTCAATGAAGTGCCGATTTATTGGATGACAAGTTTAAAAGAAAAGAGAGTAAGCTTTTTTTTGTTGTTACTATCATCCGTGTGTTGGTGGTTGTCCCTTGTCTTTGTTTGGGATTTGTATAAAGGGGATGTATGGAATTAGTGAAAACCTGAAACTTAAAGGTGAACAGATCAATGCCTGAAACATTGCCCAGCATCAAATTTCCGACCTTTCTCCAATTCTTTATGATACTGCAGCTGACATATCTACATATTTTGGATTGGTTGCTTTGGTTTATTTTATTCAATCACCACTATAGAATTGCTAATAATTTAGTTCATCTGTTCCTTGTTCTTCCATGTATACATGTTTTAGGTGATCCCCGCAGAAAATATTATTGCTAAATTTCAAGGAACAATGGGCACTGTTTTGGCAGTCTCCAAAACACCATCTGAAGCTCAGATTTTTCTTGAGGTAGTGCACTCCTCAGCTTCTTGAATGTAGGCTTTCTTTTTCCTCCTTTTCTTGGGGTCTTTTTCATTCTAAAGAAAAAAGAATTAAGGTTCTAATTATATTGTTCCTTAGGCACTGGAGCAGGGCTTAGGTGGTGTAGTTTTAAAAGTTGAAGATGTGAAAGCAGTATTCGAGTTAAAGGTGATGTCTTCTGCTAGGATTCCCTTCTTTACGGACCTTTTCCTCACATAGCATTTATTTACAGAACTACTTTGATAGAAGAATTGAAGCTAGCAGTCTATTGAACTTGACTAAAGCTACAGTGACCAATGTTCAAATGTCTGGGATGGGTGACCGTGTGTGTGTGGATCTCTGTAGCCTGATGAGACCTGGTGAAGGTCTTCTGGTATGCTCTCAGTATCCTTTCTGTATGTGATGTGTAACTTTTTGTTTGTATACACTATTGAAAGACTCTTTACTTGCAGATTTAAGATTGACATTCTTAATTGTGGGAACTTTTTTTTTTCTTTTTCTACTAAGGTTGGATCATTTGCTAGAGGACTCTTCCTTGTTCACTCAGAGTGCCTAGAGACAAATTACATTTCTAGCAGGCCTTTTCGCGTAAATGCAGTAAGTTCTGACTGAAATTTGACTTTAGCATTTTTCTTCCTCCCCCCTCCCCTCCCTTTCCTTTCCTTTCCTTCCAAGGTTCAGAGCCCAACTGAAGCATTTTTTTTTTCCCGTGGTGGTTACGTAAAATGAATTTGTTTGAATTGAAATAAAATGTGCAATCATTCTCCAAGGAAACACCTTTAGGAGCTTACTAACAGAATATGGAAAATTAGGCTCACATCAGTCACTTTGCACCTTATAGCGATACTTTTTTACTTCCTGAGTCTAGAAAAACTCTTCCAGTTTCACTGTGCAATGAAATGAGTTGAGTCATCATACCTAAAATCATTGCTTGAATTCTGTTAGGGGCCAGTTCATGCTTATGTTGCAGTGCCTGGAGGCAGGACTAGCTACCTCTCTGAGTTAAAAGCAGGAAAAGAGGTTATTGTGGTGGATCAGAAGGGCGTCCAGCGGACAGCTATTGTTGGTCGAGTAAAGATAGAAACTCGACAGTTAGTCCTCATAGAAGCAAAGGTTTGTATACATAAACATTCCAGAGGTCTACATAATAGAGTTCTCAAAAGAAGCATTTAAATTGATGTAATGACATGGAGGTTTCTTTCCATGTAGTAGAAGGAAACCAATAACCAAATGCATTTCTATTTGTGATTTTAAAAGGAAAATGGTGGGTACATTTACTTTACCATAAAGATTTATGGATTGATGTTTATTTTGTTGACATGCCCTTCTGCCACAGAGAGATGATGGCAATCAAACTTACAGCATTCTTTTACAGAATGCTGAAACAGTAGCACTTGTCTCTGCCTCCGGAGGTAAATTTTCACCTGTCTAGTCTAGTAAGTAATTGATTTTGTAATCGCTGAGTCTTTAAAGTGACCAACCTGATTACAGGATCGGGAAACGAAGGTCTGGCAATTCCTGTGACCTCACTCAAAGCTGGAGACGTGATTCTGGTGAGAGAGCAGGGAGGTGCTCGACACACTGGAATAGAAATAGAAGAATTCATTGTTGAAAATTGATAAGGACCTTGACGCTCGTGAAAGTTGACTAGTCTCAACTGAAGACTTTTATAAGCGACTTGCAGAGGCTACGAAGCTTTGCTTCTTGTAGTCGATCCGTAATGCCTCCCTTCAATTCATTTCCCTATTAGTCTTCAATTGATGAAATTATACAAGCGTACCTTGCGTTTCTGAACTATATGGATTGTATAGGCTGCTGTATTTTGGTTAGTTCCCATGATATCCACCTTTCTCTTTTCCCACTACCATTTTGTCTGTGTTGGAAGAAAAGGCTCTAGAAAGAGGAGTTTTGTTAGCGGAAATCAAAAGCTTTTACCAGACTGATCTTTCATAAGTTGCATCATTAATACTTGCCATATAAAGAGGTAACAAAATGATCAACTATGCTACACCAATTACATCAAAACCAAAAACAAACACAAAAATGAAATAAAAAAAATTAAAAGCGTTCAGAGACTTTAAAGTAGAGGAAAACGTTTAGTATGGAAATGCCGATTCTTTAAGTGTGGAACCATGGACAATGAGTTTAATGATTCCCAGCCGTGCTTGTCTTCTTAAAGTCTATCTTATCAACTTTCACCTCCCCGTCAATGAGTTCATAAACATAAACAACCACACGGAGCCCATCAATATCCATTAGGACAAAACTTGGGTTCACGTCAAAAGTGATGCTGCTATATGCCCCAGTGGCTGACCCAGGATTTATTACTACTCCAGCTTCATGCTTGTAGGCCTTGAACTGGTGTGTGTGGCCACTAACAAGAATATCAACATCTAGCTGTCTTTGAAGCATAGCTAGAGAATCAAGATCTCCCCAAGGAACAACCTTTAAAAATGTTAGAGACAATAAATTTTGTCAGGAAAAGCATATAGAAATATACAGGCTACAATATGACTGTTTCGCACGAGGATGAGTAACCCATGTTTTTATGACATTTGAAAGGCATATCATTACATAGGATCATTGGAAGTGTTGTCCTCAAAGTCCTGCACACCAAGCCAACCACCACCAGGGAGGGCACAGGATAGAGTGAATAGAGAAAAACAGAATGTTATGTCCATATTATTATTAATTCTTCATGGTGCATCAGATCAAGGCAAATATAACGCAAAATGCTGAATAAAAATGATCAGGCCGCCAAGAAGAAACACATCTAAACAACAGTATTGCACTTAAGAAACAAGTATATGCATATACATATACATATATATGGAAATCTAACCTGGTGACCATGACACAAACCAAGCTTAAATTGTCCAATAGTAAGTGTTTTTGTCTCTGGGTATCGAGAGTCTTCATCATACTCGCCTCTAGTAATGTGCAAACTGGGGCATAGGTTCTTCAAGTAATCATGAACCTCCTGATCAGAAGGAAGATGATCATCAAGTGGAAGGGATTACTAAGACAAAGTAACATTTCCTCAGATGGCAAATGCAAAGAATCCATACGCAACTAACAATCTTAAAGCCAAAACAAAATTTAGGGGAAAAATCATCTCAGTCGTAACTATATAGTATCAGGAAGTTTCCAACCAAACCCAAACACTATGAAGATTTGAGAATGAACTGATGAAGATTTGAGAATGAACTGAAAGAAGATAGAGAGAACTACTCTCGTTTGGATCTAGTCACATTAAACCAAGAAAATCAATATCGAGATATAGTTCCCGAATGAAGTTCTATTGCATGAAAAACTTTGATTGTTAGTTAACTTCAGATGTCCTCAACACTCCTTAAACCCCTGAAGCACAGGCTCGCCCAAAATCGCTCAGAATATGATAACCAAATTTAACACATTTGGCAACCCTATTTCTACAAAATTTTACAAGTGAAGTTAAATAACTTGGAATATGGTTTATGAGAGAAGCAAAAGCCAAAAACCTAGAAATATATTAGGAAAAAAAAGACAAAAGGAATATACATACTTTGATACAGAGATTTCCCGTGCAAATGATATGCTGAATCTTTCCAGGAACCAGCATAGACTTGAACTTGGCCGGAAGATCAGCTGCCCTATACGGGATGTGAAGATCCCCAATAGCCAACACCAGAACCATTATCTCCAAATTAATCTCAGAATTACGATCAGCCCAGAATTACCACACTGCTTGGTCAATTCAATAAGTTTACCTGACAAATTAACAATTACACATTTTCAGTGCTCAAAACAAGAAAAAACTAAAACATATAAACACGAAAGAGGAGAACGGAGATATTGTGAATAGCAAGACGCAATCCCCATAATCGTACAAAGTACGGTCGATTTTCAGACCTTTAGTCAGTCACTGGTATCGGTTATACGCTTAAAATTGTAGATGTGGACAAGAACAATAGGCAACAATCTAAGGACATTACCTGAAAATGAATTTCTATGAAGGTTTTCAATTTGAACCTCTGTACAGCGCCGATCAGAGAACTCGAGTCACGCTACCAAATTGACTAAAAAAAATTATCTATTTATTCTTTATTTTTGAGGAAAAAATAAAATCCTATAATTGTCTTTTGTTTTCTTATTTATTTATTATGACTAAATTCATAATATTTTGTGATTATTAATGAAATAATTCTAAATTAAATTAAAATTTATTATCAAAATATTAAAAAAAATATTAATACAACTTTTTAAAGTTATTGTTTTAATGATAAATAATTTTATTTATGACAGAAAAATTATAATTGTTTACTTATGATCTTCATTTATCACATAGAAATTATGAGTTTGAGACAAAAAAAAAAAGTTACATGAATATTTTTTTTAAAAAAAAATGAATATATAGATTATGTTCTTAATTATAATATATATATATATATATATTTTTTTTTTTTTTTGATACAGTTCTTAATTATAATTTAGAATCCTAAATTATTTGTCATAATTAATTAAGTTTTATGTTTATCTTTATCTTTTTTTCTTTTTTCAAAGTAGAAAGGACTCATTATATTTAAGCCCACTCCATTTTCTTTTTCTTTTTTTAAAAAATACTCCCGCCATTTTCTTTTTTTTTTAGTATATATAAAAAAATGCAAAGATTTAGAAAAAAGAAAAGGACTATATGAAAAACAAGAACAAGAAAAAGGTAAAATGGAAACAATAATAATGAAAAAAATGCAGTAAAGAAGAAGATTCTCTTAAGAGAGGCGACTGCAAAAATGTTCTATAGTCTTCTTTCTCATGGGTTTAAAGTTAGATTCAGCTATACAATGAGAGAAGTATATTCTTTCACTTCTTCCTGAGGAAGATCTGCCCTCAATAATAATTATCACCAAAATTCAGAAAAAGCCCCAGAAATTCCACCAGCTCATTAAAGATGGTGAAGGGGAAAGGGGAAAAAAAAAAAAAGAAAAAAAGAAAGACCCTAATATTCACCAAGGATTCTCAACTTTACAGAAGGATGTTTCAGCTTCAGCAGGAGATTGGATGGATGAATGCAGGCAAAAAAGGAAAAGACAAAAAGGAGGGCAGAATGTATAAGTCAACTGATCTACGGATCAGTTTTTGGCGACTGATGAGGATGGTTTTTATGGTATGGAGAAGCATGAGAGCCATTTGGTAGAGATAAACTCCGATTTGGTGGCCTTTTTCTTAGTGCTAATGCTTCCGGAATTCTAGTACCACTGCCATTCCTGTTTATCTGGTAAATAGCTGCACGTTGAGTTTGCATAGCCTGGAAGTAGGATGAAGAACAGGCCATATCCTTCAGCTCAGGAAGTGGCTTCAGGACATCAACAACTTCGCTCATCAGAGGTCGAGATTTAGCATCACGAGTGAGGCATTGAGCAGCCAACTGAACTGCTTTCTGTGCACCCCTGAGCGAGAAGCGACCTTCAAGACGAGGATCTATCAGCCTATAAAACCTTCGCCTCTCTGCTAGATATGGTCTTGCCCATTCCACCAAATTATGCTCCCCATGTGGCCTGGTTTTGTCCATAGATCTTCTCCCTGTAAGCATTTCAAGTAAAACCACTCCAAAGCTGTAGACATCACTTTTTGATGTCAAGTGCCCTGCCAAAACAATCAAAGCCATCTTAATATGTAAATGATATGATCACACAAGGAAAATGGATATATCCACCCACAAAAGAAACATATATCTCTAATGCCACAAGAAAAAAAAGGAAATGCATACCCCTCGACACAGGAAAGGAAATGCACATTACAGAAAAGGTAATCGTGTATCCAAAGAAAACCTTTATTTTGGAAAGTAACTATCAATTAATTATGTAAAGTTACCTATACAGTGGAATGCACCTATAGCAAAGTTACCCCACTTTTCAAATTAGTACCAAGCAAACTTGGATGGATTACAAAGGAACATAAAAGTAGATCCTATGCCAGTCATCAGGAACAATCTCAGAATTAGAAATAAACCAAACAAGAAAAAGGGAAAAAAGATATAAACAAAGATAAAGGCAGTTTAACTAAGCTCACCTGTCATCACATACTCTGGAGCAGCATACCCGTATGTGCCCATAACCCTTGTAGACACATGAGTCTTATCTCCCTCTGGGCCATCTTTAGCAAGTCCAAAATCAGAAAGCTTTGCATTGTAGTCCTTCAATGATATTACAAGAAAAAAGGCACTTAGATATGTATGGAATTAACTGTGCAACAGGAAAAAATAATAAATTTATTTCCATTCTAAGGTTTATGTAATGTACCGCATCCAACAGGATATTAGATGTCTTAAAATCTCGATATATGACTGGCTTTTCAGCCTCTTCATGAAGAAAAGCAAGACCCTTTGCTGCACCAAGGGCAATTTTCAATCTGATTGACCAAGGAAGAGGAAGAGACCCTACAGAGACATGAAACAAAATTAATAGCAAACAGACAAAGGTACCCCCTAGATACAGTTAAATGGATGTAAGAAGAAAATCAAAAAGCAAAAGATGTTAAGTTCCAGTAAACCCTACCATTTCTATGATATAATATCAGAAAATAAACAACCAAAAATCTTAAGATGCTAAGTGAAAGCAAAATAAATTAGTAGATAATCTCTATTTCCTTGAGGGGAAAGAATGATCATTCTGAAAGATTCATTAATTATCATACCAAAATTGAACTAACACAAAGTTATAAGAATCTTTTTATCTAGGCACGGAAGCAACAGTTGTAAGATATTCTTACTCATGCATTAGGGTGCCACTATTTTTCACTTCTCGGGCCTATACGTTATTTTATTAGCATGCACGAACAAATCATAATAAGTTCATCGTCTTGTAGCCTGCCCAATCATGCTGAGGGCTTTACGTATGATTTCTCCAAGATGCTGGCATGCACACCCATGCACCTGAGAAACCATACGTATATCCTACTTTATTCAGCCTAAATAGGATCACCATTCAAGTTCTTGTATGAAATATGCACACATATTCTCCTGCTTGATATCTAGTTCAGGAAACCAAAATTTCATAATTATTCAAAGTTCACTTTCTTGGCAACATAGTGGCATTCTCAAACAAAATGGATAAGCATATCAATCAGCTGAAATAAACATATCTGACCTACATGCCAATAACTACATAAACTATACTTGCTTACTTAGAAATTGTGATGTTCTTCAACTCTCCACAAAAGCAAGAACAAGCATAGAACAAGTAATAGTCATGAAAAGCCATGTATAGCCCTGCTTATGTGCTTAATATGTATAGGTACAATATTACAGAAACAAATTAACACGCCTAAACCACCAAGCAAGTACATACAATATTTTAAAGAAAACAGGTCTTTCTTTGAAGATGAAACTTTGAGCACGGGAAAAGGTATTTAGTTATTTACAGAAATAACAACAAAGAAACCTCGTGAGATGATTTTAAAACATTTAACAAAAACAATCAACCCCTTCCAATCTTTATCAATATATCTTAGAGCCTAATCACTGCAGGAAAGTGTGTATGTGACCCTTACAGGAGCAGGAGCAAGATCAAACAAATGTAATTGCAGGAGTGTTATTAGAGAACAAACAGTGGCACATACTTCTGAACAAGTGGTTCTCCAAACTCCCACGAGGCATGAACTCATACACAAGCAACCTCTGATCATCCTCAATGCCATATCCTATTAACTTGACCAAGTTATGGTGGAGGAGGTCACCTAGATAATATACCTCAGCCTGCATATAAGGATGAATTATATGTCAACAGAAAGAAAAATAAGTGGAGTGCATTAATATATGAATATCATGATTAGAAAATCATATACCAGCCACTCTTTGTGACCCTGAAGGCCACCATGATTCAGGGTTTTCACCGCAACAGGTAGACCTGTACCAGGTTTGACTGGTGCTGGACTACCTTCATTGATCCACCCTTTATAAACACAACCAAAACCACCCTCGCCAAGGAGATTATCAGGTCTGAAATTTTTTGTTGCATACTTAAGCTCGTTAAAGGTAAACTTCCGGAGCTGAGAAGCTATTTTCAGTTCTTCTAGTACATTAGGAGTGGAAGGTGCACTCCCAATGTTGCTAGTAGTTGAAGATGACATGACAGGAGCAACTGGTTGCTCCGTGCCTGTATCATTTGATGACTTGCTTTGATCTGAAGAAACACAAAGAATCAATACAACTATATTCTCGTATAAAAACTGAATACTAAATTAACCATGTATATAAATACCACCATTAGACATCAGAAGAATAAACCTAAAGCAAGACAAGCTGATAAATCAGGCTGAAATTGTTTTTCAACGGGAGAAATCCAATGTTGTCAATTCAAAGGCATATGACCACAAAGCATGAATTTGTAAGGACTCAGCAATCAACAAATATAAATTTATCATCATTCAACATATCAATGCCATCTTGTTCACTATTCACAGAAAGTGCAATTTCCATCATTAGATTTTAGGGGAATCTTCACCCTAAATTGCAAAGCTAATGAGAGACATATACCAATAGCGCACACATTTCTTCAAGATTATAAAAACCATTTTCGGGTAGCAATCCAGATATCAATAATACTGGTATGTGTGCCTCAAATAGAGTCCATTTCAGAAGACCATGAAGATAACCTGTAATTGCTTCTAGCTGAAACCACATTGCACACAAAGAAAGATCACTTGCCCATGATTCGATCCACATAAGGCAAACTAAGAAATACAATCCCCCAAATCCAAAAGTTGAAATTAAAACTAAATGGATAACAGCAGCATGGCAGGGATGAAAAAAAAGAAGCATTTGAACGGCCACATTCGCATGATTGTGACAGATAAACAACCATGACATGACAAAAACAATCAAGAAAAGAAAGTGCAGAATCAGAAGTTTGAGTACCAATTTGAGTGCTGGAACCACTGAGAGAGCTATCGACCTTGGACCTGGAGGAGATGCAGCCCCCAAAAAGCCTGAATTTCATCCAACATCCTGAGTCCACGACATCATCGTCGTCGTCGTGGTCTCTCTTCATTCTGTCACCCAATTTCCCGGAACTCAAAGCTGCAAGTTTCATGCTTTGAGCAGCTAAGCCCATTTCCAAGAGAGGCCTAAATGCAGAATTTTGATATATCCCCAAGAACTAAAACGCCGAGTGACTGAAATTTCTCCCTCCTTTGCTCCGCCCTAAAGCGGGGATTGCTTTGTTTTGGGTGATTTATGTATGTGTCTTGGATGGGCTTGTTACTGAAAGATTCCAAACTCATTAATTATGGCAAAACAGGGATGCTTCAAAACCAACTAAGAACATTAATTACCAAGAACGACCAAATAGAAAAAAAGGAAAAACTTGGAGTTTAAGAGCATAGAGACAAAGAGAGAGTAGTAGCAATAACTTTATAGAATTTTCGAGAGTGCACAAAAAAGAAAAATTTGAACAAAGCCTATAAAGAGCAAAACTTTCATTTGAAAAAGGTAGAGGAGTTCCGAGATGAAATCATGAGGAAAAATTTGGCCAAAAATAGGAAAATGCACAAAATATGAAGAAAAGAACAGTGACTGGTTCAAAGTAGAAGGGGGGATTTTTAACTCAAAGAAACGACATGCAGAAAACATGACCCCACAAACTCAGAATCAATCTACTGTCTCTTCGCATTCTCCATTGGAATGTATTTAGGTGGAAAATCAAAGCACTGAAAGCCCTAAAGAAAGCCCAAAGATTCAGAAAAACGGAAATGCAGTTCCAAATTCCAATTGTTACGTTAATCAGTCTCAGTCCCTTAATACCACTCTCTCACTCGTACGGACATACGCCTCCACCACCTCCCTCCTCCCTCCTCCTTCCTCCTTCCACCTTCCACCTTCCACCTTCCACCTTCCTAATATGTGTATATATATATATATATATTATTATACTGTAAATGCTCGCAAAACCCAAAAGAACAAATCAATGTCCCTTGTCCTATGAGTATAATTAGTGACATTAAAAAAATAACAATAATAAAATAATACTACTACTATAAAGAAAAAAAAGAAAAAAAAAAAGAAAAAGGAAAAGGATTTCTAAACAAAGAGAACAGACACGGGTTGCTTTCGAGGCCATGCTATAGAACAAAATAAAGGAGGAGAGAGAGAGACAAGGCAAGGGTGTGTTTGTACAGTAACCTTAGAACAAGGTGCGATTTTTGCTTCAAAAAGTAGTGAGGGAAGCGGGTTTACGTAAACGGGACAACTATTATACAAATTTAGAATTTTTAGAATATTTATTTATTAATAATAACCACAACCGAATTTTGATTGGTTAATGTATGGATGTGATGTGACATCGGATTCTATTCAATTCCTCACTTTATCAATAAGGCTAATAACAACGTCAATTATTTCACTCTAACTTTTGCTTACCCTCTTACCTTTTAACCTTGTTACAATTATTAATATTATATTCACAATAAGTTGCTAATACTAGTTTTACTATTGTCCCAAAAACATTATAAAGCCTTTTTATTTTTTTTTCTTTCATTATTATTTGTCATGGAATTTTTTAAAAAAATTAATACTTTTTAACCTAAATTATAAATGATTGTATATGGCAAAAGACTGTTTATTAATCAAATTTACATTTGAATTATATTGAAACATATTTTCATTAAAAACATCTGAGTTATATATTTAGCTTTCGTCAATTAATTTATTTTAGAAAAAGTTACTAAAATTTTGATAAATTTATTAAATCATAATCAATCACTGATTGTGTGCATTATGAAGGTCGTCATAATTGCGCAACAATCTCAAAGTGTGAAAATTTGACATTTATGAACTTACTAGTATACATTATAATAATGCTAATTGATCTTTTTTTTTTCCTTTTTCAAATGTTAGAGAAAAAAATGGAGTTTTCAAATGTCAGGTTAAGAAATTATATATTTTTTTATTTTATATATAATTATAATTTTTTTTTTTTAAAAAAAATAATAGTAAAAAAACATAATTTAATTGGTATATGACTTCGAAACATGCTTAGTCTCTCCAAAATATTAAAAAGACAAAGAAGGATTAATTGGATTTTATTTATTCCATGCGGCCCGATAGTGATTTGGACTTCAATTGAACCAAATTCGTTGCACTCTTATTGGAAAAACTATCCTTATATTATTTTTTTATAAATAAAAATTGAATTCAAAATTTTGCTAATAAAAAATAAAACTCGTTTCATTTGGATCAACCAGTGTTGGTTAATTAATTGAATATGGAGAAAACTGAAATACTGATTATTTTAAAGATTTCCGTGGGCCCAACATTCATATCGTACGAGAATGACACACAACTCTCTCTATATCTGGACCTGAACTACATTAATTGGCCCAACATTCTATTTCTTTGCTAACAACGCAAGACATTCATCCTAAATTTTGATTTCCATTACTTTCGAGTTAAAACTGAATGAAGACACGAATCTAAGGAAATCTTTCTTAATAAAATTTTGACATATTTTATTTCGATTTAGTTGGACTACAAACACACAAAAATTACCGAAAGAAAAAAAACTGAATGCCAAAACAAATTTTTTTTTTAATCTTTAAATAAAAGTTTGAGTTGGGAATCACATAAATGAAAAAGAAAACACACACACATATGTGTGTATGTGTGTCATGAATTGGAAGTATTGAGTTAAAATGTTAGATGCCAATTATTACCAAAAAAAGGAATGGAGAGATAGGCATAGGTTAGGTTGTCTTGTCTTTCCTAGGAATGGGTCCATTATCTCTGCAAACCTCATCATTCATTGTCTAAAATTGTTGAATATGCGGTGAACACTGCACAAGAATATATATATATATATATATTTATTTTTTTTTCATTTTAATTGAATTATGCAGTGAAAATAAAAATAAAAAAATAAAAAAAAACATGGTTGGATTGGCGTATAAACATGAAGAATATGGAGGGTAAGAGTATTGGAGAGTTGAGAAGATCTGAATCAGGAAAGAGGTGACCCATTCCCGAAGGAACCCTTCCTTGTTTTGTTTTCTTCTCCAATCCCCACAATCTCTTTGGCTTCTTCTCTAGCTAGAAATTTCCATGCTTTTAAAAATTTTCATTTTCTTTAACCCAAGAGAAACATTCGTAATTATATACATTACTATGTAATCTTCATCGCCAATGGCTTTTCTCCCTCCTTCTCGACGTCACCAGAACCTTCCATAAAGCATTTCCATCTTTTTCTTCTTTTCAATTTCCAATTTTTGCTTTAAAACAAGTACAAAAGTGAACCCATAGACTTGAATGTAGTGGAAACAACTGAATACAAGTTATATATTAAATATTACTACTACACATACATGCATATATATAATGCAAGAAAAAGAATCTTTTCGTTTATATATATATATATATATATATATATATATAAAGTGGCCCCATGACAGAGAGGAAGACCCACTGTCGCTGCACTTTGTAGTATGTATTGCATGTAACATGACGGATCTTTCCTTATTCATATATATATATATATATATATATATAAGAAATCGATTTTCTTGCGAAATATTTCACAGTAATGAAAGATATAGGAACTAATAAATTAAAATATATATTCTGGTTGGAGCGAGTATATTTGAGAATCTGGAGCAAGCTGCGTGTATTTTTATATATCCATTATCCATGTACAAGCCAGGGAGGGCTAGGTAGCTAGGAAGCAGAAATTTGTGACTTTCAGAAAATGGACATAATTTTAATAATAATAAATTAATTAATGAAAGTGGGGTGGGGTTGGTCGGTGACAGTGGACCATGGCCAAAAACCAGGTTGTTCTTGATCAATGGCGGCGGCGTTGAACATGTTGCAGAGACCCTCGTCCGAGGTAGGTTGATGAAGATCAGCGGCAGGTCTGAGCTGGGATCCTTGGAGGAGATGGGTTAAATGAGGTGTGGTTGGAGGGAAAATGGTGCTGCAGTTTTTATGATTATTATTATTATTATTATTAAGAGGAGGAGTGGTGCAGGAAGGTAATAGTACAGCACAGCTGTCAGCTGATGCTGTTCTTAATCTCAACAAATTCATATCGATAGTGCTGTTTTCTTGATCACTTCCGTTGCTCCAGGATGCCGCCTCCACTTCGTTTTCTTTGTTCAGATTTATCATACCTCCAGTCCCACTTGATTCTCTACTTTGCAGAGCCATTAACTGCACATATATATATATTTTTTTACATATATCACAATCCAAGATCTGAAGGCCCGCGTTAATTGCCATATCTATAAACAAATTCATCCACACTATATACATAGAGCAAGCATAGCTACAAGATTCTCATATAAATGCGTGTTTTTTTTTTTTAATTGAATTGATTTGAATCGAATTAGCGATCTGGCTGATGACTTGTATATACATAATGCGTGAAGAAGTAAATTAAATGATCATTATTAAAAGTGCATGTAATAATAAGATCCTAATTAAAATCATGAATGCAATTAAGGAAGCAGAAGAAGAAGAAGAAGAATTATATAAAGATGGTACCTCAGACTGAAGCTTGTTGTTCTGTGACTTAAGAGCATCATTGTCGGCTTTGAGTACCTCGAACTGTCGTTTCAAGATGTCGTAATCTTTTTCCAATTGTTTAGTCTTCCACCTTGCTCTTCTGTTTTGAAACCAGATGGCTATTTGTCTCGGCTGCAAACCTAAAGCTCTAGCCAGCTGCAATTTCCTCTCAGGCTCAAGCTTGTTACCCAATTCAAAGCTCTTCTCCAGTGCCTTCACCTGTTCCAAATTCAGCCGCTTCTTTTTCTCCCCAAGCTGTACGCCGTCGTCTGACATTTCATCATCACCCCGCACTATTGCTTCCTCACACCTATTATTATCCACACCCGAAAACGACATGGATCTCCTCATTAACACCGAAGAAACGTGACCTGCCAAAAAAACCCACATTCTTTAAATTCATCTCCATATAAAAAATAAAAAGACGAGTGAGGTTAATTATTAACCGTGGAAATGTTGAGTCGGTGACGTGGAAGGAAGGTGGCCATCTTCGTGGGTGGTGGGAAACATGGAGCCGGCCGGAACAAAGGCCATACCACCGTAAATCATGCCAACACAGTTAAAAATTAATTAAGAATAGTGGGGAAAAACAAATTAAAGCGGGGGGCGGCGGCGGCGGAAGGAGGAGAATGAGAACACACAGAAATTAAGATGATTGAAGAAGAAGAAGAAGAAGAAGATGGGTTGGCAACACTTAGACTGGAAGCCAGCGATAATAATATGTTGAGACAGAAAGAGAGTGTGTGAGGTGGTACTTATTACTCTAAAAGATTCTACTTACCTGCTGTAATGTGACACATGTATTTCCTAAATTCCCACCTTCTTTCTTCTTCTTCTTCTTCCTTTCTTTTTTTTTTTTTTAATTGAAATTCTCCATTTTTTAAAAAATAAATATCATATCAAGAATGATCCATATTTTTTAAGTATTCATATTTTCACACATGTTATCTGAAATCCATTAAGGGTAAGAAAAAAGAAAAGGGAAATATATAAGACCATAATAATTATTCCTTACAGTGTTTCACAAAATCGGAAAAAGATTCTTTTGCCAACATTTATACTTCCTTTAACAAACGTTGTACATAAGTGGTTGGGTTTTAGAAGGGCAAAAAAAAAAAAAAGAAAAAGAAAAAGTTATTGGAAACTATATAACCTACTATTATTAATAATAGAAAACAATTTCCCTTTATATATCTTAATTTTCTCGCAAAAAAAAAATATATATATATATATGGGAAATGTTTGTAATTATAAATCGTTTTGGGGGATAAAAGAAGGAATTTGGTCCCTATAAATAGTCAAAACACAAAAGAAGATGTTATGTACATGCTGCAAGTTCCTTACAACAAAGCTTGGACATCTTCAATTATGTGGTTTATATCCGTATATAAATAGTAATGCGTTTGATATTTTAACCATGAATTTGAATGTATCCAATAAAAAAAAATTACTTTTCTAAAACATATATGATTTAAAATAATTTAAAATTAATAAGAATTCAAAAAGAATTTATTGAATTACCGGTTGAATTTAATATTAAATATAAAACAAATTATTATTATTAACAATAAATTTAATAAGTGTCTAAAAAAAATAGAAAGTTTGTTTGGTCCATTTTTTTTCCCATAAATGTATCTTCTTTCCATTCCTTTTTCCTTTTTCACTTTGACCAAGCCAAGAAAGTAAAAAGGAAGAAGAAGATATAGAAAGAAAGTTCTTATACACGGTGAAAGAAAAAAAAATGTACGTAAAAGAAATTTTTTTAAAAAAATGTGGGAATCAGCAATTATTGTTAACTGTAAAAGGACATTTTAGAGAAATATTAATTTTCATCAATTTTGACGACCTATGTTATTGTTACTGAGAAAAGATGACAAAAAAGGCGACAAGAAGTTAACTGAAATAAGATAATTATGTTTACAGAAATTGTGTCCAAACTAAGACTGGATAAGCACATTATTATCAACCAGTAGACAACACGTTACATCACACTTGATTCCAGGTAAGTAAACCATTGTTTAATTTGGGTAATCAATTAAATCGGATAAAACTTTTTTTTAAAAATGGAAGATTTTGCATATTGGAATATCATTTGCTAAGTAATAAAATAGTAAGTGAAGTATAAATAAGATAAATTAAATTTTTTTATAAAAAAGTTAATAATATATTTTAAATTTGTAAAATGAATAATTGGTGAATTTCGTTCTAAAATATATTTTTTAAAACTTTTAAGATCCTAAAATTTTTTTAGGTGAACAATAAGATTATTTTCGAATGGATTCGATCAAAAATTCTAAAAATTTAACGAGTTTTACATTTAGTTAATTTTAAAATAAGAGTAATAATATTACATGTAAAAAGAAATAAAAAAATAAAAAAATATTTAAATAAAAGTATAAAAATATTTTTATATTTAAAATTTAAAATTAAAAAAAAAATTTAAAAAAATCTATCACAATAGTAAAAATATAAAAATTCCTTTATCAATATTCTTCTTATCCACTACAAACAAGATTTTTATCATTTTCTGACATATTTGAAGAAAGAAAAGAAAAAAAAGAAAAAGAGAATTTTAGTAAAAATAAAAACTTTCAACTGAAATATTTTTATTAGGAGAAAAACTTTCATTATTAATAAAAAAAATATTTATGTTGTTCTTCTTTTCTTTTCTTTTTTATATATATATTTTTTTAAATGTCAAAAAACGATAAAAATCAAATTTGTATTCGTAGAAGATAAATTTTTATTTTTAAAATTTTAAATTTTAATTTTAAATATGAGGACATATTTATCTTTTTATTTAAATATTTTTTAAAAAAATTATCTCTTTATAATGATTTTTTATCCATGTTTTTAATTAATTAAATTTAAAAACCATTAAAATTTTTGGATTTTTTGCAGAATTCATCAAAGAGACTTTATTCTTCACTTAAGAAAAAATTTGTAACCTTAAAAGTTTAAAAAAAAAAATTGAAAACATAAATTTATGTGGGACGAAATTCATCAATTATTATTTATAAAATAGAGAGTTATAAATTAATGAATTATTGGTAAGGGGAAAGTTAAGAAAATAAGAATAATAGAAGGTGGAAGATGATTAGGTAATGAATGAGTGACGTCCTAACTAAAACATTGTTTCCCAGGTACTAACTCAATTTTATTTGCTTGATTGCATATTCCAAGTGACAGGGAGATGATGGTTTGTTAGAAAGTGGTATACAATATAGCGGTCTTCCCATCTGAGGGTCGCCATTCTATTTCTATTCTATTAATATAGTTAAAAATGGAAAATGGAGAGCGAACAAGCAAAAGGTACACCATATTTATATATGAAAAGATGTGATTGCCTAAAAGAGATAAATAGAGAAGAAGAGTGGGTGAGGTTAATGGGTGTTTTAGTCTGGCCTAAAAATAAGGTGATCACATGGGCTGGAATGCTGGATTGGAGTGGAATCATCATATATAAGAATTAGAAGAAGAAGAAGAAGAAGCAGAAGCAGCAGCCAGCCAGCCAGTCAGCCAACCAACAGGGGTGGCTCCACGTTATTTCTTTCCCTGCTTCTTCTCACATGTTCCTCTGTACCCATGTGCTTTCTCTTTCTCTTTCTCTTTCTCTTTCATAACCTAATTGCTCTCTTTATTAAATTTAACAAGATTTTCTTGGAAATGCCCGCTTCCAAACTCTACCCTACCATCTTCTAATATATATATATATATATATATATATATATATAATCCCCATGATCCATGTTCTTTTCTTTTTATAAAAAATTAATATTTAATGGTCAACTCAAAAACAATTTGTTTAAGTATGACATGATCATAGGCATCCACAAATATCTATTATTACCTTTTTTGGAATAAAGAGGATCCAATTTTTTTTATAAGTCTATGTATTTTATCATTTGCATGATGAACAATGAATCCGTAAATAAATTTACTAATAGGGGGTTAGATTTGGATAATTGTTTTATTTTTATATTAAAAAAAATGGGATATCCGAGGATGAATCCTTATCAACATATTTAACCTGGTTAAAATAATAAATTTGAAAGAAAAAAGTTGTGCGGTTATCAGAACAAATAATTCGGAAATCGGAAAAAAATATGTTCGACAAATGTGAATGCAATGTAAAAGAATAAATAATAATAATAATAAGACTACGTATCTCATTGTCCAGATTCTTCCTTCACACTAAATGATTAGGCAACTATTATGGCCACCATTGTCTCCTATTTCCACTGCCTCTATTATTATTTTTTATATATAGTTTTTCCTATTGAGAGGGACAGAGAAAGAGTGATTAATTTAAAAGCACCGTTTTCGAAATTCTGTTGTGATTTTGACAAGAAAACCATGTCTAGGTGTTGGAGCATACGATTTTCTGTTGACCAAAAGGCAAAACGTACAAAAGGGTCGGGGAAGGAAGTTAAATTTTTTGGATAATGTAGGTTTAATAATAAGCTTTGGGGAAAATTCTATGTTTTTTCTTTTCAAATGTCCTTTAATGTTTTATCGTAAAATTTTTGAAGAGATTAATAGATGTCAGTATTAAAATTTAGGAAGATTTTAGCTCAATCTTAAATATTAGAGAATAAATACACCTTTTTTATTCCCTAAAGATTTAATATATTTTGCACAGTTTAGACAGTCACTGTCGGATGTAACATTTTTAAAAAAAGTTGTCCAAAAAAAGGCGTAGAGAAGTTTACTTAACGTATGTTGAATGAATATCCTCTGAGGTTTATAAAATTTCGATTTTTATTTTTATTTTGATCCAAAAATATAGGTTTTTTCATTTTTCCTTTTTTAATAAATAAATAATAATAATAATAAAAAGCTAAGAACTAAGGCTACACTTTACTCTGTCAAAAGAGCATTGCTCGAATGGTAAGTACTGTCTTATGACTGAAGAGTCATGAGTTTTAGATATGATAGAGATAAAAAAGTCGTATAAAATATTAAAAAAATAAATAAATATGCTATATTTTACTCACCAAAAATATAGTTAATGATAATTTTGATCGAGATTGAGGATTTGATCCAAACTTTTAACATGAAACTATGCTCTGCTCCAAGAGGATTCGATGATTACAATAAATAAATAATTTGAGTCATACGAAAAAAATTTCTTAGACGAGAAACCAAATTTCTTAACATATATATAGTAAAGTTGATTCAGTGCAGATCCAAAAATATAAACTTGAGGCTTGGAAGGTTATTTAGAGGCAGACAGTCCATTGGGGGAAGTAGTCCACTAAGAGAAATAAATTTGTAAGAAATTAAATGTGGGCTTCATTAGAATTTTAATGAGGCCCTTCTTATATTCATTACTACAAAGCCCAATTATTTCTTCTCCTATACGTTTACTATATCTCCTTTTCTCCAAACAAAAAGGAGGTTTTTCTTAAAGCAAAATTGATAATAATTTAAATACATTTAATAATAACAAATAAGTAAGATTAAAAAAAAAAGAAAAAATTTGTTGGGGGCGGAAAAAGGGCCGGCAGAGACTTAAAAAGGCAAAGAAGAAGGAAGAGAGAGAAGGGGGAATGCAATATTTTATATGGGCAAAGCCCGGAGAACAAGAAGTGAGTGGAGTCCGTGGAAACATCAAAGTTGGCTCCGGTCATACCAAAGAATAGCCCCGACAAACATTCCGACGAATAAGAAATAAATTTAAAAAAATAAAAAAAGAAAAGGAAATCACCAAATCTCCATTACCTCTTTTTCAGTTTGATTCCATATAAATATAAATATAAATGGACTCCAACTCCCTACCACTAATTTTTAATTCTATGTTGCTACTCATCTCTTTCTGTATTTTGGAAAAGTTTTATTCTCTTTAAATTAAAGTTTACATCTTAAAAGTATTTTTTTGTTTATTAAAAGAGATTCATTTAATTAAAAAATGTGTGCAATCTCTCTCTCTCTCTTTTAGGTTTTAGCAATTGCAACTTTCATCATATATATATTTTTTCTTTTAAAATTTTATTTTGGGGGGATGCAGCAGAAACACACGAGAGGAGTAGTAGGTTCACAGCTGGAAAGGGCAAAAAATAAAATAAAAATGATAACTGTTATTACTACTGCCTCCTACTTTTATTTATTTATTTTTTGTTTCAGTAATTTAATACGACTTTTTCTTCCCATTTAGTAGTACTGTTCTTTCTGTCACTTTCTCAATCATATCCAAATACAAATTTATTGTTCTATATACATATATTAATGAAATAATATTAAGGTCACATTTAAAAAAATAATAATTTTGATGTACCAATTTCTCCCGAAGGGGAAACGACGACGTAAAATAGGAACAGGAACCACATGCAATCACGTGGATGAGAAATAGATAATAATTAGATGTACAAAAGCACGTGTCCTCCTCCATCAGCAGCCGCTAAAGAAACACAAATTTCAAGCTAATCTCAATTAAATACGCTACCAAATCTTCTTATGTTTCAATCACATCCACACCTAAATATCAATTAAATTTACCCTAAACCCTACTTCTTTTATATATAAACAACATTATGTTTTATTTATCATATTTGACAAGAATGAGAGATTATGAGCCATAATGTTGGAAAGCCTTTCCAAGGCTTATTGAGACACGATTAAGTGATAAAACGAGTGAACTATTTTTAGATAAATAATTACGGAATTGGTGAGGCATATAAACCCCGTGCACTAATATTTGGACAAATGGGCCTAGATATAATTAACAAACAATTTCTTTTTTTAAAAAAATTAAATTTAAAATAAAAATCATGTTTTAGATAAGATATTTCAACAACCGCATAAGTTAAATTGATCAATAAATAATTTTGTCTTCTATCATGAATATAATTGTTAGTTATTTTGAATTTCCGCTAGAAAAAAAAAAAAGAATAATGAAGAAGAAGATTAGGGGAAAATGGCGCATCGTTTTCTTATAGTAGTTGCCTAGTCTTAGAATACATTTAAAGTAGTAGCAACCAGAAATTGATCATCATTAATTCCCCCCAACTCTTCCATATAAATACCGGAGAGGAGACTTGTATTTGTAGCATTTAATTTTTTAAGCAATATATAAGGTCCGTTGTAACAAATTGGTGAATTTTTGATAACCAAAACTAGTCTTATATGTTTGGAGGTAATAAAGTGTAATGGAAGCCCTTGTACCACAAAATGGTATCATCAAATTTAATTAAGTGAAAAGTCGGACGGAGGCAAATACTTGTTGGGTGCTCACAAACTCTGGAATTTGTGCCTCTTCCTAACCATTTTGTTTTTCTTTATTTATTTATGCTTTTAAATTTCATTCAACTAAAAACATTTATGTATGATTTTTTATTATTATTCAACTATAAAAAATAAATGTTAAAAAGTAGAAAGGGGACAGAGAAGAGGGCAGAGTGGGAGGGAATGAGTTAGCCATTCAAGCAATAATTTCCGCATTCTTCGATCCTTCCTTCTTTCATACCTTTAAATATTTTTATTTATTTCTTTTGTCCCTCAAATTATTTTTATTTTATATAATATTTTTCCCCTTTTCTCTATTATATTTCATATTCATAAAAGGGTCATATTCATAAAAGGGAACCAATTCACGAACTGAAATATATAAAAAAGTTGGTTGGCCAAAAATATATATATATATGACATTCCTTTTATTAAGGGCGGAATTGGAATTGGAAGGCAGCATCTGTAATTTGAAAACCCAGAGAAAAAGGGGTCTTTTGATTCTTCATTTTTTTCTGTCGTTACATTAGTCGTCTTCTGGGATTTTCTTCAACCATTCCACCACCGCCACGACTAGACGAGGAGAAACAAGGACGGAAGAGAATCTTCTCAACGGTCTTCTTCTTCTTCTTCCTCCTTTTTTTTTTTTTTTTTTTTTTCTTCTTCTTCTTGTTTCACCGCCATCTTATTTTGACTTGTAAATTTCTCTCCCCTTTCTTTGACTCTTGGTTTTTCCTGATAGTGTATCTTTTCATTTTTGTTCTGGGATCGGAATAGATTTTCGGTCCTCTCTTTTACAGAAAGAAAACCCTTCCGCACTCTCATCGATTTTGGCATTTCACCTTAATCTACAAGACAAAGGAGAGGCATTATTCTAATAAATATATTTATTGGTTTCTTAAATCTCTGCAAACCACAGGTATAATAATCCCTGTTCCATTTTCTTTTATTAAATTCCTCGGTTTCGTATAATTAATCTCCCCAATCCTCTGCTTGTCCAGCCAGCTAATTCCCTTTGGGGAATGTTCGTTTAATCCAATTCCTCAATCCCCACATCACCTAGAATGCCTACCCGTTTTTAAGTTTACAAATTAACCCTTCTTTCTTCAACCAGACGATCTACCTCTCGGTGCTCTGTCTTGCTTTCTTTATAATTCTGGTTTTCCTTTTTCTTTTGCAGTCCGGTGATTTAAATAAAAATTAAAAAATCAATTTAAATAATGGGTTGCGCCACATCCAAGCAAAAGAATAAGGTATGCCGGAACTGCCATACCCCTTATTCTCCGGTTCGGCGGAGCTATTCTTTGCACGGAAATCGCCATCCCAAATACGAAGACGACGATGACGTCTGTCATGTTGTGGCTCTCACCTCGTCCACCCTGGGATCTTTGAAGCTTGATTTGATGGATCAGAATCATCATCGAATCAAAGAAGATGCATTTTCTACTCACAATAAAGATGATAATGCTCCCACAAAATTGAGTAAAGAGGAGTTTGCAAAGGGCGTGGTAGAGGCCATGAGTTGGTCTAAAATGATCGATGAGAAAATCCCTAAAGTTATTCCCAAAACCCCCACTAGAACTCCTCCGGGAGAGCCAGAAACTATCAATGCTTGGGAATTAATGGAAGGCCTCGAAGATTCTAGTCCGCTTCGCCCTCCCCAATCCCATCATCACTTTCGTAGTTTTTCTTTCAATCTGCAGGTATCCAATAGAATTCAATCTCTGATTGATCAACAATCCACACCACGAGTTAGGGAGGACGATGCTGAAAGACAAAATCCAATATGGGAAGAAGATGCAGGAGGCGGTGATGCCGATGATGATGCTTCCAATTCAAATTCAAATGATACATCCATCGTCTCCGACTTCGACCCCGAAGTAATTTCCACGTTCAGGAAAGCGCTGGAGGAACTTCCGCCGGCCAATCCCTTTCATCTCAAGCCGCTGCTCAGTGAAAAACCGCAGGCCTCGGACGGAAATAATAATGACACATTGGAAGCTAAAACGGACGACGATGATGATTCACGCGAATTGGATTTATCCCGGGACAGAGTACGCGGTAAGGACAAATTGATCGTGTATTTTACAAGCCTAAGAGGGGTGAGGAAGACGTACGAGGATTGCTGTAATGTTCGATTAATTCTGAAAGCATTAGGCGTGAAGATAGATGAGAGGGACGTTTCAATGCATTCAGGATTCAAGGAAGAGTTGAAAGAGTTATTAGGGGAAGGATGGTACAGCGGGGGAGCTTTGCCGAAAGTGTTTATTGGGAGTAAATACATTGGCGGAGCAGAAGAGATAAGTCGAATGCACGAACACGGGCAGTTAGAGAAGCTCGTGGAGGGTTTCGAATTGGTGGAGGACGGCGGCGGTGGCGGAGGAGTAGGCGGTGGTGGAAATGGTGTTACGTGTGAAGCTTGTGGTGATATTAGGTTTGTACCGTGTGATACGTGTTCAGGAAGCTGTAAAATATACTGTGAAGGAGATTACGATGATGATGATGATGAAAATGAAAATGAAAAGGTAGAAGAAGAAGTTGACAATGGTTTTCAAAGATGTCCAGATTGCAATGAAAATGGCCTTATTCGATGTCCAATATGTTGTGATTAACTTAATATTTCTTTTTTTTTACCCTTTTTTTGGCTTTCCCATTTTGTGAGTTTTTGTTTGTTGTACAGTTTTTGGTGGAGATTTTTTGTATCCTTTTCAAAAGAAAAAATTGGTGAAAGAGAGGGGAAAAAAAAAAGGGAATTCACTGGTTTTGTTGTTACAAAATCTAGTGTGTTTTTTTGTGTATATTTGGAATTTTACCCTTAAAAAAAGAAGCAAAATATATAGTTAATTTGGTTCCCCTCATTCATTCAGAAGAAGACCACGTGTCTGCCAACCTGAGTGAAATGAGAGAGGCAATGTAAGAACAAATTATTGTATTATTTTCTTCCTTTTTGTGGAAAAGTTAAGTATATACTTTATATATATATATATATATATAGAGAGAGAGAGAGAGAGAGAGGCTGAATTGATTATTTCCTTTGGCCTTTTTGTCCCAAACTCTGTTAAGTTGAAGATGTACGAACCCTAGTTGTATGTTTAATTTGATTGAATTGAAGCTCTTTTACGTGCTGCTCTAAAAAGGAAAAAAGAAAGGAAAATGATTCTTTACAGGTCAGGTTCACAAGCCTCTACTGTTCACCCAATTTATTTTTTTGGTGGTGTAGGTTCTTCCTTTTGATGTTTTGCACAAAGCATATACACATTATTTTTCCCTTTTCGTTTTTTTACTCTACAAAAAGTTTTGCAGGATTTGGGGAGATGTATTGAATTTGTTGTGCCCTCGTGGGGAAAAAAAGAGAGAGAAATCAGAACTTGCACGATTTGCTGGGTTAATAATAGATCACAAACTCTTTTCATTTTTTTTTAATTGTATTATCTCCTTTTTCACATTGAAAATTTTGGATCGTCATTATTTGATGTTTATGGTACAAAATTGAATAATTCACTTTTTGAACTTAAAATATATTATTTTGATGAATTAAATTATTATAGTAATCTAGGACTGATTTGTTAAGAACGGAGGCCATATTCTGGGGAGTATTAATTATATTACCCGCCTGTTGTTGGTTTGTTGGACTGAGTGGAACAGAGATTTTGATTCAACCAAACCTTAATTTTTTAATGGCAAAATCGGCGCTACGAAAATTTAGAAAATACTTATAAACTATACTGCCGAAGAAGAAGTCCTGAACAGAACAATTCCAATTCCAGCTTTCAATTTTGACCGTTCCAACATAAGAAAGACTATGAATAAAGAAAGTTCCATAGCGTATCAAATATTGTAAAAAATACGTACGACCTGTAAAAAAATTTCCTCTTTTTTTTTTTTTTTTTTATTTTAAAATCAACCTATTAAAATAGAAGTTGACTTAAAATCATTCCCGTGAAGCTGATTGATTTTCCAAATAACCTTCAGAATCCGTAAGCTATAATAGTACATAATTTTTTTTTTTTTTTTTTTTTGTGTTGATTTCAAAGACGTGTTCACAAGAGGGTTAATATATATTCTTATCAAAATGTGCAATAATTTGTTAGAGATTTGTGGGTCAATAAATTGTACGGATAATAAAATTTAAAAAATAGAAAAACATTGAGGAAGTATATAGCAATTATATGTATTTTCCAATTAAGCGGCGAGTGACCCACACGTTAGCTATGGGACCCAGTATGTCGACAGTAGACGTGCAGGGTTTGAAGCCTAAAGGTACTAGCTCCAGCCTCCCAAGTCTGGTGTTTCATGGCTAACTAGAATTCCATTTCATATTCGTTTTCTATAATTACAAAAATAGGTGAAACTTGAATTCTTCTCTGAATCATTAGGAGCCAGAATTAGGATTAAATAATGGAAAATAAGCTTTCCTTTTGAAGAATTCAGATTAAAAGACTTTTTGACTCCCACAAATTGATAAGCTTTTATGTATGTACGTATATAAAAGAGACTATCGCGAAAGGGAAAAAGGACAATGAGAAAAGGATCAAAGAAAGGGATTCTCCTCCAATTAAAATGGTGGAAATCTGTGTATTTTTGAAGATGAGGTGTTACTGGTTGAAGTCTATCATTCAGAGTGGATGGATGGATATAATATATATATATATATAGATAGATAAAGATGGCTGGTTGTGGGTATGGACAACTGGTTACAGACATTCGAGTCTATGATGAAAAACAACAAATGGCTAAAAACCTAGCCACCCAACCAGCCATGATAACTGATGGTCCTAAAATCTTATTCCGTAGCTATTGTTTTCTTCCAATTTTGCATACCCTAATATAGTGTAATTGACAAAAAGTTATTGTGCACCTAGCCAAAAACTAAAGATTCCTTATAACTCAATGAGATAGTACCAAAAGTTTATTTCCATTTTCCCCTTTTATATATTAAAATTTGGAAGTCATGTCCAGTCATTTATAACTCACACCTGAAGTCATCAAGTTTAATAAATATGCATGAGCTACTTTGTGTCTCTAAATTGTTGAATGACTGAAGTCAAAAACAAACAAACAAAAAAATAAAAAAGATAATACATCTAATATTACATGACAAAATAGATAAGTTTAGTGATTTTTTTTTTCCAATTAAATATACTAGTGCAATATAATAGGATAATTATGATTTATTTTTACTATTTAGACAATTATTCAAGAGTTGTAAGACTAATGGTAATCTAAAAGGAAATAGTTTATGGAAGAATGTGCTTAACTTATCTTGCAGGTTAGTGACGACAAAATATCTTGTCGGGATCATTAAGTTTTCTTTTGGCTGACTGATTGGAATGTAAATCCACCATGACATTTTTGCTAAATTTAATGGCCAATAATATACACCATCTAGGAGTAGATAGATGGATGATCGCATGATTTTAGCACTACACAACAATAATAAGCACAGTACATGACTAGAAGTATTAAGAAGAAGAAGAAAAAGAAGTACTATCTTCCTCTAACAGTAGTTTGCGGTGGTTGGGAGAGATTGGGGTAGTTGATCAGTAGTAGTAGTAGTAGTATGCATGCATTCAACTCCAAAAGAAACTTGTTATTCTATTCCTGAACATGAGACGTTAGCTGTTAGGGCGGTGACAGATTCTCTTGTAGTTTAATTCAAGGACAAAGGTAGTCATAAATTGTCTACTAGTATGATTATCTTTTAGTACTTGAGTGCCACTTGGGAACAAATTAGAACTTCCATTAGTTTTGAATCTGAAGCTTCGCAGCTCAATGTTCCTTGGAGGACACCTATGGGTGAATCATGATTTATATATTTTAACAATAAAGGAATTACTCATGTCATCTTTTAAAACTATATTATATATATTACTTCCTCAAAATAATAAAATATTCCAATATTGAGACCAATGTAATAGCTCCAAGAGTAATTAAAGATTAAAAGAAACAAAGACCAATTTTCCTTTAAGAAATCATCCAAATCACACATAAAAGATGATAACCGTCCCAAAATCATAAGGCTGATGTACGAAATCTTACTCACGTGCATTGATAACCAACTAAACCGAGATTTTTTGTTTCCATTTTTTTTTAAAATAATTATTAAAAAGGGCCCTTCTTGATTTTTATTTTTTCTTGATTTATAAGTACATTACATGTGTGTACATATATATATATATATATATATATATATATATATATATATATATCATACCTTTGTCACACCATGGAACCAAATGACCTGCAAAAAAGGACGGAGTTCCAAGTGAAACATGGTAATTATTAAACGAGCCTTTGATTCGGGATCAACCACTCTCCAAAACATCCAGAGAACAGCATATCCGCAATTAGGAATTGTATAATGTGCTTACCTCAATAGACGCTGCTTCTTTGCACCTCTTGCGGGAATCAACTCTCCTAATTTTGACAATGAATGAAAGAAACAAGCAGTTAAACAATAAAATTTACACATCTGACATTTCCCAAAAGAACAAAGAAGAATAATTTAGCAGTTACTAATACTTTTTCTCAATAATAAAATAAAATAAAATGAATACGGTAAGCAAAGTTAAAAAACCAGAGTTCTGAAATTAATGATTTTGAACTTAATACATAAGATAAACCCCCATAATGCTCATCAGAGCGAACAAGGACAAATCAACCACAGGTATTCAGGGTCAATGCAAGATATGCATCCAAACTGCAAAGTCCACACAAGATTCTTGAATATGATTACAGATTATGTAATATTCCTTCCTTGATTACGATATTTATTTCTGCATGCCTTTGTTAGCCAAATCAGCTGCAGATTTGGATGCACGGTCTAAAACATCTGAAACCCAAAGAGCTCCCTTGGCAAAGGACCTGTTACTGGCCACAGCATTTGCAGCAGCTAGAGCTGCTTTCCCGGTAATACTTGCAGCTATCATGGTAACACTCGAAATATTGTACTTTTCATCTATGGATTTCGCAGTCTCCACACCTGAGTTGATTCTATCAGTAAGCCCCACTCTGTTGCTAAGATCCAAAGCCTTTGCTGCTGCAGCAGTTGAGACTTGGTAGGACTCATCAAACTCTTTGGCTTTCTTCAGTGCATCTTTACTCAGTTCAAAACCTTTTGATATCATGGTGGCAATAGATTGCTCCATAGGTATAGTTTCTTCAGGAGTAGCGGGAGAAAATTGATTTGTATTAGTTTCCTGTTAGCATTCAGGGTAAGAACACAGCAGCACCAATTTTATACTTCAGAAATACGAAAGAAATCCTTAAAAGAGTAATTGCTACTGTTAACGTAAAAAAACAACAAAAACAAATGTCTAGAATCACAAGGGTAAAGCTCTAATTCTATCATTCTTGCTCGGCCATAGTGGATTGATTATGGTAGACATACTTAGTTTCAATTCATTACTCACAAGTTAATTAAAGAAAATTCAAGATTGCCCATTATTAGAAATAGTCACATACCCAAGAATTGCCATCATGTTCAGCCTTCGGTGTATCCTCACTCCCAGTATCAGACTCTTCTACTTTTGCTTCTGATATAGTCACACATCGATTTCCAATGGTAGCTCCCTGAATTTTTTTTTTCAAGAATATCAAACCAACAGAAAAACAAGGAGAAACAGACATAACAAGCTTTGATTCAGATCTTCCTTTTTTTTTGTTTAAACAATCAGAATAAGAAAATTTAACTATCACACCCAGCATAAAACAGAAGAAAGAAAATCCTTCACAAAGAATATCTAGAATGCCACTACAGTTTACTGTCAGCCCTGAGAATATCTACTGGAAGTTTTATCCAATACAACACCTGCACCCCTTAGACTAAAGAAATTCAGTAGGTGGTGTACTAAAATAAGAACAAAAGGAATTAATATCCTTAGATTTTTAGACCAGGAAAAACTTGGTTTGGATTAGATCAGGTCAAAGGCTCAACAACCAGGAATACACATGCATACCAGATTGAGAGCTTCACCTTAGAAATGGGATTCATCTTGTTTCTATACATTGGTCACTTTCACCATCTTTCAGGCAAAGAGACATCAACTTCTAAAACAGCTTGACAAAACTGTAAATGATATCATCACACTACCAAAATGTTGGTTTGAATTAAAAACTACTATGATCTTTTCACAGAGAAAGAGATGGTCTATCATCAATCATACTGTTGTTTGTAGTGGAATCACAAATCCACTAGGCATAAAAAGAACATAAAAGAGCCATTAGAGTGAGATCTATGATTGTAGAAGGATCATCATAGAAAAACCAGCTATTAGTAATTTAAGGACTTACGTTGAGCGAAGTAGCAGTTTGCAGTGCATGAGCATCATTAAAGGCAATGTATGCATTGCTTGTATTTTCACTCAACCTACCACCAAAATAAATAAATGAATAAATAAAAGAAAAAAGTAGAGATAGTTTATTACATGAATTAGAAATTAAAAACAACACTCCTCCAATGCCTGGATGTAAAAATCCAGGATGCATCCAATAAGAAAAAATAACACAGAGCATTTAAAACCCTCCATAACTTTGTTTTGCATATGAAATTCATATATATTATTTTTGAAAATGATATTGAAAATTTGATATTAGCATACTCCCAGAACCTGAATACATCAAAGAGTTTCCCAATTTAAACTCTCTAAAATACCCCAAAGGAAGTTGCCTTTTCAATGTGAAGTTTTGCAAATAACTCCAGAAGCCATGATCACAACATTCATTCCCAAGCCAAAATAAATCTTCTTTCCATGGATGTCATGAAAATTTAAAGCAAAAATATCGAGAAATCATTAAGTCTTATAAGGAATGGAGCATGTCTTAGAACACATGAGAAATAGATGAGATACCCAGAAAACATAGCATACTGCTCAAGCAATTAATCTGGCCATAAACATCATAAAATTTTGCATTTATATAGGCTGGTTAAGCAAGAAACAACGTACTCATAATTGGAAAACAAGAACTACAAAATATTACCTGACTATGTCTAAAGACAGAATTTCACCACAATCAGAGAAAAATTCCATAATTTCATTTTCTGTGGTGTTAGGAGAAAGGCCTGCAACTTCTGCTATATAACCACCTATCAACATATCTTCAAGTTCCGATCTGGTACAATCAATAACCTAGCAGGAATGCATATAGTAAATTTTGAGCAGCTAAAGGAAATTTAAAAAAGTATCTAAATTAGCAAATACTCAATTATTTATGTTGAGAAACATAAATCTTCGAAAGATTGATAAAACATTAAATCAGGAGTTTTTGTCTGACTCCTCTTCAGTTGCTAAATTAGAACCACACTCATTTCATAATCCTGAAGACTTCATGGTGTCGGGAAGTTGAAATAAGAACAGAGGTCATATAATCCAAATAACTAATTTTCAATAAGGATGATATAACAAGGAAAGTTCATGAACGAATATAAACCATAAGATGGGACAAAAATTGAGTTCAATCGAAAGAAAACATAGCTCACATTTCAAGATTACAAAAGGTATTCAAAACAGATAGTTTTATCTTATGATCTAAATTTCAAAAACATAAACTGTAAAAAATATTGCGCTACTAGGGCAAAGCCAAAAACCACAGGAACGGTGATTCCTGCAGAAGATTTAGAATCTAGGTTGAGATACTATTAAGGAATTATTAAGCAGATACCCAATTTGCTTCCAAGAAAGCATAAAAAATACAAACGCCAATCACACTCAAGCACAATCAAAGATAGTCCAAACTTGAATTTCACTCTAGGTTATTAAAAGTGCAGTTATGATGTTGTAAATTTTCCTTTTGACACTCTAGACCCAATATAAATAGAAATATGATTATTTAATTTCAAATAATGACAATACTCGTACAAATAATGAAATAGAAGCAATACCATTACCACCTGGAAGTTCAGAAAAATAGACAATGGACAATACTATCATCATCTACCTAAACATAAGGCAAAGATTTTGGAGATTATGATTATGTTTATATTCTTCACATATTATCGTAAAATATGTATATGTTGTAAGTACTTGTAATTAATTCAAAAAACTTATAACTAGTACAAGTAATGAGTAACATTCATCAGGGTGAAGATTTGGAAACAACATTAATTTTGCATACCAAAATTTTCTAAACTCTTTGCGAGTGATGAATTAAGTAAGAATTCTTCAGAAAAAACCTCAATTCCTCAGTCCTAAAACAATTAATCCATAAGGGAGACACGCCTACAAACGGAAGAAGGTTATAAGAAGAAACGAGAATCACCTGATGAAGGGGAAAAAGAAGGGAACGCAGAGATTGTGCAATTCTGGAAGATCGTCACTGAACCACTTCAGTCTTCTCCGTTCTATACTTGGAGAGATCATCCTTATATAACAAACCGGGATAGTCAGTCGAGAATAGAATTCTTAGCCGCTGTTTTTCACGAGCTTCTTTCCTGTTCCTCTTTCTTCTATTCGTTAAGAAAAGAAAAAACAAGTAATTTCCTAAAAGAAAGTTACGGATAAAAAAAAAAAAGGCAGTTTCCTAAAACTTTGAAGTCCATTTGTACGCCAATTATTTTGTAGAATTTAAATTTTATTTATATATAAAATATAAGTTTTTACTATTTGACTACATTAAAATCTCTATATTATTTAATTTTAATTTCTTATTTTCTAGAAATTTCTTTACTTTTTTTTATAAATAATAATTTTTTTGAAAAAAACGTGTATCAAGCTTAATAATTTGTCCTATCACTTTCTTTTTGACTTATTTAAAGTTAATACAATCAAGTATTTTATTTTTGATGCATAAAATATATATATAAACCTGATCATAATGTATGTTTCCCGTTCGCTTTTATCACGAAAAATGCGTGTTTTACTTTTTATTGTTTTCGGACAAAATTATAAAGCGGTTGCTTAACAGGTTTTTTATTTTTAAATTGGAGAGTCCATCATTTCATTTTGGGCCGAGATATTAAAAAAATAATATCAAGCCCATTTATATCCAAAAAAATTCCATCTACTTTGGAGTTGGACTTGGACATGTTTCGGCAACTACTTAGGGATCACACGGGAAAGAAAAGTAATATTAATCCCACAATATCCTTTTTCTTTCTTTTATTTTTATTTTTTCAAATATAATATATGAAATATTTCTATTTTCTTTGGATTTTTTTTTTAAAAAATCGTTTAAGGCGAAATGAAAAATTATACACACATGCAGATGTAGAGATCGAAGGCAGTGGAAAGGGATAGTAGCTGGTCTATTTCAAGAAAGAAAAAAAAAAGTGAGATCGTTATCTCATTGGTATAAACGGGAGCAGAGAGGGGACTGATTTTTGAATATATATATATATTGAGAAAACAAAAGTGACGTTACTTGTTGATTTTGGTCGTGGCATAAGGTAGCCATTAAGCATATAAAATAAAACCTCGCACCTGCTGTATTATCACTGTCTTAATCTTCTTAAATATATATATAATATAATTATCAGTAGTACTGTATCCGAGATTCGAAACGTTTATATAAATATATATATATATATTGGAGCTGATAAAGACAAGAGATTGACTCCGCTGGTGTTAGCAGACCCTGGAATTGTCCCTTTCTTAATTCATTCCATCTCTTAATTAATTTTCTTGATCTCCCGTGGCGTGGGGCTCATCTCGTTTACAGATTTTTACGGACCACAAACTCCTCATCAGATCTGACGCCGCACTTTTATATATTTCTCACTCATTCTCTAGCTACCTTTCTAATTATTATTTTATATATAAAACCTTTTTTTGGGGACCTTTGGAGATATATTTATATATAAATTGTGTATAACTCGGTTATCATTGACTGCTTGATGCGTAAATCATTCAGACGTGGTCATCACTAGCTATATTTCCATGCCTGCATCTACCTAGCAAGCTATCATGCATGCAGGGGGACACTTAGCTAACAGGAGTGTGATGGAATTTCTTGTCATATATATATAATCACACGACCGTAAACTGTTTACACACATATTACTACATCATAGAATTTAACATTTTTTTTTCTTCTAGAAATAGAGTTGATAGTGAGATTTAGAGACAATGCCAGCTTCATTAATTAATTATTTATTTTGAAAGAAGAGAAAAAGTTAAAGTACGCGAAATACTATGATTTTGTACGGTCAAAGAAAGATAACGTTGGAGTATGAGCAACGGATTATTTAACCATTGTTTACGTGTAATATATATATCTTGGTTTTGGTAAACTAGTTAATTATTCGACATGCATTTAATTTCTTCATTCTCCAGATTCAAAAAATTTAAAAAAAAAAAATATTTGGAGGAGGCAAAATATGAATATAAAATTGAAAATTTATGAGGACGTACAAGATAAAGTTCCGTGATGAATTTAAGTTAGCGTTAGAACACCGTCATTTAGTTAATAAATTCATGTGGATATTCGTGTAGCACTAACCTTGGTCTTCATGTGGATATTCGTGTAGCACTAACCTTGGTCTGCGTTTCAGGTCGTGGCATTGACTTTGTTTTTGTTGGTTTCTTTGGGTTTCCGTTTCCGTTCCTTTTAAGTTGACTACTAATTCCTTAGTAGGAGGATTATAATAAGTGGCACTTAGCTTCTTTCCTTTTAATGCTTCATGTAATTATTTCAATATATATAGATATATATATAGGAGTTGGGAGATGACAAGAACACTAGTATATTTGATTAAAAATTGGTACAAAAGCGCTACACGAAATTAAAGGCGTTGAAAGTACAACGTCTTTTATTTTACAGCATATATTATAGTTACAAAAGCATCGAATCCACCAGGTACAACATCATATCATATATATATATATATATATACTATAGTAATTAATTAATTAAAATATGCTGAAATCCGCATTCTACTGAAAGACTATAAAAGTTGCCCGGGTGAAATAAAGCCAAGAACGCGGGCACAATAACGACAGTTTATAATTAATGAAGTTGAGGAAGAATTTTAATAAATTGCGTCACACAATTAAACTTCTGATGATGGCAGCCTCGGGGCTATCGGCGTCAATGGTGGACAGCAGCTGCGACAGTCGATCGCTAAGGTCTTCCACTTCTCTGTGCAAGTTCCGAATGTAATTGCAGGTTTCCTGAAGGACTTTGGAAGCTGAAGCCTGAAGAACACATATATAATTAAAATTCATCACGTACGTTATGATATATATCTGGAATTTTGCATTGCATAGAAAAATGTACGAAATAATTAATGAATTCGATCGTGATGATGATGAAAGCACATTATAGAAACATGATATATAAGTTATGTATAGTGGTTAAATAGCGCAGCTGGTTGACCTGAGAAGAGAATCTTCCATATATATATATATATATGACGAGTTCAACCACTATACATTAATTTACGATGAAAGGAAGGTAATAATATATAGTACTACGAAGAAGTGACTCAGAACAAGTCCTTTTCAATTGTTCTTCTTTGTGTAAAAACTTTTGCCAGAAAATAGAATCAATATTATTACTCTATACCTCAGCTCTGAGAAAAGCCACATTAATTCATGCAGATTTCATTAATTAGAAACCCCCGTGATTTTTATTTATTTATTTATTTTTAAAAATAACCTTTTCTTCTCCAATGATAAAAAAACCGTGCGAGAGAGAGAGAGAGAGAGAGAAGAGAAGAGAAAAGAGTGGTACACACAAATGAATATTTCCACATTATTACATTTCATGCTGCTGCACTTTTATTGTCCCCCTGGAAAGTGTATTTGATTTTGATGTTCACATGTAACATTATTCACATACAAATTTTAATGATAACATACATACACACACACACAGAAAAAGAAAAAAGAAAAAAGAACCATGGTCTGTATTTTGGGAGTGCAATGTAATGATAAATTATAATATTCAGCATGCATGAATGAACGAACGAACGAACGAGAAGTGACCAAAAAAAAGAAAAGAAAAAGAGGTACCTTGGAAGAGCGCCTGTTACGTAGCTCGGGAAGGAGTTGTTGTAACTTGGAGACAAGTTCAATGATCTGGTCATCTGAAATTCTGGAAGAACCTGCTGCTTGTCTCGACCTTCTGCTAGACATGTTTATATATATATAATATAAAAAAAAAATGAAGTTCTGGGGTGTAAAGGGGAGAGTGAAGAAGAAGAAGAAGAAATGAAAGTGTTAATAGGTATAGAATGAATAGAGTAAATGGGAGAAAGGACCACAAAAGGAGAGAAGAAAGAAGAAGAAGAACAGAAGACAGCGATGTTGGTGCGAAGAAGACAATAGCGTTGGAGAAAGCAGTGGACTTAGGCTTCTATTTTAAGACGAGAAGTGAGAGAGAAAAAAGAAAATAATAATATTATGTTTGTTGAAGCCTGGAGGGGGAGGGGGAAGAAGAAAGAAGAAGGAGGAGGTTTATATATATATATATTTGATGAAATTAATATTAATTTTAAAAAATGAAAAAGAAAAGAAGAAGGAAGTGATCCAGTACTAGAGTAGTGGACCTTGCATGTGTGTGTCTGAATATACAAGGCCATGTGATCACGTCTTATACTTACTTATATGTGATAGCAATTTGTAGTCTCATTTTCTACCAATCCTCAGTAAAAAAAATCAATTATAAATATTGGAAGGCGTTGGTTGGTTGGTTGGTTGGTTGGTTGAAAAGATGCATATCTGAAAAATATGTGAACAAATAAGATTATGTTTCGTGGTTAATTGACAGAATGCAGGAGAAGAGGGCATACCAAATTAATATTGTTAAAATTATTTATGAGAGAAGAAGTCACGTGGAGAGCACGTGGAGAATTGGAAAAAAATTTTAAAAAAAAATAATGATGACACGTGAGAGAGAGAGAGATAGAGCATATGATTAGTAGTGCAAGAAATGTAGAGTACAAAAAAAAGGGTGAGAATTAATAACATTTCCTCCTTGTTAGGGACATAAGCACGAGTGTGTTTGTGAAAGTAGATGTCACATGCTTTTTCCCCTTCCATCGACGACACGACACGTGTCTCAGTACATATTATTATTTAGGAAAGAGATTTCTAAACAAGGCAAACCAATTAAATAACCATGCTTTTGTCGACCGTAGTCACATGTCCTACCCATTTCTCCTGACCCACGCCCACGGATCCGACCCCTACCCTTTTCCTTTCTTCTTCCTTTCGTTATTCAAATTTTTCCCCCACCTTCATTTTTTTTTTTTTTTAAACTTATGTTTAATTATAAAGGTACGCATAGAAAGTCAAATCCATTTTTAAGTAAAGTCAAATCCCATCATTATCACTTGATTAATTTCTCACAACATCTACTATTATCATTCATTCTCTACTAAATAAATAAAAATAGCTTTGAAATTTAAAGATATAAAATTTAGGACACATCTAGAGAGAAGAAGTAAGGTCACCTACCTAGATTATTATTTTATTAACAGAGAAAGAGAGAGGAGTTAATTTACCGAAAAAGTGAAGAAAAAAAAGAGAGGAGAAAGTTGGTTAGTTGTTATGGTCTTAGAAATGGTAAAACAGGGAAGGAGGAGGGGTTGAAAAAATGGTGTGTGTTACCTAACTGAGATTAAGCAGTGTTTGTCCTTTGCACCCATGGTTACCCAGTCACTGTCCCTCTCTTAAAAAGCCTTAACCCAAGCTATTAAAATGGTGATGGACACGCCTAATATACCTACACACATTCCCAACAAATCCTCCGCCTTAATCTCTGCATGCCTGCCTCTTCCCTCCCTCCCTCCCTACCTACACTTTATTCACAATTATCTATATGGAAAATTTATAAATGGAGATGAAACACACACCGACAAAATGAAGGGGGGAGTGAATTTGAGCAAGTCAGTAGGTGTTTGTGCATGGAGCAATTATAGGCCAAACCCCATCCGTAATTAAGGATCCTATTTTCCCAAGATTTTAGCCTCCATTCCAGTTTTTGAAATGATTGACATTACCACAATTTTCTTTCCTTTAGACCGGTGATTCATGATTTGACCTCTTCCTTCCACACCCATTCACTGCTCTCTCTCTCTCTCTCTCTCTCTCTCTCTATATATATATATATATATATATATATATATACTTGCTCGTGACCTTTTTTTCAAAATTTTTAATGTTATATATTCCTGAAATTCAAGATATTTGAAATGATTACATACCAAACTTCCCCCGGAATGAGAGGATTGATGAAAATGGAAAAAAAAAACTATTTTATTCAAAAGTAGGCAAAACAGGGAGAATTCAAAAGTAGGCAAAAGATGATGATGATCATCTTTTGGAACTCAATTTCAACGAAAAGCTAACGGTTTTGTACGGATAAGTAAGTAACAATATTAGGCCACGCTATAATTATTAGCATGTTGCATAATGTCTAACAAAACTTCAAAGCAGTTTTTTTTTTAATTATTTTTTATGTAATTTTATTTGGTCAATAAAGGAAATGTAGGAGAAAGTACAAGTGAGTAGCAAACATTCCATCGAACGGCCCATCCCAAATGAACTGACTAATATATGGGCACAGAAAATGAAGTGGGCCCAATTTATGTGGGCCATAAACTAGAAGCCCAATAAAGAATTACAGGACTATACATAGAGACCCAAAATTTAATCTTTTCCCAGAAATGGATCATTCTAATCCAACACAAAGCCCAACTTAGAAAGTTCTCTGTTCAGAACAGAGATAGGACTACATTTTTAATTTATTTTTTTATTTTTTTTTAAATATATATGGTGAATAATTCCTCTTAAACAATGGGGAATTGGGATAATTGGAGGGTCTGAGGTCGAAATACGGATTGTCTTCTCCTTTCAGACAAAACAGTAATAAAAAGACTGTAAAAGAGAGAGATGCAAATAAAACAAAAGAATACGGTCTGGACTTGTGAGGAGTAGCAGAAATAATTAAAGACAACCGAGGGGAGAAAGAGAGAGACTACCAGTCAAAGTTGACAGACTCTCTCTCTCTCTCTTTCTCCCCCACAGACAGAGAGAGAGAGAGAGTCAGAAACAAGTATAGATAGATAGCACTCTGTATATGTATTGGTAGAGGAAAGACAGAAAAAAACACTGTTAAATAATGGATGGACGACAAATCCCAATACCTACTCTCCATATATTATTAATATATAACTCCAAATTGGTTTCTTAATTTATTTTTCTAGTGTGAACATCATTTAGCCTCCATTTCTCCTGAAAATATGACAGCTTTCATGTGCATGCAAGAAGCAGCAAACATGTGAACGAGGACCACTCATTTCTTGAGTAAAAGTTTGTGTCAAAGAAAGTAATTATTAATAACTAAATAATTACGAATGAATAGGTAAAAAATCTAAAAGAGATCAAAGTTATCATATCTTCAAAAAAAAAAAAAAATAATAAAAATTTAATGATAAAAATTCCTAAACTCAGTCGGTAGTGCAGCATACAATAATTTTTTTATATATATAATTGCTCTGAGCCACCTTCTTGAAAGTTGAAAATGATCCAAAACAACAGCCACAAGAAGTCAGTCTTCTTCAGGGCCCGCCCAATTCTTAAGACAACCATGTGAAATCTCAGAAGTCCTCTTTTTTTTTATATAATCGATCGTTCTCTTACCTTTTTCACGATCACAAAGAAAGAAAAAAAATAATTTATCAGGTATACCTATTTTTATTTCACTGTACGTAAAAATGGCATGCAGAAGGGGTGAAATTAAGAAAAGAACCTCCCTCCATATATATGGTTTTACTTGGAATTTGGGTTGGGAGTGAATTTATAGTTGAATTTTAATTTATTATGGATGTAATTAGACTCGTAATTATATATATATTTTTTAGTAAGTAGACTCGTAATTATGCTATTTACTCATATATCCTCATGCATGCATGCACACACATTATTATGGAAATGGAAAGTGAGATACAAACTTATACCTTACGTTTCACATTCTCATTCTTTTCTGTATCATTTCCGTGAAAACTAATAATTCTTGTTTATTTACAATAATTTCCACCAGATCTTTTTTTTTTTTTCTTTCTTCTAGAAGAACATTTAATTATATCTTATTCCAACTCTACGATCAAAAAAAAAAAAAGAATTACAGTAATTATTTTTGGGCATCTGATGAAAAGTTTGTCGCTTTTGGATCAGTGGCATTGCTGTACGATAACTTGTGTCGGCCTCAAACTCAAAAGCCTACACAGATGCATGGAGCTTTCTGTATTTTATCCCAAAAATATCTCTCCTTCACTAAACATTTTCATTTTTATATATATTGTAGTCTTAAAGAGTTTTCTGATAAAAATAGTAAGGTGGAGTCGTCCAAAATTAATCTGGAAAGGGAAAAGTAAATCAAAACAAAGTCGGTCGAAAACGGGCATGCCAAATTGGCCAAATATATATAGAAAAACATATCAATTAGAGGGCTTGTAAATATAGGTAGGTACTACAAATTGATATCATGAGACATGCTTTTTTTTTTAAACAAAAAAGAAAAGCTGGAGAAAAAGTTGCAAGAGTTTTTTAAGCTTTCATATCCCCCCCATAAATATATCTACAACTACCAACTTTCCTCGAAAGAAAGTCAAAACGCAGTAATATTGGCTAACCGGAACACAACATATAATTTATCACCCAATATCATCATCGGCTAATTAACATCGATCCCTGACAAGGAAAAACATGAAAAACGGTCAGAATCGACTGGCTCTCATATGTGACTGTGCTGCAGTTGCAATAGCCTGGAATATGCTCCATCAGGCCGGCTGATGAGTTCAGCATGGCTGCCATGCTCCACAATACGTCCATCTTGCACAACTCCGATGCTATCGACTCCTCTTATGGTTGATAACCTGTGTGCCACAAGAACAGTGGTTCGACCTCTCATTAGCCTCTCCAGTGCTTCTTGTAGAACACACTCTGATTCAGCATCGAGAGCGCTGGTTGCTTCATCTAGCAGAAGTATTGTTGGATCCTTGAGAACAGCACGTGCAATGGCAATTCGCTGTTTTTGTCCTCCGGAGAGTTGTACTCCTCTTTCACCAACGGGGGTTTTGTAACCTTCAGGCAAACCACTGACAAATGTGTGCATGTTTGCAGCACGAGCTGCTTCAATTACTTCTGCTTCCGTGGCACCATCTTTACCATATGCAATATTGTCAAATATGCTTGCTGCAAAGAGGGCTGGCTCCTGCTGTACCAGCCCGATTTTTAGTCTTAAAGCCTTCAAGTTCAACCTTCTAATGTCTTTCCCGTCAATCATGACTTTCCCTGCTATTGGATCATAGAACCGCTCTATCAGTGCAATAACAGAACTCTTCCCTGAACCACTAGCCCCGACTAGAGCTTGACTGTGGCCAGCACGAATTCTGAGGTTGAAGTCCTTGAATATAGTGACATCGGGTCGGGAAGGATAAGCGAAATCAACATGTCTTAGTTCGATGTCTCCCCGCATTGATTCAATTGGCTCGGCCTCGGGATCATCGGCATCTATCCTTGTTGAGCGATCAAGAACAGAAAATACAGAACCAACAGCATCTCCACCCCTAATTATTTCTGGGGCAAGGCTGATAGTCTCGGCAACTGAATTAGCTGTTACGATTAGGACCACAAACACCTTAATAACCTTTGAGAAGGTAGATACCCCCTTGTTTACGAGGTGTACGCCGTACCAAAGTATTAAAGCTTCTGAGGAATAAAGAGCAAGCTGGGAGAGACCAAACAGAATCCCTGAAGTTTGACTTTTGCTGAGACTGCGGCGCTGTGGCACTCTAAGTTCTTGGCAAAACAAGGAAAGGATCTTTCCTTGGGCATTGAACGCAGCAACAGTTCTGATGTTGCTTACTCCTTCCCCAGCTATCATGCTGGATTTTGCATGGGCCTTGGCTGTGTCACCAGCAAAACCTTTCATTGCCAGTAGCTGTAAAAGTGAAACAGTAAAACCCCGTAAATAAAAGTCACTGCCTGTTTTTTAAAAAAAAGATAAAGTCATGCAACAGTTTACTACAGTAGATTTTGTGTCTGCATGTTGCATGCAAAATGCTTGCCCAAAGTTAGTCTAACATTTTCTAGTGTCTTCTTTTTTATCTCTTTTCAGCTAAGTCTTCTTTAGGTTAAATGTGGTACTCCACAAGTCAATTAATTATCACCAAGAAAGTAAGTGCTACTACTATTACGACCAAAGGGCGAAACAGAGATGCGGCCATATGGGACCAACATGGGGTTCCCTTACACACATGCAGAGAAGTCCAGGAGTGATGAACCTCTGCTGATGCAGAAGAAACCAAAGATATCTAATCAGGGGAACATTAGTAAGTATCAATAGTCGTAGAAACATCTCTGGCTTACCAAAAATATCTTAAGATGCATGTCTTTCAATCAATGCAAGAGAGAGAGAGAGAGAGAGAGAGAGAGAGAGAGAGAGAGACGCTAGTATTTCATCATTCCAGAATAGGCCACCCACCACTAATAACTGACCAAAAAATAAAATAAATTTACCCACAAGAGAAAAAAAAAGTGAAAGAAAAGTCGAAGCCAATTGAGTCCTTAAAATATGATAAGGAAGGTAATTAGATTCTTTTTGAGCCCTTAAAAGTTTGAACCTGATTTTTTTTTTCAACAAATTCCTACTGAAGTAGAACTACAAAAGCGAGCAGGGACATATCTATCTATGTATGATTCGGACTTGACTAGGTTAATAGGTAGCAGAATTTTTTCAAAAAATAATAAATTGGCTCGAGAAATGAAGTGCAGAAAGTGAAAAATGGTGAATGCTTCTGAATTCTGATGGCATTGAAATTGATGGTTGAGAAAATTTTCAGTAAAAGGGTGATTTGTGAGTATCAAAAGACATATAATGCAGCGGAATGGCAGGAAGAACGTGCACCCCACTAACAAAACTACACTCACTGTGTTTCTGTTTGTCGTTTAATGCAGAGGAAAAAGTGAAGAGGTCAGATTCCCCCCTATCTTTCATTTTCGGAAGAAGCAAATGACCACAACAACATCCCGACAAAGATTAAATAATTCCTCATATGATCAAATTCCAAGGATGCCCATTTTGTGCAAAAGCATGAGCCCTCAATTTGAAGAATTCTATATTTTTTATTTTTAGTTTCTGTTGTTGTTAATGACCTGATTGTTAAACCATCCCTTTACTAGCAGTCTCCCCTGAAATGTACAAGTACTACTCTTTTCTTATACGATTCAATATCAGTCATTAGAAAAAATAGCTTTTTCTCCACGCTACAATTCTTTCTCGAAATTCCTTTGTTTTTCCTAAAGATTTCTGTTTCTTTATTTTGTCTATGCTACTGTATTCTGGAAGCGGGTCCACTGTTGCTATTCAAAGGGGATTTTTTTTTCTTTTTTTAGCCGGCTATAGTTTTTACTACAGGGATATTTGCATAGCTGTATTAAAGAAGCTATATATTAATGTAAATGCTGTAATAAAGTTTGTTAGGAAAGTGCAAGCGAAAAGAGAGATATTTACCTGAGCAAAGTTGGCCAGAACTACAAGCGGGAAGGTGCCTAGGATAAGCAGTGTGACCCTCCATTCAACCACGAAGGCTACTATAAATGAAGTAAGGAGAGAGGTCATATTTTGCAGGATCACAGAGATCCTCTCGGCAATAGCTGATTTTACATCAGCAGCATCTGTAGATAACCTAGATGCCAACAGGGTAGAATTGTTCTCTTCTTCATCAAACCATCCAACTTCATTCCTTAGAATTGCTGAAAGAATGGTGATTGAAAAAAAATAATCAATACATGTTCTTATTATAACATTGAAAATGGAATTGAAGAATGATATATTAGTAAGCTAAAGTTACCTGCAAGCATCATCCTTCTTACTCTTGTGGTAAGGTTCTCCCCCATAATGCTAAAGAAGTAGTGTTGTATCAAATATGCAACGACAGCATAGAGACCAGCTCCGATGTAAATGAAAACGTACTCCTTTGTCTTCCTCTCCATTCTGGCAGTATTTTTGTAATAGAACACTTCAATCATATTGCTCATCACAATTGCAAAAGTTGGACTAATAAATCCAGAAAGAATGGATCCAACAGCACCCATGATGGAATAAGGCCACTCGGGAGCATTTAGTTTAAGAAGCCTGCAAAAGTACCCCTCTGGAGCTGGATTCTTCCTGTCTGTTTCAGCATTGGACACCATCTCAATACGACCATCAGCACCTGTGCTGTAGGAATAGCTCAAATTTCTTAAACTTCCTGAGCGAAGACTTAGTGATTTAGTTGATAGTGAGTGGCTTAGCCGGGAAGAACGTGTTCGGCGAGTAGAAGGATTTTTGAAGTCTCTGTTCCCCACCATTTCCTGGAACCGAATTAAGGTAGCATAAGCCCCTGCTTTGGCAACCAGTTCTTCATGCGTCCCAGTTTCAACAACTTGTCCTTGCTGTATAACTGCAATGGAATCAACATTTCTTATTGTTGAAAGGCGATGTGCAACAACCACGGTAGTCCTTCCAACCATAAGACGGTCCAGAGCTTCCTGAACAATGCTCTCAGAACCTGCGTCAAGGGCACTAGTTGCTTCGTCCAGTAGAAGGATTCTGGGGTTTTTCAACATAGCTCTAGCAATTGCGATTCTCTGCTTTTGACCACCAGAAAGTTGAACACCACGCTCTCCTACCTATTGGAACGATCAACAGTGAAACAGTAAACGAAATTAATTGACTCATTCACTATGATCCCATTAACGCTAAGGTAAAAATTGATCAATGAGATGCTTATCAGTTCTAACCTGAGTGTTGTACCCATTAGGAAGCAAAGTAACAAAGCTGTGAGCATTTGCAGCAGAGGCAGCAGCCTCTACTTCGGCCATTGTTGCATCAGGCTTTCCATAGAGTATGTTTTCAAGTATGGTGGTGGCAAAGAGTGCAGGCTCTTGGTTTACGAGACCAATCTGATCCCTCAACCATTGTAACTGTAGTGTTTTTATGTCCACATTATCAAGAAGAATTTCACCTGCCAGAATATTGTGAAAAAATGAGACGATTATTTTGAAGATAACATGATATCATTAAGATTCGTAAAATGTCAAAGATTTGCAACTACCTTGACTAGGATCGTAGAACCTTTCAATCAGGGAGACAACAGTGCTTTTTCCCGAACCACTGCCGCCAACAACAGCAACAGTCTTTCCAGCAGGGAAGAAAATAGAGAAATCCCTGAAGATAAAGACATCAGGTCTGGAGGGATAGCTAAAAGTAACATTTTTGAACTCAATGTTTCCATTGACTTCAGTCAAACACTTTCCATCCTTGTGGTCTTGAACTATTGTCGGCTTTTGTTTAATAATTTCCATTAACTTGTATCCCGCACATTTACCCTTGCTGAATGCCCCCAAATTTGAAAATGATTGGCCCAAACTCCTGTAAATTAATAAACATTTGAGCACCCGGGAATCAACCTTGTTCACAGGTAATGAAAATTTAAGGTAATTGCTTATGAGTTTTAGTTTAAGTTCTTACATGCCACCAACAATGGCAGAGAAAATAGAAGTAAAAGCTTTCCCACCATCTGTCTGCCCATTCCTGATGAAAACACCAGCGTACCAGAAAACCAGGGCCCATGACATGCATGCTATTCCATAGGTGCATCCAAGTCCCAGGCCTTTGGCCATTCCAGCCTTGTATCCAAGCTTCAAAGTATTCTGTATTGCATCTGAATAGGCATTGAGAGCCTTGCTCTCACCAACATACGAGTAAACTGTTCTAACTTGTGCAATGGCCTAAACAAACACGATGTTGATGAGAATGCGAGAAAATTACTTTTACTAGTCTTAATCTCTAGTTCTATTAAGTTAAAACGGAAACTAGTGCAGATTATATTGCTTATAGTTAGCAAAAAGTAAAAATAAATTCCAACTATTATTATAAGTTCAATATGTAGACCGGGAAGCCAAAGTCCAGTTTAGGGAAAAAGCCAAATAAAAGTTAAAAAAGGGTAAAAGTGAAAAGTTTCTGTAGTGAAAGACAGCACATGTAAGATCATCATTTCTTGTTCAAGGCTCACAACTCTGAAAAAATCCGGAGATAAAATAAGGGGCCAACAATCTGGTTTGTTAAAGAATGAGATTGCGTGAAAAGACATATGATGTGATATAAAAAGAAATGATTAGAAACAAAAGTTTACTTAAAAAGCAAAATAAATTAAGGAAAAAAAAAAACTCAATTATGAGTTACAAACTTGAAAAGCAAATTTTTACCTGCTCGGCAATTATACCAGCATTGGCATAAGATTCACGACTCTTGGATGTGAGACCAGTAAGTGTGTGATTATACAACACTCCGGCAAAAGCAATCCCTGGAATCACTGCAACACTAAGCAGAGCTAGCCTCCATGCTGATACAAATCCAACCACCAAACCAGCCACAAACGTCGAAAGATAATGAATGAAATTTCCCACCTGAAATTAGCAATAATCAATCATTTTAATTTCTTTTCCTTTATTACACTTTCATGACTTATATTAAGCATAATTATTAAAGTACACCATGTTATACCCATCCATAATTATAGTAAGTGCATAAAAAAAGGAGCTCAGAAAATGATCGCTGGCATGACATTACTACTAAAGAGTTGATAATTGGTGTTTGAAGGTTCACAACAAAAGCAGAGTATATATCTGCACAGTAGGTGGGGAGAAGGAACTGGTGGCTGTAAGTTGATAATAAAAAAGATTTTAGAGAGGAAAAAAAAAAAAAAGATTAGGTCGATGCTCCCTAACGTGCGCCATTAAAGTTATGATGTTAACTTGTGCCCGCATTTAATGTCTACCAATAATCAGTATGATAAAAACAATTCTTCTTCTGTGCAAAGACTGCTTCAACGCCAGATTATACAGTTTAATACGGTTCAGAGATGAGATAGAGGAGAGAGAGAACCCTTTCGCTGATGGCATCTTGAACAAGAAGAGTATCCGTTGAAACACTGAAAACAATGTCTCCTGTCCGAGCATCTGTATCGAAGAATCCAACGTCCTGTTTCAACACTGCCTCCAAATATTTCTTCCTCAGAGCTCCAGCTTGCCTCTCTCCGGTGTGCATCCAACAGGCTATCTCTGAAATTTTGTGGAACAAAAGAATTTTTAAATATTAAATTAAAATTAAATTACAAGTACGAATCATTTATATATGCAAACAGACTTCATTGATCCATTAATTGATGTAAACTAGCAGGAGGACCCGAAAGAGATGGCCCACTAACAATTTTTTGTTAAAAAAATTGTATATACATATTTCGTGTGTATGAACAGAGATATAGATATGTGATAGGATAATATAAAATACAGTAGAGAAATATTAAGAAAATTGACCATTGAAGAGAAAAAAGACGAGCGACAGTCCACGGACCACGTGCAAGCCCAGCTATACCTACGGATCCAAACTTGAACTGCCTCGACTAGTGAGTTTCGTGTGCTATAACAAAACGAAATAGTACTGGGAAAATTTCTCTTCTGTAACCCCCTCCAATCTATGACTATAATCCCTCCCCCCCAAAATGATGCAAACTAAATGATAGCATTATATTAGAAATACTAACTGGGAATCTGAGAAACTCACCGGCGTAGGATGAAAAACACACGATCAATCCAAGGTAGACAAAGTATAGAGTATACTGCGCATTTGAAAAACCAGAATCAGATCTAACATTGACAGTTGACACGCCCACATAATAATAAAAAACAGAATGTTTTTATGCAATCAAAATATTGTGTTACCTTACAGACTTCGTGGGTCATTTTATGCAAATCAGTTTGGTTTTTTCCGAAGCCATTAATCATCTCACCGAACAACAGGAAGAAAATAGGCATAGAGGAACCATGAACTATAGCTCCAATGCTTCCAGAGAACATCAAAAGATAATCATATTTATCGGCAAAGGAAAAGAGCTGATGAAACGGTAAACTCTGCTCCTTCTTCTTCTCAGCTTCAGGCATTGTTTTCCCCTCGGTAGTCTCAGCCATTTCACTTTAGGAAAAAAAAAACTTACAAAGCTAACGCCTAGACTAGAAATAAGAACAAACCTCCGCCGGTAAACAATTATCGGCACCAAGTTACTACGGGAGAATCCAGCATCAAGCAGCTGTGAGGTATCACCATGCTTTATAGTATGATTATTATGAGACAATGCTGGTGCAGAAAACTAAGAAGATGATTAAGAGAGAGAAAGAAAGAGAGACAGAGATCTGATGGAAGAAGAACAAATTAAGGAGAAAAGTTTAGTTGTTTGTATTTATTCGTAGGTGTAAGATTCTTTTCAAATTCAAATTGAATATGAGACAGAGTTCTGTGAAGAAGAAATGGTAATGTGTCGGAAAAGAGTTAATAAAACGAAGCCAGCAGCTTGAAGGCTACAACAACAGTTTTTTAGCAGAGAAAGAGCGGGCCTCGTTTGCCGGAAAGAGAAACTGAAGAGTATGACCAACGGTCAAAGGGAGGAGAAAGATGATCGAGTAGTAGTTGTAGTAGTAAGGAATGAGAGTGAGGTTTACTTTATAGTGGTAAGCTTAACCATGGGTTACTAAAACTAACGTCTTATCCGCGGTTAAATGGAATCTTGGAATTCCAATTCTCTAAAATAATTAAGTTATACTCCTTTCTTTTTTTTCTTTTTTAATCTTACATAGGAGTAGTAGCACTGTTGCATCGAGTGCTGTGCTTTATGAACTTTGTACTATATTTTACTCAATATAATTTTTCTTTTTCTTTTTCTTTTTAAATTATATATAATAATATTAATAAATGTGTATTTTTCATTTTACCGGTTACATTGTAAATATTTATATTTTTGTTATTTATCACAAAAAAAAAACTCACTTAATTTCATCGCAATTATAATGAATTATTTAATTATGAATATTTTTTTTCTATTTCATCTCAAAATAAACACAATGATAATAATATTATTTTATAACTAAAATTTCATTAAAAATATATTATATAATTCAATGATTAAAATCATTCATAATGCTAAAATAAAATATCAACATAAAAGTAAATGAAACAAAATATTTAATTTAACTAAACATAAAAATAACGAAACAATAAAAAAAAATTAATCTTTAACTCTTCAATATTTCAACTAAAAAACACAAAATTCATATGTACAAAAAGTTGAAATTCGGTTATTTATTTTAATAACAATCTAGTCCATTTAGACTGAAATATTACTCAACCTGGCCGTCCACTGTAAAGTACCCTTTTTTGAGTTTTCATCTTTACCATTAAAGCTATCTTTAATTCGAACACTAACTTTGGAGAGGTCACTTCTGTGTTTTTATTTATTTATTTATTTATTTATTTATTAAAAAAAAGAAAATCTTCTGCGTAAGATTGTTCCAATATAGTTGTTGGGTAACAAAGGTCTTTAAAAGAATATAAAAATAAATAAGGGTTTATGAATGTAATAGATAAAATAAAACAGACAGTTTCTTTTTAATTGGACAATTAAGAAAAAAAATTCAAAAGAAGTAATATAAATTCATACATTTAATGCCACGATGAAATGAATAATGATTATGACTTGAAATTAGTCACCTTACTAATAAATGTATTTTGACTCATATAGTGTAATGAAGTGAAGTACATTTACGTGCTATATGGTACATAGTAGACACACCAGTTAACAAGGTTGCAATATTTATAAATAATTTGGAAAATATTACCATTGTACTTTTCTTACCATTGGTGTTAAAGAAAAACTTATAACATTAGTGGTAAAATTTTAATGCTGATAACATATCAAATACGGATACTGTAAATTGTAGGGGGGAAAAAGAGAGGAAAGGATGGAAAAGAGTAGCTAATAATAGATTATCAGGATCTTTTGAGATTTTAGCTGAAAGAATTTAGTTAAAGTTGATGCTCTCATGTCATGTTGGGGTTAGGTCAAGTGGCAAAATCGAACCAAGCTTCCTAATATATATTGATCCAACCATGAATGGGAAACATCTTCCGTCCCTGCGGGAGACGCGAGGTAAATAAACACGTGCCTCCAAATGTATTCAACTAAACCTTGCTTGTTTTCTTCTGGGTTTTCAATCAATCTTCAATTTCGCTTTCCTTCTTTTACTCATTATTTTTTGTCCAATTCGAATCATGCTTCAGTGTTTCGGATGCGATTAAAACCTATCATATGTCTCCGATGCCAGCAAGGGGAAGTCATTCTTTTTTCTTTTGGGTATTTGCCATGCCTTGTGATTTTTCCATTTCAATGCAAATTTAACAAGATTGCACGGTACATGTTTGATATTTCTCCCCAAAGAAGACGTACAAGAAGATGGTTCTATATAAGTCCCCTTTTCAATTTCAGAATAGTAATGACTTATGCAGTGTGCTCATAGCAATATAAACACTCACACACACACACACAAGATAGGATTTGACTTTCGAATTAGAATAATGCAGCAAGCAATACTATTTATTCATAGAAGAGTATGGGAGGGTGATGGGCAGAGTCTTGAAAGAATTTAGTTATAAGGGATAGCCTTAAAAAATGAACCAAATATTCAATTCTATTTGTTATTCTATGTATGTAACAGCCAAGCCTTAAAAAGAAAAGGATGCGCGTCGAGGGTTTTTTGCACTTTCCAAAATTGTACCACTGATAATTTATAACTTTCTCTGTAATATAAACGCTTATCTATCTGTACTGTTGGGTTGCTTTCTGTAACCATAGCCCACGAAAAACTTTTAATTGACAAAGCCAGAAAGAAGAGATGAAGATATGCCCCATTGTGCTTCCATAGTGGGCATTACCATTGATGATCTGTTTGTGTTTGTGACCTTCCTTTTTTTCACTTTAGAACCCAGAGCCGTCAATCGCAGTTTGATTACTAAAGAGAGATCATGTGCTGATATCATATGCTTAGAATAGAATGGTCCTAACATCTAAAGAATACTATTACGTACTACCCCTACTATCCAATTTATTAGTTAGTAGTTACTCACATTACCCACCCATAGGCCTGCCAGTAGTATCAAACACCTTGGAAATAATGTCTCTCAACCATGCATGTTTTGATTGAATGATAAATTGCTAATCTTAGACCTAGCTAGCTAGCCTCAATCTATTGTCTATTGTCTATTGTCAGGGCATGCATTGAACATTCCCCCAATTTATCATGTTTATCCTTCATAGTAATAATAATGTGGTTAAACTATCAAATCAATCATCAATATTGATTCTTTTAATATAAGGTTTTCTTTTTTTTTTAGTTGTAAAAGAATGCAGATTAATGGGGCGGGGGGGCGAGGAAGGCCAATTATTTGACAGACTAGTTAATTTGTGATCGTTAAAAACTTCAAAATCAGGTATTTACAGGTCAAGGATATATACATACTGTTCTTGAGCAATGGGATTTATTAAACAAACGAAATGGTGGCTTTGGTTGTGTTGTAGTCACTTTTTGAGACAGTAGATCCATTTTCAAACAATTATTTAAGCATAGTTTAAGTTCTTTCCTTACATTAGGTACCACCAAGAAGGCATGTGATGTTTGTTATAGTTATCTTCATCCCTTCCTTTAATTACAAAGTTGAAATCCAAAAATACCCTCCAAAATTATGACATATAAAAGTTCCTCTTCATATATATTATTAGCTGTTGTTGTAAGTTTTTCAGTAAATGTTAATATGGTTCCAAATTGCAATTATGACCAAACTCCTTCCGTATACCAATATCTCCTGCTATATTGAGAAATAATCAATTCTCCATTAAATTCAAAAAAATTTGTTGTGGTCCACTCGAAACCATTGGAAGAAAAAAAAAATTACAACGAACACGTATGATGTTGTGAATTTATGTAAGTAAATTATGAATATGTATGAGTAGATAAGGAAGGACCACTACAAACAGTTGAACTCGGATGATCCGGTCACGGACCACCACGTTGGGGGACTCTCCATTCAAATAAATACTTACCAAAACAAACCTATCTTTGGTGTTTTTTGTCCAGTTCATATACCTGAATCTGAGTGCACATCACCTATTCGATAAAATAACAGCAGTAAAATAAAAAGTCCTGATGACATGGGAGTAAGGTTGATGATCCTATTATTATGATATGAAGGATTAAAAGATCACACAAGATTCGTGTTTGTATTTATTAATGGTCTGAAAAACTGCGGGGAGGGAGAAGACAATCATGTTTTTTTCTCAATTTCAGGAAATAGATACCTGGCGTTGGCCCCCATTCCTCAAAAGCAACCGGTAGAGTTTCAGACTGGCATCTCAATAAGAAAAAAAATATATATATATATATCAAATCAGATCTCTTCTTAATATAATAGTAATTGAAAAAGAAAAAGAAAAAAAAATCATAATAGTTTTCGCGGAGCTTTTTGATATTTTATGTGGTGGGGAGGAGAAGGAAGAAGGAAGAGGGGGGACCATTTGAGAAGGAACTTATAAGTACAAATGATTATGGATCGTCAAAAAATGTGCATCTCTTTTGGTGCGTGAAACCTTTGTGATTAATGCAAGTTTTTATGAGTTGTCATTGGGTTTTTGACTGGTCCAGCACATGTTCAATTTCATGGGTTTTTTTTTTGTTTATTTTTTATTCCTGTATCAACATT